>OX457031.1:63922521-64060021 GCA_949752745.1 Protula sp. h YS-2021 | reverse complement strand
TTATGCATGAACCTCCGTGTGTTTTTGGCCTCAATTCCTACTCCCTCCCCTTTTATCTCAAGAATCTTCTAACTCGCTCGGTTACAAGAGTGAACGTTTGCGAGTTTTCAACCTTTTTCCCCACTCTACCACCTTCCTCTTATCGCATGAATCTTCTCATTCTTTCGAAGACATGCATGAACCTTTTTATGATGGAATTCACAATCCTTTTTTCGCAAATTTTACATGGAAAACTACAAAGGAATTAACTGCTACAAGAAAATTCAAAGTCATTCTTTTAAGGTAGAATTTTCGATCACCCTTTTCACTATAGCAGCAGAACTGGCCACACAATTAAATCCAAATACACCTAGACCTTGAAACTTAACGCAACCTATTAGATATAGAGTAAATGCAAATAAAAATTTATTTCACAACTGGAGAGTACAAAAGCACACCAACATTTCGAGTGAAATTTAAATTTTAAACAGAAAAGAAATCAGTGAAAACGTAGTAAATATGGGATGAAAACTGGTGCTTAAACTAGAAGCTCATTCCGCTAGCGAAATGTTAAACACTTGACAAAAATTAAAACGCAAAAATACTTCCTTCAATGGGTTATTTCTTGAATAATATATTGCAAACAACACAGCTTGAATACGTCTTATAAGCCGAGTAGTGTTTAGTTTCTGCTGACTTAAGGTTTTATTGACTGATATAGCATACACAGTGAGAGCTCGCACAAAGCTCACTGAGCAACTGTGTGTGATGTGGCTTAAATGCTACGCATTAACTTGCAAAAAATACACTCTTTTCACATGGCGTTTTAACAAAGAAAACGAAATCAAAGACGAAAATAAAAAGTGACATGCACATGTTCAGATCAAGCTCTTCATAAGTCCCAAGTTTCATGGTCGTAGGGCCCATAGTGTCAGAGGAGAAGAAGACACAAAAAATCGGAAAAAGTGTCAAGAAGAAAAAAAAGGACGAATTTTGCTCGAACAAATTCATATAACTCTTGCAAGCCAAAGGCTTGTCAAGTGTTAATGAATTCACCATTAGTGAAACACAATTTTTTCGCTGCCCCCCTAAAGCGAATGAAAATTTTGTGCAGCTTTACAATACTGAAGGGGATTCCCATAGCACACACAATACTGCAAGTGGCTGGAGGCACTGTTCTTGCTTTCGGCTTGTGCTACTTCAATAATCAATACTACATACACAAGAGATCTAGTGCGGTACTACGACTAGGACAAGCAGCTGTGCTAAATACGGAAGCAAAACTGTACTATATGGTTCCAATAACTTATAGGTGCACGATAATCATGTTTATATCTTAATGTGGATTACTGTGTGGATAGACCTAGTGCTGAAAATAGGAACTGTTGTAAGTGGATAATTTTACTTTTGCTAGCACTCCTAAGTCCGTTGTATTCTGATAGGTTTATCTATATAAAAAGGAATATACAACAAAGGTCCTCGTTTTTCGAAATTTAAGGTAAGGTATAATACATTGTCTGATATTTCTTCACTGCAATTTTTCAAGTCTTTATTGTTATAGTAAGGAGTCACTCAAACTAGTTGAAAAATATAAACATGAATATTTTTAGAGGTGTTTGGGAGTATTAAAAAGGGAATTTAATCTATCTTTTGGTTATAATGTTATACTTGCAGCAACTTTGATGGAACAACGTTGCATAGCAGGAACACTCATAGTGTCCACTGGTATTTAAATGCAAGAACTGAATAGCATGTTGCCACAATTCCTTATAATGGCTGGAACGTATCTCGAACGAAACGTCAGATTAGATTATGCCTTGGGGTATTTTGCCGGTTGAGATTAAATTTGCCGTATAATGGACAATATTTGACGTAATAAGACATTAGAACGTGATAATTGCGTCATTGCTGTAATCTCAGCACAGATCTCACATTAGCGTTAAATCTGGTAGGATGATGCTTGGGTTTTTCCTACGGTTCATAATATATTTTGAATATATAGCCCAACTTGTGACCTAATATGAAGCCGGTGAAACAGGTGAGTGATTGGGTTTGATGAGGTGGATTTGATGAGGTACGGTGAAGGGGGATGACGTTATATTTGTTACCCCTAGCGAATTAACTAAATTATTTCGGCCCACTGGCTATAACATGACGCAGAATTTTCTGGACCTTTATAGCTATTAATTTTCCTCAAATGACAGCACGTTTATCATTTTTAAGTAGGTTATCTGCTTATCTTGTGATTGGCAAGTAGGTCACCATTCTGGCACAGAAATATCACCCACCCTTCTTCCCACTGAGATAATTCATCCACTGTGCACTTATGAAAAACGTCTTTCTTGTGCTTTTTGGATCGATTATCATTTGGATCGATCTACACAGGCAAAGCATTGATCATGCATGAAAATATCCATAGCCACAGATCCAAACCACGAATTGTGTAAAAGAACTAAGGATGCGTAGAAAGCTGAACCCACATTGGAATTCGGGGAATGGACTTTAAGAAAAAAAAATCACCGGTGAAATAGAAAACTGGTGTTATAGCGACCACATACAGTTAAACCTGTTTTAACAAACCCTCATGCGGAAAAGACGATCAGTAGAACTTGCCTCTTGTGGACCCGGATAATAAGCAAGACCCCTATAGCAACTACCTTTCAAACCTGGATAAACATACGCAGATTATAGATCCAGTTTATACTGACACACTGCACTTTTATAGCTTGTATCTTGTCGTATCCAATTCTAATGCTTAAGGCCAATACCGTAACCTCTCCGTCCGACCTTACTCGTCCTACTTACGTTTTATTTAGAGGCGTGTAAAGATTACGGCACATTGGAAATTGGTACAAATTACAATTTCGAAATAAAACGACTAAACGTGGGATGTTATATTAGTATTTATAGGTATTGGCATGTCTATCAATTGATTTTGTCGCCGCAAATTTGCTTTCATTTGGTTGCCTCGCTGTTTCATGTATTGGAATAATTATGTAACAGTAAGCCTTATTTGCAGCCCCTGGGAGTATTTTTCGTTTCAACTTGTTGGATTGATACTTTGTATTGTGATAATCAGCTCACCATGTTACTACCCAAATGCCCCACCACCTTCCCACAGAGGGGAGTCGTCTGTTGCACAGTTATCAAAAATGCTTTTAAAGTGTTTTTGCCGATAGAAATGTATGACGACAAGATATATATCATGGTTATAGCTACACTTAATGTACGTACGCTTGCCTTAACATTTGGTAAAGGGTTAAAATTGAGTTTAAGAGTCGTACCTGTATCAGATTGGGAGGGCGTAAAATGTACGAATGAAATAGGAAACTGGTGATGTATTGAACACTTTCCAGACCCGGATAAAAAACTGTTATTTGTAGTGACCACTTCAAGACCCTAATAAATGACCTAAAACAATTTTTGGCGACCTTCCAGATTTGGACAAAAAGATAAAGAAAACGTCTTTCATTCACCACCTTCCAGATAAAAAAAATACAACTCTGCCAAGGCGTTTGCAGAAAGAGAGGTTACGTAACTCCTCTCCCGCTTAGAAATGGGTTACAGGGGATACGCAACTCGACTATTAGATATGTTCGGGTACACTGTTGTTGGTGCTGGCAGCTCTAGTCTGTTATATCGATATGATGCATCGTGATGATGTATTTTTGTGTATTAGTTGTTAGGAAGTCTATTAATCATTTTAATTAAAACATTTTTGCAGCAAAGGTACTCAGTAAACAATTAATGCTGAACCACATAGATGTAAACAGGGGCTGTAAAACACAAAAGAACACGTCAGAATACATAAAAATAAATAAACTAAAATGTAAAAGGAACATTCCCTTCTGGACAGAAATGTTGATAAATAACTTTATCTTTAGTGAGTGAATTTTTACAGAAGAAATACCTAATCTTGTTTTAAATGCAGCGCCAGCGTTGTCTAAATAGATTCGTGGATGATATATCAAATAATGCCTAATGTTAGTTACATGTTGGTGTTAAGGTAAAACTCAGACCATAATCACAGCTAGAGGCCATGTCGGGAAACGATCCATATCAACCCGGAGCACAGTCGCAGTCACAGGATGGTTTTGGCTTTAGCATACAATACTTGAAAACTCTGCCTGGTATGCTCAAGATTGGAGAACTGGTAAATTACAAATTTAAAATGTATTAGATCAAATGCTAAATGATACTAATGTAGAATAGCTGTTTTATTATACAATCCATTCTAAATTTTTCAAAAAAGACATTTAATGCTTAATAATGTAAGAAACCTGATCTGACATCAAATTTAATTATGAACAACTGTTGTTGACATCACTCATAACCACAATTATTTTGGTATTAGCCTATTAACATAAGCAAAATTAAATGTATGCAAACAGAGTTCTGTGTTTATTTACCTGTCAAAACCAGAAGCTAACAGTAGATTATTCAACAAAATAAACTCTGTATATGAAATTTAAAGCAGATGCTTTCCTTGTTTCCATGGCGACGGTATTTGCTAATTTTATTTTTGTAGGTTTTGGGAATTATAGTATTTATAAGTGCACAGGCCGGGCACTATTACAGCGGCATAGGCTGGGTATCGTTTGTGGGGATATCGGCATTCCTCACCACTCTTATTCTCTTGCTCTTCCATCTATTTAACATTATTGGCAAACATGGCAGAATTAGATTCCGATTTATTATACCGGTGAGTAGTGTTTTGGTGATATATATGTAGTGCCGAATAGATCAAAGCAATTAAAGTTTTATTTATTGCAGCATTAAAAACACAAAAATAGCAATTTATAGTAAGAGTGAGTTTTAAAAGGCTGGTGTGGAGAACATAGCACTTCTGGTATTAAACTATGTAAATTTCATATAAATCCTTGGATCTTCTATATAAACTTTATTATTATTATATAAGGATTTATACCGCGCTTACATTAGCATACACCCTAAGCGCCAAAATATAATTTTAGGTAATCTAATTTTATCGAATAGTAATCTATAACAGATTGCAGTTGACAAATTGTGGAAAAAGTTGATTCATACATATGCTTAATTGTTTTTTACTATGTTTAAATTTTTAACTTCTGAGATATATACATATACTATAGAAAATAAATTACAATTAAAACAAAACTAGGTGTGTAAGGAATAAACACGTTATTTTCTTGGGAGCATATTTCTTTATTCACTTGTACTAGACGTTATGAAGTGCAATAAATACGTTTCATTCTCCTAAAATTTTAAAATATGAAACTTAAAGCAATATTTTCGTAATTGACCAATATTTATTGATCAAACTTTTGTCTTAGCTTAGACTATAGTCTATATGTATTTATGCTTTCAGGAGTTTATCTATACAGGGATTTATTCTGCGTTGTTTGTTACTGCCGCTATAGTTGGAGCAGCGAGTGCCAGTCATAATGCAGGAGCAGGAGCCGGAGCGGTAAGCCAATGAAATTTACTCGATACAGCCTTGCATGGTTTTTTAATTTCAAATTTTCTATTGTTTAACATATAAATCTTAATAGAATTACAGTGAATGATATTTTCAAATTCAAAGACGAAGACGCGAAAATTCACCCACAATACCCAAATAGCACCGATACAAAGGCGTTGTGATATACCTATAATGCTCTAATTAACATTATGTTTTGCTATGCCCGTTTTCATTCATTGGTCGTCATGTAAGCAAAATTATAATCTCATTTCACCTGTTTTTTATTACGACATACACTTACGTTTTTTATCTACAATTTTAATATTCATTCGAAAAGTAAAATGCAAAGGCTTTAAGGTGGTTTTTATCCTGTTCCATTTTGGGTTATGGAAATGAAACAAACATCAAATATTTAACACTATAAAAATAAAAATAGATTCTATTGTTTTTTCACACCAATACACTTTATCGTTTAAGAAAAAGTAGTACCTTCGTGTCTAGCACATATTGTAAAATAACGCGTTGGTCAATTGAATCAAGCATTTTAAAACAATGTGAAAGGAGAGCTAAAGAAAAATCAAAAACTTTGCAAAAAGAAAAAAACCCAAAAATTTCAAAAACCAAAACACCACGACTTACCTTAAATAAGAGGTGGAAAGCGATCGATATGTTAGAGTCTGGCCTGTCACAATCAGCAATCGATAGAAGGTTTGGGGTGGCGGTATCAACCATATGTAGACTGCAACAGCGTCAACTGCAGAGCGGCTCTGTACAGGACCGCCCACGAACTGGTCAACCAAGGGTTACGATCCCAACTGGAAAGCAATCTATGCATCTTCGAGATCGGTTTCGAACCGCAAAGGCCAATGCAAATGCAACTCCGGGGAGACACAACAACCGCATCAGTCGACAGACAGTGTTGAATCGATTGCGCAATCACCGGATAGGATCTCGTAAAGCATGTTTTCAACCAGTCTTAAATAAACATCGACGGCGTATGAGAAGGAATTGGGCGGCCAGTCAGATGGTCAGGAGCATTTTGGAGAAGAGTATTGTTCTCTGATGAATCCCGACTTCAACTGTTTCGACACGATGGTCGTAATCGAGTGTACCGGCGGACGAGAGAGCGATTTGCGGGACCTTGTGTTCGAGAGGTGGATAGATTTGGTGGAGGAAACATTATGGTATGGAGCGCTATCAGATTTGGCTGGAGATCACCTTTGTTAATCATTGAAGGCAATTTAACCTCCGAAATCATCCCAGAGGGTCAGATTATACCGTACTGCACGTACGACCGGCAATCCATATTCATGCAGGACAATGCGCGTCTGCTTGTATCAGAAATATGCTTCGGGATAACAATGTGCAGATTCTAGAGTGGCATCCATATTTATCCGACATGAATCCGATAGAGCATCTGTGGGATACGTCTGACAGAAGAGTTCGAGCCCGTACGCCGCCCTTCAGAGCCACTTCGAACTCAGACAAGCCCTCATCGAGGAATGTCATAGGATACCACAATGGAGGATAAATAGACTCATTATTTCTATGCTGCGACGTGTTAATGCGTTGGCTGAGGAAGGCATACAGGATACTGATTCGTGAAAAATGCGATATCATAAGAAAATAAAAGAACAGTTAAAGACGTTTGATATAAGCAAATTTGTGGGCATCGGTGAAAGGTCAGTAACGAAATGCATGTCAAAATTTGGAAAAGGTACGTTAAATACTTTTTCAAATGTAACAATTTACATTTACCTTTGCATTTTTACTTTGCATCAGTATCTAAAGCTTGTTTTGATTGCATTAACATCGCTGATATATTTTAATCGCTTTGTCTCTCTAGTACGCATGTGGTTAAGATACGTAGTAGAATAAAATTGATGAAAATAGATGTGTCTTTCGGAAATAGGATAATATTGCTTGTATCAAATGCGCCCTATACCAAAATCCGTGTCTTAAACATGTGTGTGAAAAATTAGTATCCAGCCAACAATTTTAGGTTGTCAGATTTAAATTATATTCTACGGTTAGATCCCATTTAGGTTGAGCAAAGAAATTTTATGGTTTTTTTGTTTATTTTTGTCTGGCTACTACTTTCTACTTCATATAACTGAAAGCAGCAATATGATTAATATTCTACAATTAGATCCCATTTAGCATTAAAAAACTGTTTTTATACTGAGTTGGATGGTGTTTTCTAGTTCATATAATGGACTGTTAATTGCAAATCCTTTGTTAAAACTAACACAATATTGGTTCTGAAAGTTTTTCTTTTGAGTTATCATGTCATAACCCAATAATATATAAATAAAAAAATGAAACGTTTTCTTTATTCTATGACTACTCAGTTCTTGTGTGTAGAATCGTGTTATCTGCCCGGTAGTAGCTTAAATTAACGATATCCAAGCTCTTTCAACTGACAGAGACTGACAAATTCAGCATGCCCAACTTATCCTAGATAAGCATCGTTCTTAAGAGTGCGACTTTGTACTTACGGGCACTAATGGTGTCATGTATTCTGGAAGGCCGTTGATATGGCACATAAAATAAGAGGGTCGAGCACGGTTCTCTGTGGTAGTCCTAATTCAGTCTGCATTTCCAAAGAGTGTCACCAGCACAGACACTTCGTATCTTCCGTTCCAAGAGCGAGACATGGCCCCACGTTGTCATTTAAGCCGTAAGACTGAATATTGGAGAAAAATTTCTCATGGTGAACGCTGCGAGAAGTTTTGGAAAAGCCGAGAATTGCGATAACAATTTGAATTTTATTGTCATATTTATTGGGTAGAACGTCTAGAAAGACAAAATATGTTGAGTTTTACATGTGAAGCCAGATTGAAAACCATTGTTCAGATATGTTAGAATGCATTTTTAAGTGCTTTAACCTATGTTTGCACAGAATATATTGTAAGAAACAGATGTTAATGATACAGGCCTCCAAACAGGCTTCCAAAAGTCTGTTTCTTTCTAAAGATGGGACTAGCGTTTGCGTTACTCCAATCACTAGATAGGGTGCGTGAGCCTTATGGATAAGCTGTAGATTTTACCTAGACCAGGCGCTAGACTTTTGCAAACTTTTTAACCATTATGTTCGTATGGAATTTAGACCCATCACTTTTTTATGTTGATGCCGCTAAGCAGCTATTCTGCTCCATTTGAATTCGTGTTCTGATGTCTGGATACTTGTCTATGGGCAGTTCGCAGCCATCAAACTTCTTGAATGCTAAATGAACTGCTGGTGGGGTTTTTCGGGTAGCGTAGCCTACCGTCTTCTTCTTCAGAGGAGAGACCCCGATATAATCCTGTTTTTGGTCTTAATATATCAATAAAATGTTTGGATATAGCGTGTAACATAATCATGTTCCGTCTATTAGAAACTGCATATCTCAGAAAAGAAGCATATTAATTCCGGTTTTTTCGAAGCCTATTTCTCAGGGATCAGCTAAGCAATAGAGGACTGTAATGCCTCTGTTGAGTCTATAGGGCATTTTTTCTGTATTGAATTTTTAATGATGTCCATGAATTTCTCCCAAATATATTCCAGTGTGGTTTCTTCAACGTGTAGCAATTTTTCTAAAAGGTGGCCATGATGTTGTGTATCGCATTCCCGTTCGCCTAAATGTATATAGAGGTGTTTATTTTAGGTGATGTACTTCATATTCATGGCACATGGGGTTTAATTGTGTATTAATGTTATTGATTGATATTTCAGTCAGTACATGAAACACTGGCACCAGTTGTTTTGTGTCATGGCATTTTTTTCCTTTTTAAAGCTACTTTTGGGATCGAGATAGCTGGTCAAGGATTGGAGAGTTTGCAACAGCAGACAATGGGATGTAATTTTATTTTGCTTCGTTTATATCACACTGAATCTTGTGAAGGTTTTGTGCGCGAATTTTATTTTAGATTTAACTTATTAACTAGTATTTCGTAATTTTCTCTGCATGAATGCAAAATAAGCATACATTTTGACGTCTTTGGATTCCGCACCATAAAAAATCGTTGGTTACCACGTTTTCTCTTCTTCTGGATTTCGGTCAAATTTTATAAATTCACATACATTACCGTAAATTTAATGAACCATTTAAAAGTATATTCTGTTTGCACACACACAAATTTACGCTTAAATCATCTCAGCGGAACCTGTGAATCTTTTACTTTACATATGAATATTCAAATTACTACACTATATGAATCTTGTGGTTAACTGATAAATAGCGTTAGTGTTTGCCGCATTAATTAAAACCATTTCTCGCATTAAAATATAGTTTATCCATTTAAGTGATATGATTTCATAAAGCAGTCACTTTCGTAGAATTAAGTCAATAATATAGCAACAATAACATAGCTGTTGATACGGCTTGACCAGATTTCATATGCCTTGCAATGATTGTATAACACTGCTATTGCTATGTAGAATCCTTAAAATGTATCCTATGTCTATTAGACTGATGGAACAGACTGAATTCACACAATAAACGACTGTTAGACTGCTTAATCCGCTTGCACCGTACATGATCAATATAAGAGGAATGTATTTGTGATATAAAAACTTGGCTGTAGTCCTTGCAATCCTGAAATGTGATGGTAAACTTTTAAATAGTTAGTGCTTTATCTTACTGCATTTAGTTATAAAATGAAAATCTTTCTGGTCAAAGTTTTAGGAAAACGGTCTTTTATACTTTGCTTTTATGTTACACAGTGTTAGTGTTCCTAAGTCGAACATATCAGTCCTTTTTCCTAATAGTTTCTCTTCTTGTTGCTCTTATATACTGAATACATTATATACTGGTGGGTTCAGTATAATGATGAATGCCTGGCAGGATAGAATGCAGATTTGGACAAGGGAAAGGGGAGACGTGTTTCTGCGTTTTTTAAATTCACCCAAAGTAGCAAATTTAGAAGTCTCCTTTATTATGTCTCCTCGACCAAGGGAAAAAGACATAGTGTTTGTACGTTCTGTGTGTAAGTATGCATGTACGTGTGTGTCTGTGTGTTTGTGTGTGTGTGTCTGTTGTGAACAAAATATTATGTGCAAGAAATCTCTAGAACGATCGACTTGAAACTTGATTTGTTTATCATTTGGTTAGGTCGGACGGTTCTTTTAACTTTGACGTCGTGACGTAAAATATATATATTCTTGCTTGTTAGGTCCAAAAGATTCTGTCAAATTGTGTCGCGAGTAGAAAGCGTTATCATGCATATAATTGTAAAAAGATGGGTATTCCTCAGGTCAGTCGGAGGGCTGTTTGAACTTTTTACGCGTGTAGTGAAATTACGAAAGGTGTCATTACGTACTCATTTATCTGTTGCTAAGCAAAATATATCGTATCGAAGTCAATCTTGGTGTACTTTTTCCTTTGATAAGTGGCACGGTTTTTGCAAAACATTAAACTCTTATAGAAAATTAAGAAAGGTGTATGATGTCACCATAAGCCCCACCCCCTCTTTCCCCATTTTGTCTATTCTTTTGTTAACCGAACATAGTTGTTAGCTACACTGGGGATTTCGGCGTTTTCAGGTGATTCTGCAATATTCATGCATTCTTTAGAGTGCTTGAAAACATTAGCAGTTTAACAGGATTACTTCTCTCCCCATGGCTGCATCTTTACCTGTGCCTATTCTATTGCCTGTAATTGACCTTTTTGCCGTATGCAGTTGTTACGTAACGTGTCACTGAGTCAGGGGTCAGTGTCAGTTGTGGTGCATTATGAAGTCGTTGCCCCCTCTCTCCCACCGAGGTAATTCTTGCGTTGTGCAGTTCTGAAGAATGCCTTTCTATTGCTTTTGGGTATGTACGAGGCCACAGTTATATGTCATGGCAATAGGATGCACACTGTAACCGTAACCTTGGGTTAAGAGTAACACCATTAGATGGCTGGAGGGGATGGTGACGGTTAACAAAACCAACAAAAAAATCACCAATGAAGTAGAGAAATGGTTAACTAGACAGCAGCCCACAGCCCCGGATAGAAAAGACTGTGTTTAAATCTATTTGTAACGACCACCTTCCAGACCGGCATAAGAAATAAATATTTGTCGTGACCCCTTCCAGATTCGGATAAAAAGACGTACAGTAAAACTTTCCTGTTTTGACCAACTTCCAGACCGGGGTAAAAATGCAATGTACTGTAAAACTGCTGTGGTAACCAACTTCTACACCAGGGCACAAAAGACGTACAGTTAAATCTGTTTTCGCGACAACCTTCCAGAATCGGATAAAAAATGTGCAGTAAAATGTGTTTTATTGACCAACATGTTTATTTACGGATTTTGACAATGAATTGTGATTTGGTTTGCAGAAATGAATCCTTTATTCGAGTAATAAGAAAGAGTTAAATGATTATTGAGGATTTATGGGCTTAGTCGGGGAGACATTTGTTTTTGTTTAAAAAAAGAAACTAAATAGGTGTCAATTGAAAGTGTGTGATACAAGCCTGCACCCATGTTTTGTTTGCACTGACCACTCAAGTTCGAATATAGGGGTTGGAAGTGGGAACAATTGAATCTCTTACCTTTGGATTCACCTCAGCTTTATGTTGTTTCTTTTCTTATATTATATGTATTATTATTTTAATATCTTTTCAGTTTTTCTCGTTCCTTGGTGCGGCGGTGTATGCGGTAGATACTTTCTGGCAGTTCCGCCTTTTTAAAGCAGAACGCGACCAAGACAGCGCCTTGGTAGCTAACAACGGTGGAGGAACTGAGCAACAACTGCCTCCGGATATGCCGCCAAAATATGAGCCGTAAAAAAAGTGAAGATTTCGAATGTTGCTGCATCCGCGCCATGTTACTCATTTACAAGTAACAGAATGGTATTCCTTGCATATCTGTATGCAACGGCATTCAAACAAGTGTTTGAACTTAAGGTATTGCAAGCCATAGATAATTTAGAATATAACTATTGAAAAGGCTGACAATTAAGTAAATATATATGTATTTAAATAACATTAAAATGTTAATAACTTTTGTAACAAATTTAGGTTTGTGATGTTGTTTCTCCAAAAGCGTTATATTTGTAAAATCTTAATATATGTTTAAAAGCATTTATATTTAAACCAACTATTTCATGTATGTCAACTGGAAAGATTTTTTAACATCATAAAAACTCCTCTTGGTTCCTCAAAGCCAATATATTTTTTCTACCTGAAAACAGAAATGTACAGAAATCTCCAGAAATCTAGGCGCAATTTTTTTTTACAATTTGTACCTGATTGTTCATTTGCAGTTTTCTCTATGTTTTGCGTTTATATTTCAATTCCACTGTCTGAAGAATAGAAATCTCAATGTGGATGGTGTCTCAATCAAACATTAACTCACAGAGGTTTGAAAACGTCCCCAAGTCTTAATACTATCCAAATTTTAATCCCACTTATGTTTGAATGCTACACAAGTCTTATTCCTATCAAAGGTTTAATCCCTTATTCCTATACAAGTCCAGTGCTACCCATGTTTTAATCCTATTCAGCCTTAATCCTACCCAAGTCCTATTCAGCCTTAATCTTACCCACATCTAATGCTACCCATATTTAATCCTATTCAGTCTTAATTCTATCGAAGTTTTATCCCAGTTTCAGGTTGGGATTGTTTGTTTCGGTGGTTAATAGGAGTTCAGTATATGGGACAAAAAGGTTATTTACATATTGCTGATTAAGTAATAGCTGAATGTTGTTAGCAAAGGACCTTTTGTGTCTAGATACGTTAATTGATGTAATAACAATCCATGGTAATTAGGAGGGCCACTTGGTATCATAAGTGTTACTGTATGTGTTTGAGACTAGACGCCAATTTTGATAAAAGGAGTGGGTGAATGTTCACTCAGTACAAACAAATGGTTCTTCAAAACTACAAGCTGTGTTTGGTTAACACATGGGGTGTTACTTTACGATTACCATTCCGCTTCCGCGTTTAAGAGGTATTTCAAATAATTCTCTGTACATGCATAATAGCCAGTTGGTGCGTGATTTCCCCTTCTTCTTCCGCGCCTTAGTATCTATAAAGCAGGCTGTCGCATAATATTGTACTAACTTTAGGCTGGTAAAATCAAATACAAGAAACATAATCAAATAGTATTGCTTTACAGTAACCTTAAAAACGAAAAAGCTAAATCAATTCAGGTAATCGCTTAGTAACACCAGAAGTGAATATAGACAATTGCTACAACTTTTGTAGACAAACCTTAGCTCGTTGTCGGGTTTCGTCAGAAGCCAGAAACCGCAATCAGCAGTAATTCGACAATAACTATCATACCTTGCCTGCGATGTGTATACTCAAGACAAATAAATGAGTTTGGTCTTGTTAGTTAAGATCTGCGAGTCTCATTTTATAAGTAATAAACGAATGTTATTATGTAGTGGATAGTGTTAAATTTTTGTGTTTATATTGGACTTTAAGTAGAAAAAATACCATTTTGCACACCTGTAATTTCATGTAGTAAAACAACATATTTATATTTATGTTTCAATTATAGATATTGAAATTAAAAGAAAACATTTGTCTGAGGTGTAGAAATGTCAGATAAGCTTCAAGAGAAGTGAAACTTCGTTTGAAGAATAAGGTACTTATAATCTGTAAGATGATCATATACACCTGATATAAATATACCTCCATAATAATATGCCAGTTCCTTCTTCCATACCTATCCGATTAAGGTTCATTTTCGGCGGCAAATTTTTGTTGTAAATTATAAAGAAATCATAAGGAAACCTTAATTCAAATAGAATGGTTTCCTTCAAATCCACCACCCCCAGTCATTCAACAGATAAGCGCTCCTCGTTCAGCAATGCAACTTCTTCAATAATAAATGGAAATTTCTATTTACTGTTGTATAAAGAACAACAATTACATCTAACATCGTACAAAATGCACTGACCACATTCTCACAAGCGTCATAGATATGAGACAGTATGGCAAAGAAGAAGGTTTTGTGACGAAAACTTTGCTGTTTGGGTTACGAAAGTTGCTATGTAACACAACGGCGGCGTTATATTGTAGGAAAGTAACTAATTGCGAAAAGAGAGCATAATGAACAGTTTATCTTTCAATTGTTTTATTTTTCACTAGTTTTTTTAGATGGCTAGGCAAGCCGGCAATTTTCTAGGTTGATAATGTTTATGTTTAAATTTTGCGCTATTTTTCTGCTGGTCTTTTATTACTTCAAGACGTTTAACTGTCCACATTTGTTTTCTTCTTTATGGCATATTAAAAACAACAAACGACTGGTAAATATAGCATATATTGACACATTAAAAACACATTTTAATAACCAAAATTCTTCAAAGATCGGTGAATGAACCCTTTTGATGTGTTTAAGGCCGAACCATTTCTAGTAATCTGGTTATAAGTGCAATGTTCAGGAAACTGCCTGTTTATTTTCTACCCGCTTGCACGCAATAAAATTGCAATTTAGCAAAAATGTCGGGTCAGAATGGATTTGCATTTTGATATGCATTTTTTGCTAGTAAAGTAAGAAACTCCGAAATATCCCCAGAAGTTGCAACCTTTCTGTAATGTTTAATAATTGGTATGGTTATATTTGTGTTCTGGGCTGATTATCTCCAAAGCGTAAATCCGTAAGGTATCCTGTGCACAAATAAGTTCTTTCACTATCTGTGCAGAAAAGCCCCACTTTGTTCCAGAGAGGATTAATTTGAAGCATCAGACATGCATTGCAAAAAGAGGGGAGTGCTTAATCCTAATTTTCTGTGCAATGAGCAGAGGCTACGCCACTTGTTTTTCATTTTAGATTCTAGTGACCAGAAAACAAGGTTATATTTTTGTAAATATCGCGATTGATGAATAAACATCGTTTCTTTAATGTCAGTTGGGTTTGTTTTTTTTTCAATAGGAGTTTAAGCGCGGCCCATTATTGCCACGTCGGAGATGCATATAAAATGCGTCGGCAATATCGGCAACATACGTCGGATATACGCATTTTCTTTTCGTTTTGCTCATCGTTTATTAGTCGTTTATACGCATATTTCCGACGAAGTTTTTTATGCATATATTCGACGCACATCCGACGATTACCAACCGTCGGCTATACGTCGGTTATACGTTTATATTCCGAAGCATTTCCGACGAACTACCGATGATTTTTATGCGTAATGCATATTTCCGAGGTTTACCAACGCATTTCCGACCAAGTGACAATCGGAAAATGTGCTTTTTTTAGACATATAAAAAATGCGTGTGTGCATTTGAAAAAATGTTTCTAGCCTTAACTGACCCATCGCCAACCATTCATAATTCACATATTCACACATACACCATAGCATATTAATATACAACATAGCATATTTATATATTGCAACTGAACACTAGCACTGACTCGGGTTTGAACCGGGGACCCCTTGCATCCTAGGCGAGGAACATACCTCTACTCCACGGCGGCTGGGGCTGCCTCGGTAGTGTAATTAAGTGCTCTAACGTTTCTATTTCGCCCCAAAAAGTTTACTTCTTACATTTTCGTTTTTTTTATTACCGCTGGCGCTTTTAAATTTAGTTATTTGTGTTGACTTTTCCTCCTTTATGTTTGCTGAGGGATAGTTGATTGAGGCAAATGATAATTTTCAAGTATATTCATAATGCTCTACTATTGATTCTTCATAATGTCCCCTACAAAACGTCAACCGATAAATTTCCGACGTCGAATAAGCATCGGAAAATATGCTTTTTATAGACGTGTCAAAATACGTATAATACACGTTGGCAATATCGGCATCTCTTTTCCGATGGATTTCCGACGTCGTATTTACATAGGAAAATATGCGTTTTATAGACGTGTTAAAATACGTATAATACACGTTGGCAATATCGGCATCTTTTTTCCCATGTATTTCCGACGTCGTTTATTCATAGGATGATATGCGTTTTATAGACGTATAAAATAATACGTATAATGTACGATTGCAATATTGGCATCTTTTTCCGATGCATTTCCGACGTCGTTTATACCTAGGAAAATGTGCGTTTTATAGACGTTTAAAAATACGTATAAAACGCGTTGCCAATATCGGCGTCTTTTTTCCATCGCATTTTCGACGCATATACGATGCTTCTAAAAATGCCTTAGAGATTAACGACGTTGGTATGTGTCGGCAGTTTTGTAGGGTGGGGACTCTAAAATGCTTGCTAGCAAATGAAAAGATGTTTTGATGTCAATTACAATTACGAATTTGCTCAAACATAAACATCGATAGCTACTGCAGGAATTATTCGAGCCTGAAGTCTCCAACTAACAAGGCTTAATTAGCAAATTAACAAATTAATTCTCCTTAATTTATATGCTGCGTTTAGCAGATTTATACAACACACAGTCATTACAACGTCATTCGGTATTAAATTTATTCAAACTGTCAGTTTCGACTCAAGACCATATTGGTGTAGCGCTAAGCTATTGATTGAATTAAATATCTACAGGTAACTTAAATATTTACAGGCAGCTCATTACCTTCGGACAGTGGTCTTGACATATAAATCACACAGTGGTCTTGACATATAAGTACTTCCACAAGTTTTTTTAGGTTAGCTGATGTTTCACTACATTTCTGTAGTGCTTTGAAACTACTTACCAGAGATTCTCTTTATATTTGGTGATACGTTTTGGTTTTTCGCAGCCCTATCAACAATTACATACCTGTTATCTAAATCTTTAAAATTGGCAGAAACAATACACAATACCCGCTATATTGTTAAATCTAGCACTTTGCCACTATGTACCCTATTGATAAATCTAACTAGAAATTTCAATTTTTGTGTTAATTATCACAATTAATTTTCCAGTTCGAATTTAAAACCATTGCTTTGAATCCTTTTATGGAAATCTTTTAAAACAATCGATGCATTTCTTATGCTACAAAACACATAAAGAGAATCTAATTGAAATATTAATTCATTGCCGCCTGTTCATATAATAGGTAACTGCTGCCTGTTTCTTCAGTTATCAAATTAACGTTTGCAATTTTACTACAATTCTAAGGTGCGGACCTTTTTGTTCACTGTGTGGAGTATTTAACAGAACTTTTACCTTATGTATAATAAAAGAGCTGAGCAACTTTGTTATCAGCTTAAATTGAGCCAATAGTTAATTATTTAATTCAGGAAGCTCTTTGTTCTGTAGAATGTTTAAATTTCTTGTAAAATTAGGAAATATAATTTAACTAAAAGGTTAATGAATCGCCTTCTGCTTATACAATAGTTAACCGTTATCAAGTTAATGTGTTCAGTTGTTCCTGGTCCGGAAATTACCAACATGAGTTCTGTCTTTACTGCTCGACTAGTATTACAAGCAATTGTGACACTGGGTAGTCGCTGGAGGGGGGGGGGGTTGCTAGGTCTGTACAGGATATAATTAAATTATAAAACTGTGACTCTGGTGAAAAACTAACATGCTGACCTTATCTGTATATAACATGAGTTAAATGATAACTAAAAGTCTTGAAGGTTCTACTGACATGCGTTTCCTCTTTCATCAAACACTGGTGTAAAAAACTTCCATACTCAAATGCAATAGAACACGTAACAGATACGGTGAATTATAATAATACTAATAATAATAATAATTTAATATTTGCAGATATGCTTAAATTCATGGATATGTATATTTAACTCAAAATACTACATCATTAGTTCTCACTACTTCATAACGAATATATGCAAATATGGAAATAACTTAACTTTAATCGAAGATGAAATATTCCTAAGGGTCAGTTCTTAATTTTACAGATGTATTATTTTGGGCGGATGTAGTCATTTCTGTGCGAATGCATTCCTTTAGACAACAAAGAGTATTTTGTTAAATTATACTAAACAGAAACAAAAGAAAGCTAAAAAAGACTTAAACGAGCTTCAGAGGCCAAAACGTTCACGAATACTAGCCAATTTTATTTCTGTGATCCATGACACCGTCCTTCCGCTTCAAGCGGACTTAAAACTTGATTAATTTGTCACATGCTGAAATCTGCTATACTACTCTAAACGTAATAGAAAATAGGTTTTTAAAGCAAAACAAATTATCGAATTAGAATAAAATAAAAACCTTTCAAAATATTTGATATGCAAAAATATAATCTGAAAAGATGTGCGTCAGACTCATTAAAAAGTTAAGAACAGTGCGTTGCGTCTAGTACTCTTTTCAGAAACCACAATATTCTGTAATTTTAATATAGCAGTTCTTCTAGTCATGGTAAGAGATTACACCCTTTTTAAAAAAATGTCGATTGTTTTGTCTTCTTTGGTCCCAACTGCTTTGCCAATCGAATTTATTTTATATTATCCTAAAATCAACAGTACAGAATATTTACATTTTTCAACAATAAGCAGTGTAGATAAAACATTAGTTCATTTCACTGAATTTCAAATATTTCAATCAATAATAAATTCAGTTGCTTAATTTTAACATATTTATGTAATATATTTTATTGCATCGTTGCAATAAATTAAACAAAAGCGAAATTAATTGTTGTGGATTACCAATAATTCTAGAACACACCAATAATTTCACCGCGATGACGCAGGTAGTATTTCCACTGTGCAACAGTAATTTTAATTGACTATGAAGGCGTAAGTACGCATCGTATAGGCCTAATTCAGTCGGTTTACATTATATAAGCCTCATTCAGTAAGTACACATCATATCGGCCTAATACCACTACATGCAGGTAATGTAAGAAGCATGTGTAATTCGATTACATACGCGTCATCATGTAAATGACAACCTTACCTTGACATTGCTGAGGATAACTTCCCACACCTTCTTCTGAAAAAGTCTTGTATCGCGCCATGTCTGTCTTCACTTCATCAACAGTACTGGTATCCCACAAATCAACATTGACATCATTATTGTCAGAGTACGCTGTGCCCTATGCCCTGACAACCCACTCCCCACCACCATTCCCACAGACATTCCATTCGGTGCGGACCTGGCCCACTTTCATCGTCACAGCTCCCTAAGGATATAAAAGTATATGGAAACAAGTAGGTGAAACTGATTTTCATCTCGGCAGTCAAACATCTCAATTGACAGGGTTTTATATACATTTATTTACCCATATTAGGTATAACTTTTATTGAGTCCTTTTTGGTATGCTTTCCAGTTTAAGAAATAAATATATAATGTTTTGATAATTATCTCGTCTTTTGTCATATCTTCACATTTACATAAATTTGCATAATTTTACATGTTTTCAAATGTATATGATGGGTATTGTTTACGTATTTTATACCTGGAAATAGGATGCGTGTAACCTCACAATACGATGCATCATCGCTGCCATCGTCAAAACAACCCGTGCATGGTATGACGTAATCCTGCCCAGTCATGTCATCATGGATAATTAGCTTACTGAGGAACAATCCATCTGTACCCATTAGAGTGATCTGTACGGACTGAAGAGTGCCGATATAGCTGTCGCATTGCACCAGAAACATTACAACCCTGCATGGACAACGAAATAAATATAACAGATGAGAGAAGCTTCTCGGTTGAATGCTGTTCAATTTTATCGTACCGAATTGTGACAACAAAAGACTCTTAAAACCGATTTAGATGATAAAATCTACTTGATATGCTTAACTAGAAAGCAACGTGGAAATGTATGATTTAATCTTTATTTATATTGATAATAAGTCATTATTCTTTAAATATAATGAATCAACACAAAAAATGTGGCATCATTTCTACAGCAAGTTTACTTATTAAATTCTACATGAATGTACATGTACATGTCTGTGCATTTGCGTACGCCAGTGTTTTTATGGGTAGAATGATTGATGCAGTTTTGAAAAATACCACTGCATAGATTGAAATTGCGTCAGAATATTGTTGCGTAAAATAACATTTTGCAGTTTATAAGTATATATGCACAAGTTCACATTTGCAGTGTGAGCACCCTAACTTGCGTTTCATTTCATGATTGTCCGTGAGTAAAAAGAGGAAACTAGTACTTTTACAACTTATATGACGGGTAGATATGCACACCCTTATTCCCTGCTCTAACGAAAACGTCGCACCGCACACTACTGTCAATGTGTGCTTGAAGTACCCAGAACTATGTAATTGCACGACAGTACGCATAGCAATAAAATAAAATCACTCTCGCTTTCGGAGCGATTTGAAAACTATCCCTCAACGTTGCGCCCTGTTCGCGTTCACTACAATTGCCTGTTGAAAGTTTTTCTAATTAGTTTTTATGTTGCTGTCTAACTGAGAGTTATCTGTATTATAGTTACTAAGTACATTTTGGTTACACAAAATATACATATTTCCTCATTTAACTTTGTACTTAAAACCTCACAGGTGTTTCATGTTGAGGCTGGTGTCACCATTGTCGAGCAGGATTTGAGTATACGATCCTTGGCTGCCTGTTAGCATGAGGTATACATCGCAGTTCGTGCCAGCATTACTTCTATCCATGGTGTACGCGGTTATTTCGAACTGAGAAACTAAATCTTCAAAATTTTTATGGAAAATTTCGCTTTCATCTGAACGTATGTGTCAGGAAAGCTATTAATTTGAGCAAAAGTGTCATTGAATTATTAATAGCACAAAATACATTTAATGTGTTTTAAGCAAAACGTTACAAACATGCTTAATTCGTTAAGAAATAGGATCAAAATTAATGGATTTAAAAATTTATCTAAGTTAAAGGCAAAATTTAGAACAATACATCATACATGGAATAAGACAGTTTGAAGCCTTAAAGATAAAGTTCCGGATATTATATTTATTTACCTGGTTCTAAAATGATTGAATCTATTATGGAATGCGTAAAATCGCCATCCAGCCAATACTGATCTGTACAGGGCAGGAAGTAGGACATCCATGTTGTTACATCATCAACTGTTACACTGACTACGTTTCAAAGATCACCGCCTCCAAGTCGGAAATTTATATCTAATATCTCACATAAGTCTGACGAGCATTCGATATCAAATTTCTCCGCTCTAAAATCACACGTGCAAACCTTGACAAAAATTCTAACATTCTTGGCTAAATAAATTTCAGCCAGATTGGCTAACGCAATGCATATGTTATGGGACATTTTTGTCGGTCAATATAATGCTCACTTTAAGTCGCACCTGTCAGGTGTGCTGTTAAAAATAAGAAATAGATTTTGTCTAATAGAACTTCGTATTTTCAGTTTTACTTTTCAGTTTTACTTTTTCTTACTCACAAACTAAACCAAATTTCAAGATATCATATTTATGGTCACATTTTAGAGCTCAGACTTCCTTTTGTTTCTCTTTCTTATTTTTTAAGTTTTAAAATACATATAAGAGAGTTATATGCCAGATATGAGCTTAATTTTTACATATATTTCTTTTATTGCAACAAAATCTACAACTCATCATCAAATAGGGTATATATTGGTTGGGTTTTATGTATTCAGCACATATCCATTACATGCTCAGTACACATTGCCCAGACAGATTGAAATTGGTTGCAAATTAAATTTCTTCTTTATTAATGGTTTTTGAGAAGTACCTATAATGTTCTGAAATTTTAATCGCTATTTCTGTGTTACTTTGAAGTGGTTATATTTTTATGATTAGTAAAGTAACACTTACAGGTTATGCTAAAGTCTAACCCAGTTTAAAGTTAAGCGTATAACGAATAAGAAGCCCGATCTTATCAGTGTGAGTGGCGCTTATTATTGTGAAATATTGGTGTAAGGGCTGAGTTTAGCGGGACCCCCGGCTCAGACGGACAAACCTAAGTGATAAACTTAAGTTCAAAAACACGTCTAAACACTTCAGGATCCAAGGCCAAACTATCTTTCTTTTATTTTCGAATCTCGATCGTAACGACGATCGTAACGCACACACGTACGTAACGAAACGACGTACGTACGTGACGATCGCCGCAGCTTACCCAGCAAACGGCCGCGCTGGGGCGCTGCTGTACGTAAACAACAACACATCCGGCGCAACACCAACACAGCAGCAGGTTAGAGTTTAACGATAAATGCTGATCCTTCACATTACCCTCTGCTTTCTCAAAAATTTGACTCAAATTTTGAATATTTCAATTTTAGGGTAGCGGGTAAAGAACCAGAAAATACCGAAAAACGGATGATAGAAGAAAGAAATTACAACAAAAGACCTAATACTACGCTGCTGGGTAAGAAAACATTCACAAATTAGAAAATTGCAAAAATTTCACAAATTATAAAAATCTAAATAATATTTAACAACATCACAGATTTTAGAACAGTGGTAGCGTTGATTACATGTAATAAACCAGTCTTTTCGAAAGCTTACCAATTTTGTGCATTTTTCGCAAATTTAACTAAAAATTTCTTACTTCATTTTCAGAAAAATCACTGACGACTACTGAACTCCTCAGAGACAACAGACCACGTCAGGAATACCACGATGAACACAGCAAAGACTACAAATTACAACTTATGAACACCGCGTTCATATTATGAACACTTTATGAACACCTGCAGTTTTTGCACTGAGCTTGTAATTTAAAAGAAAATGTCAGTCACAACTTATGAACACCGCGTTCATATTATGAACACTTTATGAACACCTGCAGTTTTTGTCCTGAGCTTATAACTTAAAAAAAAATGTCAATAAAATTGTAAAGTGCTTCATTATAAAACAACGATCCCATCCCCTGGGACATTTACCCTGCCAATCCCGGACAAACAGCTAATGGACAAACTGTTACACGGTAAAATACATAGCCTGTGAGGTACAGCACGCGTTTGTATGATGGTACGACAACGTTGATTACCATGACAACGTTAGGGCAGTTCCAGAGGGTTACTATATGGTACTTTTAAATCATCACTGATGCGCTCCATTGCTACAGTTTAACTACACAACTACCCTCTACTACTGCAGTTGCACTGCTCACTACTGCTTTTCACTACTGTAGTTGTACTGCTGTTTTCAAGCTACACTGCAATTTCATTACTTCAGCACCACCAATTCGCCCTCTTTTTTTTTTTTTTAAAGTGATGAACGGCCCTTATTTGTCCGAGTATTCCCGAAAGTTGCCGAACGTTTCCGAATGAAAATTTCGGTTATTTCTGTAGAAACGAAGACGTCAAATAAACAAAATACTATGCTAGACCTCTTTTCGCCCAAAATAACGGCAAATTTACCAATTTTGACTCACAAATAAAGCACTTTAATAACATTACTTCATCCCCTACCCTTTTTGTTTCTGAACGATCTTACAGTCAAAGATGCACATCCTATTCCTCCGATTGATCAGTCAATCGACGCACTTTCGGGAGCAAAATATTTGTGCATTTTAGCTGATTTTAAGTCTTTAAAAAAAAAAAGTGAGAAATAGTTCATGGAGCTCCGTAGTGGTACGAAGCTTCCGCCTCGATCTAGAGCTCGCTCTCTAGATAATTTACAATGTTTTGACAGATGTCAAAATAATACGAATAATGCCGATGATTTTTCACCCAAATTACCTGATTTTGGTACACCCTTGGTGAACGGTCACCAAGATATACGTCCTAAGGATCCAACAAGACCCTTAGGGGCAGTTGGGGGTATATCCTTACCTTCTAATACGGAAGATTTAAATCAAAATAAAACTTTGCAGGTGCAACGGCTGTTGCTTTTGTGACTCTAGAAGTCACTGGCTTAGGTGCACACTCAGCTGTAGAACAACCTTGATTGTCACCCACAGCGGCAAAGTCAAAATATTTGACTAGGGCGTTCTGCACCGGTGACGTAAGGTTGCCAACATCGTACAGTTGGCGTTTGTAGAGTGGCTTATTGCCAGATCTACGCCGTTTAATGGCTGCTTCGAAATGCACTTCTTGTATGTGCATTTCGACAGCCACTCGGCTAGCTGCGGATTTACTCCTTGTAAATCCGCAAAAGCCACATTTATACACATAAATGTGACCCTTCGGTGCTTTTTCCACAATGTTTCTATTTTGACTTGTGTTTGAAGCCATTTAGACACTATGGAATGTACGAGTTTTCTAGAAAACCCGTAGAGCCGACACTTAAGAGCAGACGACTATCGAACATCCGGACTGCGCGAACTTATATACCAGTAGAGAGTGCGCACAAACGTCACGAACGTCATAACATTCACAACATCCGGGACTTACGGTTTATTCAATAAAAATCAAATATACTCACGTCAAACTCTAGTCCTGACTAATCACAAGTTCGACATTACTCAATAAATGAGTAAATTTATGCAAAAACACTTCGTTCATATATATTTCACTTCTTTTGTTGGATTCCTTGCTAATTTTGTTGATTTAGACGGATCGAAGTTTAAATAATAATTCATCATAACATTTCGTAGATTTCAACGCATAATGTCTACAACATAAACACTTATTAGGTGATGACAGTGCCCAGGGGGTTGGTAAATCAATACCTATCCCAAGAGCTATCCATTGTTATACTCAAATTTATAATTTACTTCTATATTTCTTCTTATTTACTAAAAATTTATCCATTTCCAAACATCCGTTGTTGAACATGCCTTCCGAAACACCTTGCCTCCTGGCTGTTACATAAAATTGTTCACTTCTAGAGAGCCTCGTAGTTTATCCCAAAGTAACGATTTAGATCTTGTTGAAAACTGTTTTATATTTATAAAAATTATATTAAAACATTTTCAAATGAGGAATAGCAGTAAATAAAAGCTACTTTGAACGTAATTGGTGTTTTAAAACGACTACGTGGAGGGTCCGAAACAAAGACGCTAGAATTGCCACCGAGTCTCTCATTTACGTTGATTTCGTAAATTATTAAATTTTTATCCTGCTTAGTTTTATTATACAGAACGTATATTTTCCATCTGTTTATACAATTTTAACGTTAAATTTGCGTAACTAACACTTTTAAAATGTTTCGTAGCGATATAAGACTGATACGCAACATGTAAACAAACAGTGAATTAACTACGCGAATAATAGCTGTAACCATAAGCAAAAAGCGCACGAAATATCAAGATCAAGGTAAAAACCAAATAAATTAGGATGTATTTAAAACATTTTTATTTCGTCATAAAATTGATAGAATTGAAAAGCAAAATTTATATTATGATGAAAAATCATAAATTTGACTAATTTTGAAGACTTTGCACATATGAATTAAAGTTTAACGAAAGTTTCTCGTAGAGATTAAGTTATGTATTCCAAATCAATGTATAGTGTCTTATAATGATTGTTTATGCATGAACAATTTCTAGAAATGCAGTTTTAAGTCTAGAAAAACATGTTAGCCTATTAGAAACTAATTAAATCAATTTCTGAGGTTGGACCTATAACAGATCCCTGAGGTAACCCATAACATCAATGAATTTCACTGAAAGTTGGTTATCTTGAGTACTTTCAAAGCATTTTATCTTTAATTCTGTATAAATTAATAAAGAAAAATAATCATATTACCAAAAACTATCCCGAAAAATTCATGATACGGCTAAATTTTAAATAGAATCGCTGGAATTAAGCAAACCTTGCGGAAATTCGAACATTTACTGTCCGACATCAACAGATCAAATAATTTAAAAGTTAAGTAGTCACTTGATTTGCTATTACTACTTATTCAGAATGCATAAAATACATGAAAAACTACTCAAATTGAATAGACAGTTTTATTTTAACTGTCTTTGCGTTTAAATTTTCAATTTACTTCCATAAATAATGGCAACATTAAAGTAAACTTGACTTTTAACGCTACACAAATACCAATTTGTGTTCTATTTTCAATACTTCCATCGCATTTCACTAGATATTGGTCGTGCAAGACCATTTATCCAGTCGAAACAGTCAGAAAATTGTTGAAAATGAGCCCTGTTCTATTTTCAGGCCTATAATTGTGTTATTCGATGATATTTTATCAAATTAACAGCAATTACTTTAACCAGAAATCTAATTTCTCAGCTCCATTATCTTGAAAAATCCAAGATTAGCTAAACATTATATACATAGATGCTTAGCTTGGATTTATACACCCATTTCTCGTGAAAATTTGAGCAAAGATGCCCAAATTTCTCGATGAATTCGTCATTTAGTCGCCTCCTACGATCATGCCTGACGCGACAGTGAACTTATTCTTCTCCCCAGCCCACAGGGGCAACACAAGCTATTTCAGCCCTGCTGTTGCTAACTCAGGGTCAGCAATTCGATCCCCATAGAAATCTTGAGACTTTCTGGTTCTCCTTGGCCTTTCAATAGGGGTCGTTTCTTTTGGAATCCCTAAAGATTCCTGTACGTTTGGTGTACTTTCCTCCCTTCTTTTTGAGAATATGGCTATACAATTGTCTAGCCAATTAGTGTCTAAAGGCTCTCGCACATAGCAAGGCTTTGGATGATTATGGTGTACCACCAAAGAGCTTGATTTAGCTTTTTGTTGAATACGATACACCACATCTGAAAGGATTTCTACTATAAAATATGGACCCTTCCAGAAACTCAAAAGCTTTGGACACTGTCCTCGCTTGATGACAGGTCGCCAATACCACACAGCATCCTTTAACTGATATCTGTGCGGTCGAAGCCTATTCAAGTAACTTCTTTCCTGGTACTCTACAGCTTTCTGTAGATGTTCCATAGCTACTCTATGTGACTTCTTTAACATTATCCGAATATGTTGAACATACTCGAGATGTTAAATTCCTGTTTGTCAGGAGTATCCGGTGAGAAAGACTCCACCGGTAACGAAACGTCCCTTCCAAATATAAGGAAGTTTGGTGTAAAACCAGTTGAACTGTTTTTACAACTCCTAAACGCCATCGTGAGAAATGGAAGAAGTTCATCCCACTCCCACACATTCTCATCAATGGCTGTAGCCAGCATTTGCTGTAGAGTGTGATTAAAACGCTCTGTGACAGCATTTGCTTCAGGATGTCTGGCCACCGTGAATGATTTTTCAAAACCAAGCAAATTGCAAAGCGATCGAAAAATCTTTGATTCAAATTGTGTCCCGCGATCAGAATGCAATTCCGAAGGACAACCGAATCTTGAGATCCACTCTTTCACCAAAACATTGGCTATTGTTTCTGTGGTTTGGTCAGGCATTGCATATGCCTCAACCCACCTAGAAAACATGTCAGAGACAACCAAAACATAAATGTTATGTCTGCTAGTTTCTAGCAAAGGTCCCATGACATCCAGTGAGACTCGCTCAAATGGTACTCCCATTACATACCTTTGCAACGGAGCGCAGTACGATTTGGGAGGACTTTTCTTCCTCTGACAGGAAACACAAGTTTTTACGTAAAGTTCAATTGCTTTACGCATTCCAGGCCAAAAATATTTAGCCTGAATCTTTGCATAAGTCTTGTGTATTCCAAGATGACCACCAGTTATAGAATCATGGTACTGGCGCAGTAGTTTTGACTGGTAAATTTCGGGGATAAGAATTTGGTAAAATTCTCCCTTCAAACGGTCAATATTTCTACGAAATAAAAGGCCATCTTTTACCATCAAACTATTCCAGGAAGCTACAAAAGATTTGACATCTTTTCCTAGATGGCAAATATTTTGCCAAGAAGGCTTTTTATCCTGATTTAGCCAGATCAGTACTTCAGAAAGCACTGGATCGGACCTTTGAGCCTTCTGCATGGAATCTTTTGTCCAGGGAAAGGGGAATTTTTCACTTTCTTGAACAGATTCCTCTGTATTGTCCTCTTCATCGGACTCACCTACGTCACAGGCATAGATAGCATTCGGAGACACATCATTACAAGACATCTCCGAGCATTCCTCATCCCGAGCTATTCTCAAAGGACAAGGATTCTCCTGAAATTCTTCAAGAGTTGGATCTGAACAGGAATATCCACATAGACAGCGCTTGCCTCTACAAGGAATCCTGCTCAACGAATCGGCATTGCCGTTTTTCCTGCCAGGCCGGGCTTGGATGTCGAAATCATATTCTGACAAAGCATCAAGCCAACGAGCTAATTGTCCAGTAGGATCTTTAAACGACAACAAATACCGCAAGGATGCATGATCGGTCCTCACAGTGAAGTGTTGTCCCCATAGATAGCATCGCCAATGCAAAATGTGATAGACAATAGACAGTAACTCCTGTCTGATAACACAGTAATTGCGTTCAGCTTTGCTCAACGCTTTTGAAGAGTATGCAATAACAGCTAATTGCCCATCTTGCTTCTGCTGAAGTACTCCTCCGAGGCCTTCAGCACTGCTTTCAGTATCAAGAACATATTCACCTTCAGCTTTAGGCAAAGACAAAATCGGAGCTGAAATCAACTTTGCCTTTAACAGTTCGAATGCTTTATCACACTCTACTGTCCAGTTGAAATCAGGTTTCTTTCCTTTCTTGTCTAATTGCCTGTTCAAGGGAAAGGCAATTTTCGCGTAGTCCTTAATGAACTTGCGATAGTAATTGGTTAAGCCCAAAAACCTTCGGATGCCTTGTACATCATTTGGCTTAGGAAAATCCCTAACCGCTTGAATCTTAGTAGGATCCGTATGTACACCATGTTTACTAATGGTGTAGCCCAAATAAAGAATCTCTGTTTTAAACAGATGACACTTCTTAGGCTTGAGTTTAAGTCCCGCAGCTCTCAGCCGTATAAAAACTAACTCCAGTCTATTTAAGACTTCTTGTACGGTAGAACCATAGATAAGGATATCGTCAAGATATACCATGCAAATCTGCCAGTGTAAACCATGCAGAATTTTCTCCATCATCCTCTTAAATGTAGCTGGAGCGTTGGTTAACCCAAAACTCATCACATTCCAGTGATAGAGACCACTACGGGTGCAAAACGGCGTGTTTAACTTGGATTCGTTTTCCATAGGAACTTGGAAATACCCCTAAACCAAGTCAAGAGAACAAAAATATTTTGCTCCCGAAAGTGCGTCGATTGACTGATCAATCGGCGGAATAGGATGTGCATCCTTGACTGTAATATCGTTCAACTTACGATAATCACAACACATCCTTAGACTTCCGTCTTTCTTTCGAACACACACTATGGGACTAGACCAAGCGCTGTCCGAAATTGAAATCATTCCTGACTTCAAGAGAAGCTGAATTTGCCTCTCAACCTCTTCATTTTTCTTAGGTGGAAGAGGTCTGGGACGCTGTTTGATAGGCACCTCTGTTTTAGTAACAATTTTGTGCTCTACCACATTTGTGCGACCCATGTCATCTTCTCCTTTTAGAGAAAATATCCTGATATTTTATCAGAATTTCTTTCACCTTCCGTTTTTCTTCAGATGAAAGATTTTCACAAGAACTTTGAAAAAGTTCTTGTAAATGAAAAGGTAGTGTACCCGTAAAATTGTTACTTAAATCTATTCCAACTTGTGCTACCAAGTCAGCACGGGTAAACACTTCATTTTCTACTGTGGTTGGTGTTAAATAACCACAGCGGATTCCTTCAGATCCCGATTTAATTGTGATCGCTTCATCTGTAGGATTGAAAACGCGAATGGGAACTATTCGCTTATGATTCATGGTTGTTGATGCACATGCTATCAAACCGTGATCCCTTAAGAAGGAAGGTTTAGGTTCAAACAACATTGGAATCGTTGTATTAGAACCCGATTCTTCACTCTTAAATTTTGTTTTTCCTGGAAGAATCATTTCTCTCCCAGGTGGAACAATATATTCTCCTGTTAAGTAGACTCTTCTAGGAGATGGCTTTCCATCCAGGATAATGCATGGAATTGACTGATTAGAAACAGTCACTCTGCCATTCTTAGTATCTACTGTTGCTCCGTTTTCCGATAAGAACGACATTCCAAGAATGACTTTATCACCAATATCGGCGACATGAAATTCGACAGATAATAATATCTCGCCAAATTTCACCTGGTGTTTTATTACACCATCGCAGTGCACAAGATCACCAGATACTGATCTTATTCCACAGTTACGATTTTCTAGAAGTGGTCTGTGTGCTTCTGGAAGGGTGCTGAAGATACTCCTTGCCATAACACAACAGCTTGCACCAGTATCTATCAACATAGGAACCGCAGAATTTCCTATACTACCGACAAGAAAAATTCCTCTATCGGTCTTGCTCAAAACCGTATGATCAGTTTTGCAATACTGCAGGATTGAATCATCTTTGCTAATGCAAAAACTATCGAAATTCTCCTGTTTCAAATCAATCAAATGTAGAACACTGTCGGTAAAATCAATATCAGCGTTCTGACTCAATGAAAATACAGAAGAATACAATGGATTTTCAATTTTAAAAACTTGACGTGATCCATCATTTTCATAATTCAAAGCTGTTACTGCTTTAAACTCAGACTGTGGTTCTTTACTATCAAGAACCATTTCAGGCTTCACTGGAGGAGCTATGTCTTTATTTCCCCTCTCTCTTCCTTCGTCTCCTTCGTGCCTGTCGAAAAAGACTTGTTCGAGTTTAAAGGAGGACTCGGACATTTGCTCCTAAAATGACCAATCCCTCCACAGTTAAAACATTTAACTGTTCCAGGATCTAACTTTTTAAAGTTAGATTTATCTTTGGATTTGGGAACATACTTTCCCTTGACGAAATTAATTTCGTCTTCGTCGAAGAAGTACTCTTCATCTTCCTCGTCGTCAGAATTAACCTCAGCTGGGCGGACCATTCTAACTCTGTCTTTCGAATAGAATGGTCTATTCTTAGACAATGCTGTCTTTGCAGCCACATATCGCTCTGCGTATTGCATAGCGTTTTCCACAGTTACAGGTGGATTGACCATCAGATATTGTTTTAACTGATAGTCTTGGAGACCATTTATGAAATGTCTCCTAACCAACGTTTGTTGTTGGTCCTGGTTGGGCACCTCTGGGTAGGCCAGAGAGACCAATCTGCGCACCTCATCCAGATAAGTACGCAAATTGTCACCGAATTTCCATGTTTTTCCTTCTAACAAAGACTGAAAATGGTGACTGTTATCAGCTGTGCTGAACCTTTGTTCCATACTATTGAACAATTGACCAAAAGTCATAATATTGAGCTGACGCTCTAAGGATATGATGAAGGTTTTAGCCTCATCATGCAAATTTGAAAGCAAGTGGTACTTTCTTTCTTGCTCGTTCCAATTGTTTAGAAGAGCGGCTTCTTCGAAAAGACGCTTAAAATAGGGCCATTCACTATATTTGCCATTGAATGAAGGAGCTTTAATCCTCATTCTATGATCGTTGTTACGAACATATTGTTGAGCTCGCGGGGTATGAGCTCTACTCGTAGTCAAGTCAATCGGCTGGGGTTCGTAGAGAACATTTCTAGGGTTATTCCCAGAATTTTGACTGTTTAGGTTAACAGGCAAATCATGAAAATCGGATCTAGTCTGATTTTCATATCCCTGATAGTTCAGATTTTTAGCAAAGTTTGGAGTTTCGCTTTGCCAAATCGATGGATTTACCCTTATACTAGGATTAAAACCCATCGGTTGATTGTCAGAATGACAAATATTCTGATCACCGTAAATTGGTGGTACAACTGATGTCATCGGTGCAACTCTTGAGGGAGAGATGTTACCGAAAACACTATGATTGTAATTATTGCAATCATATCTAGATTGTTCAGAAACAGAACATATCCTAGGGGTATTATAACACTGAAAGATGTCATGATTTTCAACAGTTTTGGACTGTTGAGGATACAGATGATAAGTTCTGTTGAACCTACCAGGTTGAGGAAAACGATTTCCAGATATAACTGGGATGCTGTTAGTGTTCCCAACATTATGTAATTCAGATGAATTACGGGTATTCTGGGCGATTCCAGTGCTGTGCCACGGTTTTGACAACTTAGCTTGTACACCTGAGATCATCGGCGTACCGGTCCCCATAGTATTTCTATAGGGGTTATCAACCCTGTTGACAACTCTAGAAAACTCCTTTCTAGATTTGGAAAGATCATACATACTTTCTTCCCTATTGTCTACGAAATTATCATCTGGAAAATGAGAATTTGCGTAACTTTCTGTATTAGAAAATAATGCATACCGCGGTGGTGCCGCTAGTTGTCTAAGGTCATGACCTGAGTCATGTGACCAGAAAGAACGATTGTCAACATTCGAATTGACAACTTGATTTTGATCAGAAAGATCTGTGACAAAATCGTTAGCAGCAGTAAAAACAACAACATTATCGGAGATATTGTTACCCCGATTATGGTTAGGCTGACGCCTGTCCAAATTCGGAGGGTAAGGCAGCCGCTCCGCAAGAGGATTTCGCCTTGTATTCTCTAAACGAGAATAGATGAAAGATTGAGGTAAATCAAAAGTTTTATTTTGATTTAAATCTTCCGTATTAGAAGGTAAGGATATACCCCCAACTGCCCCTAAGAGTCTTGTTGAATCCTTAGGACGTATATCTTGGTGACCGTTCACCAAGGGTGTACCAAAATCAGGTAATTTGGGTGAAAAATCACCGGCATTATTCGTATTGTTTTGACATCTGTCAAAACATTGTAAATTATCTAGAGAGCGAGCTCTAGATCGAGGCGGAAGCTTCGTACCACAACGGAGCTCCATGAACTATTTCTCTTTTTTTTCTTTTTTTTTTTTAAAGACTTAAAATCAGCTAAAATGCACAAATATTTGCTCAGAAAGCAATAGTAGCCGCTGCCACCAATGTGAAATATTGGTGTAAGGGCTGAGTTTAGCGGGACCCCCGGCTCAGACGGACAAACCTAAGTTATAAACTTAAGTTCAAAAACACGTCTAAACACTTCAGGATCCAAGGCCAAACTATCTTTCTTTTATTTTCGAATCTCGATCGTAACGACGATCGTAACGCACACACGTACGTAACGAAACGACGTACGTACGTGACGATCGCCGCAGCTTACCCAGCAAACGGCCGCGCTGGGGCGCTGCTGTACGTAAACAACAACACATCCGGCGCAACACCAACACAGCAGCAGGTTAGAGTTTAACGATAAATGCTGATCCTTCACATTATTCGCCTGTACATATTCTCGATACCACAACAAGATATACATACTAATACCCAGTTCTGCAGATAATGTCATGAATATTATTCACATATACATATTACAGATAATACGGGATATACAATCCAATACGCCATTTCGGAAGGTAATGCGATGATATTCATGAAAAAACATGACACTTACGAGTTTGTATAAAAATAGAAGCCACTGTATCCGACACGAGTTTCACCACACTGTCCCATGTCTCCATACAAGCTCACAAATACCGGTCCTTTGGTTCCCGAGAAATCACTTAAATCGCCAGTGAAAACCGTCACCTTGTAAACGTCTACATGGAAAAATACAGTCCTCTTGTAAACTTATGTAAAGATAAATGAATACCGTTGGTCTGAAACTAGTAGCAGCATAAAGACTTTAATGACAAAGTTGATAACCATTTTTAACTACAACAGAATTATATCTACAAATACATAAAAGATTTCATTTTGTTCGAAGACAAGTCTGCCTTGTACATGTGCCACTACGCTAAGCATAGCTGTTGTATATCTGTTGTAAACACATGATTTTTCAGATATTATCCATACAGTTATCTGACTAAGTGTAGAGGTTTTTCAATCCGTTATACTTTCCACCTAATTATATAAATAGGCGTTGTATTTTTCATACATTAAACGATATTCTGTGCAATAAAATATACCTTTCAAGCATACACATTATCAATGTATTTCTTTGTTAAAACGTCGGCTTGCAACTCAAAGACCATGATATTTTCTGGCTGGTGTGGGTTTTAAAAATCTTCATTTTGAAGACTTTTATGATATTTATTGTCATTTATGTCGTTCATTTTCAGCAGCATGTTTTCTCGTGTGCTTGAGTGCAAAGGAAGGAGAGAGACAATTTCCAGTTTCACCTTCTTTTTAAATAACTTGGGTTTGATTGCTTACCCATTTTTTATTAGCACCCAGCAAAATTTACAGCTTTTAATGCTAAAAAATCTGCAACACAGATATCACACATAGATATCTGTGTGTTGCAACCCAAAGCAAACTCCTCGAAAAATAAGACGATAATATAAATTCACTCTATTTCCACTTTTTTAAATAAAAAATAATTATGTTCCTTATAAAAGTAAGATTAGATATGAATCAAAAGTATTTTTCAGAATTCATTTTAAACTTATTTGACACAAGCAAAAATGCCTTTAGTCCAACGGTATTCTCTGCGGTGCATATTATTGACCCTTATTGCATTTCTAGACAGTCTCAGGTGTTTTTATTTTCAGCGTAAGTTTTTTTGCACGAAATCCCAGCAAAAAGTATCCTCAGTACACATCACAGTGTGATCATGCCACCAATCTAAATCGTCTCTGTTATCTGGAGCATATGAGCCGTACACGGAACAACCAGCGTCAGACCACCATTGTCGTAAACATTCGATTCTGTGCGGTTCTAATCCACCTACTGTGTCACATGATGAAGTAGCTGAAAAAAGAATATTATTTGTTTGTTCATTTTATTGTTGCTACAGGCTCCTGAAAGGCAAGTACAAGCGGTCATTAAGGCTATAAGATCAGTCCAACTACTATTGTGGTGTTATTTTTATTTATGATTTTTGGTGCACACATACTGTCTTCTAAATAACAAATTTTTCCACACCGCTGCTGTTTCTGAATTGTATTTATGACGGTCTCAAGCACACACTTTTAGTAAAGCGTAGCTTCTCGTCTTTCATGCCAGAAGGACGCAGAATTACGCTGTACGTACCTATCGGACTGATCCAGTCAGAGCATCAGCTCCGCTATCATACCAGCAGGAGCAGGGCACATTGACCACGTGACCTGTCATGTCGTCATGTATTGTGATATTTTCCTTGTACCACTCGTCTTCACCATCAATGCGAATAGTCAGTGTTTCTATATCGCCAATATAATTACTGCATTGCACAGTGTATAGTCTCTTCCTTGAAATAATAAATTATTGAAAAAATAAAAAAGCTAAATAAGAATGTTTTATATGTTTTATCGTTATGTGGCAAGTGTTCATTGTTATTACGTATCATACTCAAATGCAGTCAATAATTACATTCGTAAAATTGCCAACTTTTTAAGCCTTGCATGCAATATTCAATTTACCACGTCACCCGTTCATTGTAATACCAATGCCATCAAAGTGAAAGAGAAACCCCTATCTACACACCTTACCTATGATCCTGAACAGCTATTTAACAGCCAATTGAAATAAAAAAACATGGAGTTCTTGCTTTGGGCAACACAATCCCATTTCATTTATAAATTAAATAATACATCTTAATTAAATCACATTTAAATCATATACAGATAGTACTTACGAATCTATATTTAGTGTGTCTAAAGACGCCGGTAATATATACTCGCTACACTGGCCTACACTGCCTGCTGGTGTGACGTAGATATTGTCATTAGTACCCGTGTTTTCAATTGATCCATTCCCAAAGAGCACAGTCAACTCAAACTGAGATACTGTAGCAAGAAACCGCATAAAACAGCTATTACAATATCAGCTATCACATATGACTTAGGTTGAGTTTTACCCTTTCTAAAAATATGCTCGGAAAATAAAATGTGTGGAATATAGCTACATAAATCTTGTTGGTGTTCTTATGGTGTATGCCAAACAGTACACATCCAATCTATACCCCGATCGTATTGGTAGACAGATAATAATTGCAATGATATATCTATTAAGACCCAACAAAACAAATAAATATAAACCCCGTTGATATTGTATCAGAAAATTTTGTCATAGTTGGACTGTATCTCTCATTACCATAAAATATGGTTAAAGTTTCAGCATTCTCACAAAACACTCGTCTTGTTTCTTTAAAATCTCGATTACAGTATATAAATCCATAAAACCTTTTAAATCTCAATTTATTATTCACCGTAAAAACAATGTAAGGTGTTGCGGAAAATTTATGCTTTGAGTCGATAAAAAAATGATAGAGATTTTGCCCAAAAGCTGGTCTTCAAATGCATATTTTTACACAAATGTACTTGTATCTATAATTAACTATGCATAAATATACATATACAAATTGATGTAAATTGACCTGGGTATAATGTGAGTGTGGATGGTGTCCCGTCTGCAGTTTCATCAATAAGGCATGACTCATTGCTGGGGAAGTAATATGTGACGTCATTCTCAAGATCCTCTATTTGTAGCTCTGTTACTATCCACTCAATGGAACCGTCAATTCGCAATGCTACACTTTCTATATGACCGACATTTGTGCCACACCAAAAGATGAACACTTCAATGCCGTGTTAATGTAAAATAAAGTTAATCAACGAAAAATTTTTAAAACATTTTCAAACTACATAATTAGTATTACATTGTTCCGAGTTCTTGGACAACCTTAAAACGCAACTATAGGCAAGGCATCTCAAGTAGTTTTATGCGTGATTTAAGTAAATATTCAACTAAAAACTACTTATGAATTTTTAATACTAATCAATAAGCCGAAAAGATGAAATCTTCGGCATAGAAAAATGAGAACATATATTATGCTTACGAATGAATCATGAACATTACATTCTCTCCAAAGAAGAACTCCTCACACTGTCCTCTAGCACCGAACAACTGCATATATAGAAGACTGTCACTGTCAGCGTAAAGTTGGTAGGCTGTGGCCACTGTCACTCGATAGACCACTATAATTATCGAGAAAACTGCTTTTCTGTCTTTTTTCATTATCTGAATGAATGTCTGAATGTTGAAAAATATCTGACCTCTTGCATATTGATCAAACATTCTCACAACACTGAAATGACCATCTCTACTTTTTTATATAACTGACAAAAATGCATCTGTCAGTATCCAACTTCACAACCCATGTTCACTTGCACTACCACTTCCCCTTCCACTAACTGACATAAATGTAATTACACTCATACACTTTCTACCTAACTGATAATTTGGAATCAGCTTTACTAACTTTTACACATAACATTACACATAGCTTCGTTCACGTAGCTGACAATAACGTAATTGCCTCAACTAACTCGTCCACAAAACGCATTCGTCACAATTGTTCCTTTCACATAACTGCTTTGATCACACACCTCACAGTAGCTTAATTGTCTCGTTTGCACGGTTGCACCGAACATAGCATTCATGAATAATGGCATTGCCGTAACTACATCGCTGTCATAATGGACACTAGTGGAATCGCTTCAGTTTACTCGTTCGCTTACCTGGTAGCAGCGTAATTGCCTCACTGGCACCATTCGACAGGCTTTTGTCAAGCCAGCAGGCATCAGAACATGGCACAGTGTACCTCACACCTGTCTCCAGGTCTTCCACAATCAACATGTCAACATTCCAGGCGTCCTCGCCCTCGGTCACATTATAAAGGCGACTCATATTGATAAAGCAAGCCAATTCAAACGTGTTTATTCTAAAAATTACACATAAACACATTGATATCAAATTTATTTAATAGTTAGAACATATATATTCCCTGTGTACAATAGCGAAATGACTTGATTTCATTTAACAAGGGAGAGCGTTACTTTAATGAATAACACACACAATTGATTAAGGTGTGAAAGTGTGATACTGCTACAGGCCTGAGATATATACAAATCTAAAGATTATTTAATGTACGCAAAAAGGCAAGGTTCTTTTGAGATTTTAATTTCAGTAAATAGAAATCTTTTGAAAAAGTGATGTGTTTTATAACTAAAATTCTTACGAATTAGCTTCAAAAAAGAAGCCATCGTCGCCTAGCTGAGTTTCATCACATTGTCCGCCCTGGCCAGAGAACTGCACATAGATGGAACTATCACTGCCAGCTAGTGCTACTGAGGACGTATATACTGTTGACCCTGTATCTCACTTAAAGAGGAAAAGTTGGTTAATTATTAACTAACATTGTCCTGAATAATAATAATAATAATAATAATAATAATAATAATAATAATAATAATAATAATAATAATAAAAATAATAATAATAATAATAATAATAATAATAATAATAATAATAATAATAATAATAAAATAATAATAATAATAATAATAATGCAGAAAGCGAGAAAGAAAAAGACAAGGAATGAAATGTAAAGAAGCTAGTTTTTCTTGATTTTTCAAGTTATATTTCTGTCTGCATCAGCTCATTAATTGGTTTTCTCTATTTGCCTATGTTATTCAACTATTAACTTGAGTATTGTTCTGCTGTAAACGCAATTTTACTCTCACAGTTCTTATGTGTCATCAATTACATTGCAAGCTGTGTTCTGTCAAAGTTGCAAAAATGTATTTACTTCAGCAAAAATGTATTAAGGGATATATATGAAAATGAGAAGGCTAGAATGAGTAAACATATCAGCTGTTTATGGCCACCTGGTTGTTTTCCCTTGCATAACTGCACGGATATTCTGAGGTATGGGAATATAAGCATATTCCACGATTTTAGAGTTGATGGACCTGCAACCCTAGTTAAAGATTTCATTTCAAATCATTTATCATCTCAATATGATGCTTTTCCTTTGGAAAATAGTGATAAAAAGACGTGCAACTGGTTATTGAAGTAAATTTATCAATGCTGATTTATGTCCATAATAGAAATGAGTATCAGTTATGCATCAATTACTTATCTGATCATTAAGTCTATGAAATTATAAAGGCAAAGCACTCAAACCAACTCTATTCAGAATTCGGTGAGTGATTGCTTAAGGTATATTTCACAATGACAATAATTAGTACATTCAAGTAGAAAATATATTGCATTTTACGTATTCCTGGACAATCGCTAAGACTTTGGCAGTATAACCTTGACATGTGCCTTTGGCAAATAAATATCCGTCGGACAGCTAATTTTGAGCGCTTAACAGTGAAATTGCATGAGCTATTCAAATTGATATCTGAAGCATGCTGCATTCTTGCTCTTGTTTGTTCCATCGTGGTCTTTAGGGGGTTTTGCTGGTTATCCTCTGTTCAACAACTGTCTTTCTGAAAGCTCTTTTATATGCTGTTTTGCAAGCCTATTTGTTAAAACATAAAGTTGTTTTCCAAGTCCTACAAGTTGTCTTATATTGATATTGTGCGTAGATGAGATAACACGTTGCTTAGTCAGTCAAGACGGTTGTTTTATTGTTCTGTAATATGTACTTTTTATTGTTGTTGCCCAGTGCGATGAGCACAGGTCATGTGGTTCAGCCGGCTTTGTCTACGACGACTGTGTGTTGCTAAGTGCAAGCGAGGCAGTATGTGATGACGCATACGGAATCTACATCAAGATTTGTGTTATTCTTTATCAAGTTTCTTAGCATTACATTTTCTAGCCTTTCAGTTAACCATATTTTCTAATTATTTATACAAGCGATTTATTCCTAAAGCTATAATAATGAAATAGATTTTAATATGTGTTATTTATTTTTACATTTGTATGTATGTAAACCATGTATTACCTTATTAAGCAAACATTTGTAGAAGCTTCTAGTAGATAGGAAAGGGGGGTTTTGGACCACTTGATGACGTCATACTGTCTGGACCGGAAGTGACGTCATAGGCGTAACCAAGGCGTAACCATGATGATAATGACGTCATCAGTCACGTGGCCAATGAAAAGCCAATGAGATCAATGAAGACAATGAAGCCCCGCCCACTTGATGACGTCATACTGTCTGGAAGTGACGTCATACTGTCTGGACCGGAAGTGTTGTCTGGACCGGAAGTGTTGTCTGGACCGGAAGTGCTGTCTGGACCGGAAGTGAGGTCACGATAAGCGTTAGGATAGGCGCGGCCATCCATGACGTCATAATGAGGTCATAATGAGGTCATAATGTGGTCATAATGTGGTCATACTGAGGTCATAATGAGGTCATAATGAGGTCATAATGAGGTCATAATGACGTCATGCTGTGTGGCGGCTTCCTAGGGTTAGTCGATGATCGTCGAAGTCAATGAAGTCAAGGTTTCATTTCCGAAGTCAATCGGCAACAGACCCTAAAAAGTGATGACCTCCCCCCCCCCCCCCTCGAAATTGTGATTTTTGCATATTTATCCGTTTCACACGATTCTGAACATTTTTCTTTTTTTTTTGGGTCGACCTCCCCACCCCCCCCCCCTCGAAATTGTGATTTTTGCATATTTATCCGTTTCAGACGATTCTGAACATTTTTCATTTTTTTGGGTCGACCGACCTCCCCCCCCTAAGCGGCAGTCGGGACTGACCCCCCCCCCCCCAGGACATACTATTTACCGACCCCCCCCCCCCCTAGGCGAGCAACATTCTGTCAAGTCAGCTTCAGTTCCATCAGAGGGGTATATAAGGGATGAGCATCCAGCAGTGACAGTCACTTCGGTGAGTGGAGCAAGGAAGCAATTGAATCACATCAGATCCAGGGATGGCATCCAGTGACAACTATTTCGGTAAGTGTTTATTGAAACTTTATAAACAAAAAGTGAACTTTGTAAACAAACTTTGTAAACAAACTTTGTAAACAAACTTTAGTTAATTGCATAATTGAAACTTTGTAAACAAACTTTGTAAACAAACTGTGTAAACTTTATAAACAAACTTTGTAAACAAACTTTAGTTATTTACATAATTAAAACTTTGTAAACAAAATTTGTATACAAACTTTGTAAACAAACTTTATAAACAAAATTTGTAAACAAACTTTGTAAACAAACTTTGTAAACAAACTTTATAAACAAAATTTGTAAACAAACTTTATAAACAAAATTTGTAAGCAAACTTTGTAAACAAACTTGACTTATTTACATAATTGAAAATTTGTAAACAAACTTTGTAAACAAACTTTGTAAACAAACTTTGTAAACAAACTTTGTAAACAAACTTTGGTTATTTGCTTAATTGAAACTTTGTAAAACAATACCTTTCGTTATACTTAGTCGATTTATATGAAAATTTCACCATTTGATTCAGTTTTATGTAAAGTTTTGTTATAAAGTAGTCATAGGCTATTTGCGCAGCTGGCTGTATGCATTTTTACCACCATTTTAACTTAAAATTGTGATAACTTTCGTTATAGTTGACTGAAAATTTCACCATTACAGTGCTTCTTAGCGGATGAATACCATTTGGCAGACCATTTAACTTCACCGCTAGATGTCTCTGCTGTGCAGCAGTGCAGCAGTACAACTGTAAGTGAAACATTCATATACACAAGTAAATACTGCTGAGTCTGCAATTTTGAACAATTTTTGAACAAAGTTACACACCATATTTTGATTACATGGAAGTAGCATAAAAGCATGAGTGAAACATGTCAACTAGTCAACTAGTGATACATTCTGCTGAGTTAACACACCATTGAAGTGGTATAAAAGGAAGAGTGAAACGTATATTTTACTTCATTTCAGTTCTAGCAACAGCAACAGCAACAACAATGGCAACAGTCTACTGTCATGATTGTGATGTAACATTTCCATCTCTGGAAGTGTTCGTGGCACACTAGGATGAAACGTGCTCATGAAGAGCTTGTTGAGCAGATTGAAGTCAAGAGACGAAAGACCGTACAAGATGGTGTTGAAAGACCTGATCCAGTCCTCTGCTGTAAATGCGCCAAGATATTTTCATCTTTTGATGCATTTGAGACACATGCATGTGCTGAGATGGAAAATGTGTCTCATGAAGAACAAAGAAAGAAAGAGACAGGACAAGTAGGCAGAGGCAGAAGAGTGAGTCTTGGTGAAAACGCGCAGGAAAGACGGTTTGAGCCTGAAGATGGATCGGATTTGCTACTTGAAATGCGACAACAAGAGAATAGAATCAAGAGACATTTGCTAGAAACGTTAAACCGTGGCATGAAATGGTACATTGTGGTACATGCACGCTTCAAGAAAATGACACCAAATGTTGAAGGCGTGATGGTAGAACAGGTGGATAATGCCTTCATCAGTAGTCCGACATATGCAGCATACAATCCAGCAGATATTGAGAAGGACTTGCCAGAAGCCTATAAAGAATTGTTTACCAGGTTTGATGAACATGAGCGACAAGGTTCTGGCTGGGTGTTGGATAACATATTATTCATTGAAGTACATGCAGCTACGTCAGCGCCACTGGAAGCGAGCAGTTTTATCCCAATGCCCAAGAAAGTAAAGAATACATTAAGTGTGTTAAACATTCAGAATAAAGACAACAAGTGCTTCTTATGGTCTGTATTGGCTCACTTTCACCCCCATGAGAACAACTCACATCGCGTGAGTCATTACACACCATTTGAGAACGAATTGAAGGTAGAAGGCATGACATTTCCCACACCGATTACAGACATTCCAAAGTTTGAAAAGGAGAATGATGTGTCCATTAACGTGTTTGGATATGAACATGATGTCGTTGTTCCCATACAACTAAGTCGAAACACCAGCGCCAGAGAAATCAACTTGCTTTTGATTAGCAATGACAAGACAAGACATTACTGCCTCATCAAGAATTTCAGCAGACTGATGGCTTATCGATCAAAGCAAAAGGCTGCAGCATTTTATTGTTTCAACCGTCTTCACGGGTTTAAGCGGCAAGCATCGTGAAGTGAACGTTTATCATTCCCCAAGGAACCCTTCATCAAGTTCAAGAATGTAGCCAAACAACAGCGAGCGCCGTTTGTCATTTATGCAGACTTTGAATGTTTCACGAAAAAACATGAAGGAGACAAGTATCAGCATCATCGTCCAAACAGCTTTGCCTATGTGGTTGTCAGCCAGTATGATACACGTGCTCCAGTCGTATATCGAGGAGACAATGCTGTGAAAGTCTTTTTAGACCATATGGTGAATGAACGTGATCGTATTGTGCATGGTTTACAACAGAAAAAGAAAATAGTCATGACTCATGAAGATGAAGAGCATTATAAGAACGCCACAGATTGTTACATATGTCATGAGCCTCTAGGAGCAGATCATGTGAGAGATCATGACCATATCAATGGCAAATACCGCGGAGCTGCACATAGTCAATGCAATTTACAATTCCGATTTCGAAAGGATAAGCAGGGAGATAAAGATTCTTTCATCATTCCTGTCTTTTTCCACAATTTACGAGGCTACGACAGCCATTTGATCATGGAAGAAATTGGAAAGTTCAAAAATGAGACAATTACAGTCATTCCCAACACCGTTGAGAAATATATTGCATTCACCATGAGCAATCTGAAATTTACGGACAGTTATCAGTTCATGAGTACTTCTCTACAGAAGTTGGTATCCAACCTGGCAGCAGAAGGGAAAGACAACTTTTATAACATGACGTCACACATTCACGATAGTGACCAACAAGATTTACTGTTGAGAAAGGGAGTGTACCCTTATGATTACGTGGATGAGCCATCCAAGTTTGCTGAAACACAACTACCGTCCAAGGACAAGTTTTACAGTCTGCTCAGTGAAGAGGACATTAGCGATGAGTGAGGATTATGCGCATGCGCAGAAGGTGTTGGAGACATTCCACTGTACTACATTTGGCGAATACCATGACCTATACCTGAAATCAGATGTGTTGCTGCTGGCTGACGTGTTTGAAAACTTTCGTCACGTATGTCTCAACACGTATGAATTGGATCCTGCTCACTACTATACAGCGCCAGGACTGTCGTGGGATGCCATGTTGAAAGCGACAAAGGTGAAATTGGAATTGATCAACGACATTGACATGTACCAAATGGCTGAACAAGGCCTACGTGGAGGAATATCTGTCATCACACACAAGTATGCGAAAGCAAATAACCCCTACGTAGCAGATTACGATCCCACGAAAACGACCAACTACTTGACGTACCTGGATGCAAACAACTTGTATGGCTGGGCCATGTCGCAAAGCATGCCGGAAAGTGGATTTATGTGGGTGAGCGAGCCAGAATCCATTGACTTTATGGATGTGGATGAAGATGACGAGATTGGATACATTTTAGAAGTGGATTTGGAATACCCATATTCAATCCATGATCATCATAATCACTACCCAGTGGCTCCGGAACGGAAATGTGTGAAAGTGGGAGAATTGTCAAAACATAGTCAGAAGCTGCGGAAAGATCTAAACATGAAAGGCAAACCTAGTGAAAAGCTCATTCCCAACCTGTGCGACAAGAAGAAATATGTGCTTCATTATAGAAATTTACAGCAATATGTCTCACTGGGATTGAAAGTTACGAAGGTGCACCATGCCATCATGTTTGCACAGAGCAAATGGTTGGCAAAATACATCTCCTTAAACACGGAAAAGAGAAAGTTGGCCAAGAACCCGTTTGAGAAAGACTTTTTCAAACTGATGAACAACTCGGTGTTTGGCAAAACCATGGAAAATGTGAGAAAGCGCATAAATGTGGAACTCGTTCACCAGGAAAAGCGGTTCAAGAAACTTGTGGCCAAACCTTCCTTCCACAAATTTAGAATTTTCAACGAAGATTTAACCGCGGTACATTTGCGCAAAGTGGATCTGCTTCTGGATAAACCCATTCAAGTTGGTTTCACAATTCTCGACCTCAGCAAGGTGCTCATGTTCCACTTTCATTACAACTACATCATGACCAAGTATCCCGACGCCAAGCTGTTGTTCAGCGACACCGACAGTCTATGTTATGACATAGAAACGGAAGATATCTACAAAGACATGCAGGAAGATGCCGACTTGTTCGACACAAGTGACTATCCCCCAGATCATTTCCTGCATTCCAACGTGAACAAGAAAGTGCTTGGGAAAATGAAAGATGAGACGGCGGGCATTCCCATTGAAGAGTTTGTTGGACTTCGACCGAAAATGTATAGTATGATGTATGGTGGGAAAGAAAAACGTACGGCTAAAGGCATCACTCGCGCGTGTCAAAGACGTATGAAACATCAGCAGTATAGAGACAGTTTGTTCAACCAAACGCAAACGATAACCACAGGGCACATCATTCGAAGTCATGACCACCAGATCTTCTCGGAGAAGTTGAGGAAAGTGGCTCTCTCTCCTTTTGATGACAAGCGATATGTGATGAGTGATGGCTATCCCACTTTGGCGCATGGGCATTACAGTATATAAGGGGGAGACACTTCAACTTTAGAGTCAGTTGAGGTGTGAACACTGAAGCGTCAACATGAATCGGAAAAGATCTGCAACAACGGATATGGATACTCTTGCTGATACAGTCAAAGACATGAATGTGAAACATCCTGACAATACCATCAAGAAATTAAAAGTGGAGATAGCACCAACACCACAGTCGTGGGATGGAATGCTTTCTCTAGGCAATGGAAAGTATATCAAGATTATGAAACAAAGTAATGAAGGTGTGATAAACATTCGCAAATACCTCAGAGATGAGGGGACTGGAAAAAACCGTCCAACGAAAAAGGGAATTTTGCTGACAATACCTGAATGGAAAATGCTGAAGAAGCAGGTGAAAGAAGTGGATAAAAGGCTTCGTAGACAAGAAGGTGGCTCATAACAAGGTAACAACCATGAATGCACTCATGCTGAACGGTGGTGTTTACCTTACTGTAAATGAGAGGAATGAAGTGATACTAGATTCTAAGACAAGTTATCATAGGTTTAAACCTGAAGTGTGGAAAGACTTTAAAAACATACCACTTGAACCTGGGTTTAAATGTAGACTTGAAAATAAAGTGGAAGTGACGGTAGCTGAATATGATTCTAACATACGTGTAGAAATCTGTAGAAATCTTTTACAGGATTATCCAAAGGATTATAAGGGAGTTGTGCCAGATACACCATATACAGATTTGATTCTCTTTGATATCAAGAACTGGCGGGCAGTCTTACGATTCCTAGAAGCGATACAACATCCACTCTTCACCATCTTGCGAGCATAAAAACGTCTTTGCAGACAAGGAGACAGCTCATAGTTCATCTGACTGTTGAACGAGATGGAAGACTTTTTAACGGAATATAAACCAATGACGCATGGATTCTCATATCTGAGAAACGAATATGATGACATTGTGCTAAGACATTTTGGACAGTATCTCGTCCTATCACTTGATGACCAATCCGTGTTGAAAGACCATCTAGAGAAGTTCAGGATACCTGGCTTTCTCCTGACAGTCTCAAATGAATTAGAAGTGCGTGTGACTGAGAACTGCTTAGACGTGTTTGTACAATTTCGCCAATATGACGAGCTTACAGAATGCTACGACTACATCACCCTCAACACAGTGGAATGGAACGCGCTGTTACAAGCATTGGATTGGAAAGAACCTAACGCTTGAATTCAAAGAGGGAGGAATACAACTCAAGCGGGGTACCAAATCCATTGAGTTGACACAACCTATGCGTGTGATGGACATTGACTTAGAAGAAGGATATGAACTGAAACTGTCTGAACATGAAACTGTGAAAGTGATAAAGTTTGGTGATGTGTGTTATGTGAGCTTTCATAGCATTTACAAACACGGGTATAATGTCTATGATACCTATATCAATTTAGATTCTGGTGAATGGCATGCATTGATGAATGTATTGAAAATAAAAGTTTGTAAATAGTGTAAATAGCGTTTGTAGTTAAGAGTGTGTAGTTAAGAGTTTGTAAATAGACTTTGTAAACTTTGTAAATACTGTAAATAAAAGTTTGTAAATAGTGTAAATAGACTTTGTAAATAAAAGTTTGTAAATAGTGTAAATAGACTTTGTAAACAAAAGTTTGTAAATAGTGTAAATAGAATTTGTAAATAGTGTAAATAGCCTTTGTAGTTAAGAATTTGTAAATAGTGTAAATAGACTTTGTAAATAGAACACAATAAACAAGACTGTTTGAAAACTTGGTTTGTTTTATTTAACAACAACAACTTAACTAATATAACAACAACTTAACTACAACTTAACTAATATAACAACAACACCATTAATAAAACAATGGTTTATAATGTCTATATACAAAATCCTTTACAATAAAATCACCATCCTTTCTTTTTAATATATTCACAATATCAAACATACTCTGACCTCGAGCTCTATGTAATATATAATATACACAATAAAAACCACATGATGATGATATTGGCGTTTGTAATGAGATAGAATTATACATATAGTCATTTCTTAAAAATATGTCTAAACGATCATCGAGAGGGAATAGTCCATAAGAGTCAAAATATTCCACAGGGTCTTTATCATAATACACTGCCATCCAATGTTCTCCTGGTTCATCTTGATCGTCTGTGTTGATCACATAGGCGCCGCGTTGTAAAGACGGTAACTGATCCATGGCAAACACGCCTTGAAACAAGTCTTTGGTCATGACATCACGACTCAATATGGCATCAATCTGTTTTGTGTTCATGACTCGTAGTCGAATTGGATGCTGCGATTTGCACTTATTTCAATAATGTTGTCAAATTCAGCATAGACAATGACATTGATGGTAGGTTGCAAAGCCGTAGCAAAGTTCATTTCTAGCCGCAAATTCCCATGCTTGATCAGGGGGAAATGATCATCGCCATCATAATCCGGTGTTAAGTCAAACGAAAATAAAGCATAACCTCTAGGCCAATCTTCCCGTTTTATAATGGAACTTTTCTCACCATTCAATCGATCAAACGATTTGTAAAGCGTTTCAAAAGCGTTCAGGTATTTGTTCTGTGTAATGTCAAGCTTGAGAGGTTTGGATAGAACTGGTTCACCATCCGTGTACAGTTGCATATAGTCCAGATCAAAATGTTTGAAATCATATGGATTCCTCAATACTGATCCACCAAAAGCTTCATTATGAACCAGACCAATGACAATACGATTTGGTAATTGACCCCAAAAGATGTTATCTTTCACAAAAGACTGAAATCCTGCTGGAATAGCTAAGACTTTACATTCTTTTCTAGTGATGATGATCTTGGCAGGACTTTTCATCAATGCATCTGTATGTCCTAACTGAATACCTGGACTCACCCTCACTTTCCGAATGGTTAAAAATGCCTCTTTCACTTCTACCTTATAGGTATTATCTGCAGCCATCAATACATAGTCATCTTTTTGTCTATGGAAACGCAATTTCAAACTGATGCCATTCGGAAGATAACGATCCTGCTCAAACAAATCTATCCTTAAACCACCTGCGAGCATAACATCACGGCTAAGACGAGTATGCAAATAACGATGATGTAAGCCATTGTTTCCTTGCTCACCCAAGTCACCGCCGTCAGCATTGACATGAAACCCGGATACATATTGTTCATGATTAGGTCTTTTCACCTCATGACTATTCATTGACCCAGCAGTATCCTTGTACATGAGACGCATAGAGCGCTCAGAATGCAGACTTTCTTCCGAGTCATGGATGAGATGAGAGATAATGCTGGTATAACCATGAGTATTGTTGCTATGCGAAACCAAACGATCATTCAGAAACAATTCAATATTAGACCATAACCCATTAAACACATCATTGATGCAAGAGACATTATCATCTGCGCCACACTCTGTTCCATCAGCCTTTAGAATGCGACATACAATATGGAGTTTGCTGTTCTTTAAATCCAGATATTCTTCTGTACTCGCAGGAATGTAGAATTCTATTGGAGCGCCTTCTCTAATGCTTGTAAGTGGTTGATAGTCAACATTATAACTTTTCTCTACAGCAGTTTGCGTTGGTGGTACGTGAAACCATTCCAATGGAGAAAGACTACATTCACACGAATGATTATGAATGAGAGACATGATTTCAAAAGATATCTTTGCGATATTTTGATGTTATCCGGCTGGCTGTTTTTCGTCTTCTGGCACGTTTCGTCGGTTGCACACGCTTTTGTTCTCCAAACACACGTTCTGCTACTCGGCCCGTCACATCTTTCGCGACATTCTTTGCAGCCTTCTTAAGATGTGGCGCAACGATCTTAGCCCCAGCCTTAAGTAGTGGAATAGCTTTGCGAGCCAATGATCCCAGTATTGAACCAATACCATCGCCATATTGGATTCGCGCTCCTTTGAATCCTGGTAATTCCCCGCCCACTTGACGAAGAAAATGGTTGCGATATGCAGACGGATCGTGTGTATAAGCTTTCATATTGCTTTTGGTCGAAAATGAAGTTTACAGATCACCTTTCCAGTTTGAAATGGAACATTATGGCCTGTGTCGTCCTTAATATTCATTTCTATCATGTCAAATTTGGATGTGTTTACAGGAACATAATGCGGTTCGCCATACGTTTTCATGATAATGTCACCATCATGACCTTGTATGCCAACAGAACGTAGTAAGGGAACATAATAATCACCAACAACTTGTGGTTCACAAATGCTACAATACACATACAGTGTATAAAACCCCTGTTTCACATCCGCTTTATGGTCAGCTGTACATGTTTCAGTATACCATTGATCTGGGATAAATCCTAAAATCTCAGCCAATCCAGCGGAGAATGACACTTCAAAGCCATAATTTAGAAATAGAAAAACACGTCGTCTAATCTTATCATACTTTATCCGAATAGCTTCTTTAAGTTCATCTTTCATAGAATTAGTCGCTTCTTCATTCACTGCCTGACATATTTCTTGTATGGATCTATAGTAGCCATAAGGAATATTAATAGTCTCAAGTGTCTCTGTCAGTGGTTGTTGTCGATACTGAATAGAATAGTCCATGTCATGTCTCATCGTTGTCCATGTATGTGGATATTGAATTTCAGCTAAAGCCACTTCATATTTTCCATTCAGATAAATAGTTCGAGGCATACGAATTTGATAATTCGAAGCCTTGTTGTTGGGATAATAGTTCATACTCGCATTGCTAGGCAAAGTAATGTAAAAGCTTGTTGACTCCATGATGGTGGGAACTAAATGGTATAGGTGCGTTGACGTTGTCTATATACCTCAGGACAGCGCGCGCCATTCGACCAAGTATGTAAATGATCTTTTACATCATGATCTATGACTTCTCCTTCACAACAAGCAATCGTACATCTTATTTTCACAGGAATAGTTGTGTCTTGACCACAACAACATAGCTCTTTCAGCCATGTTAAAAATTTTTCCATCCTTCAGGAAACTGTCTTTGTTGACGTTGTTTCATTTCTTTTGTAATGTCGTCACGAGTAGTCTTTTTACTAAACATTGTTTTTGGAATATTAGCATCTACAATTTCCTGGATAAACGGATGCCAGCCATATGGTGGTATGGCTCGTTCTTTTCTTCTTGTCGCCACCAATGCTTCTTTCATCAAATCAACCATGTTGGAATTTGCTATAATATCGCCCGTTTTCAACACAAGTTCATTCTTGTCTGTCCATTTTACACCATGTTTCTTCAGTTCGGCTAAAAGTTGTAGTACTTTTCCATGATAGATAGGTTGAAAATGACTTAACACTAGCTTTTCTGGCTTTTCAGGTGGTGATGATGATGAGGGCTTTTGCTGCCTAGACTGACTTGTTCGTAAATGACGACCAAGAAGTTGAGACATTTCAATAACCTTTTCACGCGTTCGCTTCCCACGTAAAAGTTTATTCACTTTCGTTTTGATTTCACCATCTTTTCCCTTCTTTTCTAATAACAGTTTGTATTCATATTCAGGAATGAGGACCATTTTCATCGTATGTTTCATTTTAGCAGCAGTTTGGCTAACAAAGGTAATGCCAATCTAGCAATAGCTCCAATGAATCCTCCTTTCTGATTAATCAACTTCTTTTTTCGTCGAAGGGATATCTTCTTATCTGCTAGAGTACGAAGCGTATGACGTTCACGTTTAAATTCCTTAAACCGTTTTGAGCTTAAGGGTAAATGTCCTTGCAATATATTCAAACAAATTTCAAACAAGCTTGTTAATTCCTCCTTTGTAGCATGCTGTAGCAAGGATTTACGTCGTTTAGGCCCACTGCGTGCAAGTAAATGAAGAAACGGCTGGTTCGCTCGAATACGTTTAGACATCTTGACTGCGAATGGTCAAATGAGTTGGTTCTTGTTCATACACTGCTTTATCAATGTATACATAATGTGTATCTTTTGGTAAAATGCCTGTACGAATACGTAGTTGATCATTTGTCTTGGGTTTTAAATCAATGAATAAATAACCATGAGGTTTGCTAGTAGCATCTTGATAGGCTTCTATGAGAAATTGAGATCTTCTAGGATACATTTGCCGCGCCAATGTACTAATTTGTTGACTGTCTCTCGGATTTTTAAACAGAATGATATAATGTGTATTCAAACTAATATTTCGCATCTCTTTCCCATGATGGAATAAATTATGTACAATAAAGATAATACTTAGATTTTGATGACTGCTGCCAACACTAAAGAGACGTGTCATACGCTCATCACTATGACATTTCGTCATTAAGTCAACAATGATAAGTAAGTTTGGTTTCTTCGGGTTAAAACGCTCTTCAATGTCATCTGGAATGCCTTGGTAAAATTCCACACCTTTCATTCCCTTGTACAAAGGCTGATCTGCTGCATAGAGCCATAAAATGCTTTTTGGAGAGGGTTTAATCAACTTTTGTTCTAGAATTTCCTTCACCAGAGACGTTTTGCCACTGCCTGTAGGTCCAGAGACTAAACATGTAAATGGATGCTTCATTGTTGAATGTCTGTTTCTTTCACCCAACTGTTAAACTTGTTTGGCCAACCTAACCACTTGACAAATAATTCTTTCACACCTCCTCGTCTTTTGCTTGTTTTCAAGACTTTTTCAATTCTATAAATAGATTCAATATCTTTGGTCACTTTCTGCAGTTCTTCTTCATAGAAATGACCATCAATATCTTCGTCTAAAAAGTCTTTCACACGATATAAATGTATTCCTTGCTTCTTACAACGATGTGTGACAATGAAGACTTCTTGCGTCCATTTGATGTGATAATCGCGTTGAAACACATATTTAATGTGAGAAATGCGAACATGATCGCCAGTGTTAAATTTGTACTTCTTCTTCTTCTTCGGTTTCAATTTCAGTTTGTCAACATACATATACTTCCACACTTTTGATTCGTTGTCTTTACGAATCTCGGCTGGAGCATATTTATTAGGAAGAGAACCATGAGGTCTATGGTTGTAATTGTACACCAAGTCTGGAAGAATGTCTAAGTAACGGTAAGTTTGATTATGTAGAAAATACCGATACATCATTCCCTTTAGAGCACGAATGACTCTTTCATCAAAGTTGGCTTTGGTTTCATTCTTTGTGGTATAAGCATGAATGCCTTCTTTCTTCAAAAATGCTTTTACCCATCTGTTTTTAAATTCTGTTCCTTTATCAGACCTTAGAGTTCGCGGTCTTCGTCGTGTGTCATGAAAAATCTTTTGGAAAGCTTGTATGACGCTGGTATGTGATTTATTAGGTATTGGCTGTACCCAGACATATTTGGAAAACACATCAATGACAATGAGTAAAAAGCGTATGTCATCATTATAGGGAGCTATGTTTCTCATATCAGCCAAATCAATATCCCACATATCATCAATACCACGTGTCATGACACGTTGTCTTTTGAACCTGTATTTTACAGGTTGTAGTAAACTGAAAGCATCTTGATCCTGCAACCATTTCTTCACTTGTGACTTTGTGACTGCTTGATTATGTTTTCTTAAGATGTGATACAGTTTGTAAGGACCAGCAAATGCTCCAGGCTGTCCAGGTTTGAAGTAGATATTGGTCAAGTAGTCTTTCCACGTTGACATGATGAATTAAAAAAACACGTCTGAACAGAACAGCTTTTATTTTATAACTCAACCAACATCACTTAACTAACATACATTTATAACTTAACTAACAAGTTTTTTACAAATCAAGTATAGATACAATGGTATGAATAACTGGAGACCATTGGTCTTTAATGAACACTAACCAATGACTGAGTTCATCCAATGTAATAGCATCTACACCATATTTCTCACAACGTTGATTTGCATTCTCTAACACTTTATCCAAATGCATGTAATATTTAGCTTCATTCCAATATGTATAAACAGATGCAAAATGACAAGTATGTTCTTGACACTCTTCATGTTGACAAGCAGGAAAGACTAAATATGCAAACTTTTTTACAGCTGATAACATTTCTTCACAATAAGCTTTTTGCACAATATATTGTCTCAGTGTCATGTCCGCCATTGTGCAGTCTTGAATCAATGCAGCACAAGTTAAACATACTTCAAATTTACATGTCCACACGTCTGCACACCATGACGGTTGGCAAGCAAATGAAAAAAAAAAGTCTCTAACCCTCACACAACATTTCTTTCCCATAATATTCTGACCAGGATATTCAGATGACACATGTTTCACACCAGCTCCCCACCAATGATCATACGTTGCTTCAACTAAAGTTTTGTCTTTACATTCTTTCAACTTGTTGCGAAACAATACACACTGATCCAGTTTGACTTGTAAAACATCTTGCATTTTGCTTCTCTTCACTGTATGCCATAAAGGACATGGCTTTATCCCTTTAGCAATACGTTTCGCTTCATATCCATTTCTGGATGACACAATGGCTGAAGCAATATCTGGACGGTGATGAAACACTGCTTTCTCATATTGATACAACGCTTCACTTGTCCATGTCCATACTTTTCAAGTCGTGTTGGAAACATGTTTGAAAGAACGTCCTTATGACCACTGAATAGTACAAGATTCTCCATGTTGACTTTGCTTCTTTATTCTGACATGTCGGTTTCTTCCTGTAATAAAATATCTTTTAATATATTTGCTGCCTCTTCTATCATATTCTTTCTTTGTTTACGTTGAAACCACTCACATAAAACTAAATTTGCTAGTAAGAAAAACATTGTTATGTCTTTGGGAAACAATTCACTATGTTGTCATAAACATGTTTAAAAAGGTTTTTACAACTTACCTGATAAAGCTGCTCGGTTTCCTCTTCTTCTTTACAACAATCTCTCAAATGATCCACTACGGTGAAATATACTTCAACATCAGTGCGAGCAGAATAAAGTGCAGAATCAAAGTCAAAGTCAGGATCTTCTTCTATTCCAATTTTATGACATTCTCCAAGAAATCTTGAATGCAGTTCAATCACATCAAGACTATGATGTACAACATCCCAAAAAGCGTCCAAATGATAAAGTTGATAGTCTGGAGTGCCACAGCAAGCAAGTTTAGCAATCATCAAGTCAATATAAGCATTTTTAAAACATGCGTCCATCTTGTTTCAGTGTCTTGTGGGCTTTTACTTTGCTTCACAGACTTTAAGTACTCCACACTTGCCGCAGAAGTTGCTTGGTTCACACAACTTGCAATTATACTTGGCAATGATAATCCTCCACATATCCACAAGCACCACAATACTCGCAGGTAAGTCCAAGTTGATTTTGCACATTCATGCTCTCCAACTGAACTTCAGCCAGTCTTTTCTTGGATAGCTTTGACACCTTCATCCGACCATCCTTTCGCAGCTTGATAGGAGTTATGACATGACATTCCTCACATGGCGATAGGGCTGAGTTGATGTTGTCCATCTCCTGAAGCAGTGTCTCCCATTCACCATCATTCATGTTGATGTGATGTGTATATTCTTTCCCTTCAAACCGTGATGTTCGAACAAAACTCACATAACGCTTATCCAAGTATGAAATGACTTCAAGCCACTTCATTTGTGTTAAGTACAGTTTGAAGCCAATGTCACGTAAATTTTCCAAGCTTTGACATACAATCCTCCACAAAGATGGTGAATAAGCACACCATCTCTCTCCACGTGTGATGCGTAGAAATGGCCCATATTATCCATGCTCCACAGTAATGGTTAAGTTAGCACTAATTTTAAAGCTGCTGCTGCTGCTGCGCTGCGCTGCTGCGTTGCTTGTCTTGTTCTCCATGACTGCCACAATGTATTGATGATCCACTCCCTCCAACTGTCTGCTGAGAAATGACTTCACTCTGCTGAGTCCACTCCCTTTTATACCCTACTGTTTGCTGAGTCAGCTCCCTTGCAAAGTTTTGAGTTCACTTCAACTCGTCCATGGTTGAATCGAACAAGTTCTGATACATTCGTCGTCAATGGAATGTCATCATCATAATGTAAAATGATTCTTGCAGCTACAGCTAACATGAGCTCAACTGCCCAAATTGTATTCGCGTTGATAAATGCTGAATCAATGTCATAAGTTAACGGTAAATGTAGATCTTCACATTCACGTAGAAACGAGCGGATGAAACGATCTCTTGAAATGGTCTTTCCAACAGCTTCCCAATGCTGATGTAAGTTCTTTACTTGCAGCATCCAATCCGATTCAAAAGCAGGAAGCTTTGAAAACACATAGTCAGCATAATTCACTTTGAAGACGTCATCCCTGGTCTCTACACATCGATGAAGAAGCAATGTTGACATTGTAAATGGTTTTACCTCCTTTTATACAGATGTTACATGTAGGTTTTCATGAGATGTTTGTAAAATCGCGGAGTCATCTCATTGAAACCGTCGAGAAAGGTTGTTGGTAAACCGTTTGTTAGCGATTGTACCATGACAATCACTAAAAATTCTCCTGGGGTCCGATGCCCTAGTATCCATTGAAACAGCATTGACATAGTGAAATGTCCTTTTTCATAGAGGTAAGCCATCATATCATACACCTGAATGCGTTCTTCAAGGTATTTGAAACCATGCAACATGACCTTTGCACATTTGAATTCACGATCCTCATCCACAGACTTTGGCGCCGGTAGAGATAAAGTCTTAAAAAGTTCCTCATGAAGACTTTTAATAAGTTGAACGAAACGTTGAGTCATAGCTTCGGAGAACTTTGGCTCTGACGCCGGAACATGTTCTGTGTTTCCTTCTAACATGTAGATGAGTTGAATGACGGTATTCACTTCTTCCGTTAGATACATGTACGTGTGGTTGTTGAAAAAGCCTTCTTCACATAAACACCATAAAATGTTACAATCAATCAGAGGAAGTACTGCTCGAAAGTTCCGTTTCAACATTATAACATCTTCCTCAGTAACAGGTATGGTCTTACTCGATTCAATTTTAGATTTCAGCTGTTTGTCTTCTCCGTCATCGCTTGACATGTCCACTTCTGAATCCTCATTATCGCTTGACATGTCCAATTCTGAATCTTCGTTTTCCTCATAATGTGCTAGATGCGATTTTAACTTTGCACTTAGTTGTGAGTTGTTACCATTGACAAGTCTATTCGCAACCCAGAACGGGTAGTCAGACCCCTCAGGATCTGGCATTTCTTGCTGCACTGCAGCGACATCTGATGGTGCATTTAACGCTTCCTCCTGAGGCATTGCTTGTTGCACTGTAGCGACATCTGATGGTGTATTTAACGCTTCCTCCTGAGGCATTGCTTGTTGCACTGTAGCGACATCTGGCGCAGCAACTAACGCTTCCTTCAAAGCTGTTTCAACGTCTTCAAAGAACGCATCCATCTCTTCCAACGATAATAATGTATCATCAAAAGTAACTGTTTCAAAGTCATCCATGTCTATGTTGATAGCTGGTGTGTCTGACGATGCCTAAGCCTCGAGACACTACACTTATATACGATTTTATCATGCTGAATCAACGATTTCATCAAGCTGATTCAGCACAAAATTTTTTTTGCTCTCCTGGGGGGGGGAGGGGGGGGTCGGTACTTAGTATGTCCTGGGGGGGGGGGTCGGTACATAGTATGTCCTAGGGGTGGGGGGGGGGAGGTATCACTTTTTAGGGTCTGTTGCCGATTGACTTCGGAAATGAAACCTTGACTTCATTGACTTCGACGATCATCGACTGAAACCCTAGGAAGCCGCCACACAGCATGACCTCATTATGACCTCATTATGACCTCATTATGACCTCATTATGACCTCAGTATGACCACATTATGACCTCAGTATGACCACATTATGACCACATTATGACCTCATTATGACCTCATTATGACGTCATGGATGGCCGCGCCTATCCTAACGCTTATCGTGACCTCACTTCCGGTCCAGACAGCACTTCCGGTCCAGACAACACTTCCGGTCCAGACAGTATGACGTCATTTCCAGACAGTATGACGTCATCAAGTGGGCGGGGCTTCATTGTCTACATTGATCTCATTGGCTTTTCATTGGCCACGTGACTGATGACGTCATTATCACCATGGTTACGCCTTGGTTACGCCTATGACGTCACTTCCGGTCCAGACAGTATGACGTCATCAAGTGGTCCAAAACCCCCCTTTTCTATCTACTGCTTCTCAATTTTCTTTAGATAAAATCTAGTCATTGCACAAATTATGGGACATTGACTAATGAGGAAACATGTGAATGTTCTAGTGGAAGAATAGGGATTTTGTGAAAGGGGTAAGTTTTTCGGAAAGATAGATGGCAAATATATGCTGATAACTGGGCGCGTGAATTCAAAAGTAAAATTACAAATATAGATTAAATTTACTAAGAAATGTTGAACCATCAAATTTTTTGCTCTGGTACATCTTAGCACAGTTTCGTATCAGCCAAACTGCTGATGTCGTGAGAAGTGATATGTTTGTTGTACAGAACGAGGGCGAAAGAGGGCAACACTTATTATGTGACTGGATGCCTAGGAATAGGTAACGAAAAACAGGCATTGGCAGTTATCAATTCTAATGTTTTGTCCATTTGTTTTAAAGGTTATTTCTTTCTTGTTCAAAGACATGGTTCGTTTTAATTTAAGACTTTATTTCTAGATCTCTGTACATCTGAGAATGAGGTCAGGGCATTGTTTTACTGATCTGTAACGTAAGTTTTAATTCATAGTGATCCTTTATGTGAGTTTATGAATCCCGCTGATCCGTGATGCCAGTTCTTGATATCCGCTGATCTGTTCACTATTCCTGCCTACCCATGACATCAGTTGACGATTCTCGTTAATTCCTGGCTTAAGTTCATGATTTTGTTTGTCTGTGACGACAGCTTTTGGTTGATGCTGATCCAAGACATCAGTTCATTGTTGCTGGTATATACTCTGTATATAATATATAACATATATAATCAGTCGATTTTGATTGCTGCTTATCAATGGCGTTAGTCAATGATTTTTAGCCGATCAATGAAGTTAGATCACCCTTGTTATTAATTCATGATGCACCAATCCGAAACACTACCCCCGAACAGAAAATGACATAGACTGGCAGCAGTTTTCATGATCTATGGTTTATCTGAATGCATCAAATTACTCAATGCGATTTTAACATTTAATGATAATTTTTGATATCAAAATGTAGTTAAATATATCAAAAAATCAATGTGGATCCCATTAATCTGTATTTTCCTAACAATAATTGAATGTTAGAGTTCAAAACTTTAATTTTAAAATCAAATAATCAATTTTACAAAGTGAAGCAAAATTTCGGAGAGGCACACATTTATACAAAATTCAACGATTTGTCAAAATTAAATGTTGAAGAAAAATTGAATTATTGATACCAATAATAACAACACAATTTCTGAGCTCAAGAATTGCTTCTGCACTGTACCGTAAAAAATAAGCGAAGATTCTGCATACAGGATAAAAGTCGTTATTTTGTTAACAGATGTTTATTTCTGAATTTCAGATATAATAAAATTGTTGTTTAAAAGTTATATTTTGATATCAAAAACTAATTTTTAAGATCAAGGGGTCATTTGCTGATTTCAAAATATAAATTAGAGACTCTAATGTTATGTAAAATAAATTTGGTGAGAAATTTAGTGAGAAATAAATTTAGTGAAAAAAATAAGTTAGTGAGAAAAAATGAGATTTTATTATCTAATATTTTTCTATCAAGAACTGATATTTTGATCCTTAAAAGTTAATTTTAAGGATTTTTAAATCATTTTTATTATAGATAAATATTGTTTGATATCTCTAAATATTTAATGATATCAAGTATTATTTTTAAGATCAATGATGCATTTATAGATGTGAAAAATTTAATTAGAGATGACAAATATTTAGTCTTGATATCACGAAATCAATGTTTGATATTAAATATTGATTCTTGATTATAATAATTGCCGAATAATTGTAAAAATGAACTTTCTAGAGTAAATGACTAACGATTATTGATATTAATTGCTTTTATTTATAGATTAGACGAGTTGGAGAGATAAGTGTAGCATATATATAGTTCTGTTCCTGGAATTTACGTCTTTTTTGATTTAACAAAAATTAACAATTTAGACTGTAATTCACCTTCTCACCAATATTTTTTGTCCTGTTTTGCTTGTTACGTGCTATTTTATTTGCTACCACATGCTAGCATTTTGATATTTTATGTAACTCTTTGGAATTTAAAAGTGAAAGATGATTCCGATTTTGCAGTTTATACAGTAACAATATTCACGGGAAACGCGCAGTCAGTTGACAGTATCGGAACGGTATACGCGGTGATAGAAGGTGATCAGAGTCGATGTGACGAGGAACAGCTTGGATATTATGACTTCGTCTTGCAAATCAACGCGTACTGCAAGCATTCTATTACTTCTACTGCCATCACTACAACAATACCTTGTGCTACTAGAACTACTCCTACTACTTCTATTCCAAAACTATTTATAAAAATAAGAAGCACCTTATTAAAATTTATAAATTGCAACTGTGTTGTTGCCTTTCGTTTTTCTATTTTTCATAGCTGTAATGCACAACATGGCATGAAAATAATTCTTTGCAGAATATATGTATTTAATGGGACGCATAGAGGATATATCGGACGGCTCCAGAATGTCAGCCTTTGCATGGAAGGACAAAATGACTGGAAAATAGCCAAGGTTCTGATCACAGACCACATACCTCCACTAATATTCAGTATCACATCCCTTGTGCAGACCTCTGCAGGCTGGATGATACCGAAACAGGCTACACTACGTTGCCTATCACTCTGTTACCAGGTAACAAACCCCGCTTCGAAATTATTATTATTATTATTATTATTATTATTATTATTATTATTATTATTATTATTATTATTATTATTATTATTATTATTATTATTATTATTATTATTATTAATATTTTTATTATTATTATTATTAATATTATTGTTGTTGTTGTTGTTATTATTATTATCCTAAAGCACTAATATCATAAAGCAGTAATACTGATGTAATATATATATATATATCTCAAGAAAGCTATATCACTCTACAATTACATGATGCAACGCAGTAGAGTCGTACCTGCTGAAGACAGGTGAAGATATCGGTATCAGAAAAAACTCCTAGAACGTGTTCTGGTGGCAGAATGTATAGCAGTGTATGTTCTGATGTGCATACAAGCGTTTTATGATACATACCCCATTCTATGAGCAATACAGCCCTAGTCATAGCCAAACAACCTACAAAGATAAAACATAATTGAGAAAACCCAAGAAGTAGAACTATTAAACAAACATCCACCGATATTTAAATCCGTGTTTTTGAATATTTACAGTTTTTTGTCATCCTATCTTTATTTTTGGTGCACTATTCTTGTTAATTATGAAACACTCAATATATACACTATATTTGCTCATCGTCATTGCTAAGTATTAAATAGCATATATAATTTCTATCGAATATCTGTTACCAGATGCTATGAAGATCAGCTTCAAAAGTAAGTCAAAACACGGCATGTGTTCGCTAAATTCTAACAAACTGATTGCTCAAAGAGTAGAAAGTCACCAAAGTATATATTTGTTGTATATTTTAATTCCATTACCCAATTATAGCATTTTATGTGTCAGTGTTTCATCAATCATGTATGCTTTTACTATGTAGCATATCATAACATCACGCATTATCCTAGTGTGCGTAGTGAATTTATGATGTAAATGGCCATGTAAGTGTCTTGTAAGTGATTGCTTTCCAGAAACCCAGTGAAGTGGCTCCAGTCTTTGCGTTCAGTCAACTACTAATTAAAACCTAGATCTTTAATGATTCATCTGAGCTCTGTATCTATTTAACCATTGATTTATGATCCTATACCTATCGAAGATAAAATGTATCTCTCAGAAAGTAACCTTACTTCTACCCAACACCGTAAAAATACAGTAATGTTTTCATTCGTCTATTTAAAACATGATGATGAAAATATTGATGGTGATGATAATGACGATAATAATGATGAGAATAAGAATGATAAGAATGATAAGAATGATAAGAGGATTTATGTGGGTGAACGAGCCAGAATCCGTCGACTTCATGGATGTAGCAGAAGATGATGACATTGGATTCATTTTGGAAGTGGATTTAGAATACCCAAGTTCAATCCATGATCGTCATAATCACTACCAGTTGCTCCAGACCAGAAATGTGTCAAAGTTGCAGAATTGTCTGAGTGCAGTAAGAAGCTGCGAAAAGATCTGAACATAAAAGACAAACCCAGTGAAAAGCTCATTTCTAACTTGTGTGACAAGACGAAATATGTGCTTTATTATAAGAATTTACAACAGTACGTCTCACTGGAGTTGAAAGTCTCCAAAGTACATCGCGCCATCATGTTTGAACAGAGAAAATCGTTGGAAAAATACATTACCTTGAACACGGAAAAGAGAAAATTGGCTAAGAACCCGTTTGAGAAAGACTTCTTCAAACAGATGAACAACTCTGTCTTTGGCAAAACCATGGAAAATGTGGGAAAGCGAATCAATGTTGAACTTCTTCACAAGATAAAGCGGTTCAAGAAACTTGTGGCCAAACCTTCTTTCCACAAATTCAAAATTTTCAACGAAGATTTGACTGCCGTACATTTGCTCAAAGTGGATTTGCTTCTGGATATACCCATTCAAGTTGGCTTCACCATTGTCGACCTCAGCAAAGTGCTTATGTTCAACTTTCACTACAAATACATCATGATCAAGCATCCGAATGCCAGGTTGTTGTTCAGCGACACCGACAGTCTATGTTACGATATAGAAACGAAAAGGGTTTCTACAAGGATGTGCAGCAAGATGCTGACCTGTTCGACACAAGTTCGACACAAGTGACAGATCACTTCCTACATTCCAACGTGAACATCAAACTGCTTGGGAGAATGAAGGATGAGACGACAGGCATCCCCATTGAAGAGTTTGTTGGACTCAGACCGAAAATGTACAGTTTATTGTGTGTTGGGAAAGAAAAACATACAGCTAAAGGCATTACTCGAGCGTGTCAAAGACGCATTAAACATGTGCAGTATAGAGACAGTTTGTTCAAGAAAACTCAAACGATGGCTACAGGACACATTATTCGAAGTCATAGTCACCAGCTTTTCTCGGAGAAGATGAGGAAAGTAGCCCTCTTCCCATATGACGACAAGCGATATGTATTGGAAGATGGCTATTCCAACTCAGCTCATGGACTATACATGGCTGTGGTATAAAAGGGGGAGGTCCTCCATCGTAAGGGTTATGTGAAGTGTGAACATTGGAGCGCGTTAACATGGAACTTGGAAGTCGTAAGAGGTCTGCAACTGATATGGTTACTCTTGCTGATACAATTAAAGATTTAAAGGTTAAAAATCCTACCACTACCATCAAGAAATTGAAAGTGGAGACGGTATCTACGCCACAGCGGTGGGATAGAATGCTTTCTCTAGGAAATGGAAAGTATATCAAGATTCTGAAACAAAGTAATGAAGGAGTGGTAAACATTCGCAAGTAACTCAGAGATGAGGGGTCTGGAAGAAACCGTCCTTCAAAAAAGGGTATTTTGCTGACAATACCTGAATGGAAAATGTTGAAGAAGCAAGTGAAAGAAGTGGATAGAAGACAAGAAGACGGCTCATAACAAGGTATTGCCATCATGAATACAAGTTTAACGGTGGTGCTTACCTTACTGTAAATGAGAGGAATGAAGTGGTAATAAGTTCTCTTATAATAAGTTCTGCTTATCGGTTTAAACCTGAAGTGTGGAAAGACTTTAAAAACATACCGCTTAAACCTGAATTTGAATGTAGACCTGAAAATAAAGTTGAAGTCTTAGTGGTTGGACATGATTCTGACATACGTGTTAGATTTTGGAGAAATCTTTTACAGGATTATCCAGAGCATTATGATGGAATTGTGCCAGATACTCCATATTCAGATTTGATTGACTTTGATATGAAGAATTGGAGCGCAGTCTTACGATTCCTAGAAGCTATACAACATCCACTCTTCATCATCTTGCGAGCATATAGACGTCTTTGCAGACAAGGAGACAGCTCACAGTTGATCTGACTGTTGAAAGAGATGGAAGAATTTTTATCGGAATATGAACCCATTACAAATGGATTCTCATATCTGAGAAACTTATGTGATGACATTGTGGTAAGACATTTTGGAAAGTATATCATTCTATCGCCTGACGAACAATCTGTGTTGAAAGATCTAGAGAAGTTTATTATACCTGGCTTTCTCCTTATACTCTCAGAGGATTTAGAAGTGCGTGTGGCTGAGAACCGTCTAGACGTGTTTGTACGATTTCGCCAATATGACGAGCTTACAGAACGCTACGACTACATCACCCTCAACACAGTGGAATGGTACGCTCTGTTACAAGCATTGGATTGGAAAGAACCTGACGCTTGAATTCAAAGAGGAAGGAGTGCAACTCATGCGAGGCACCAAGTCCATTGAGCTAACACAGTCCATGTGTGTTATGGTGATGGACATTGACATGAATGATCATGGATATGAACTGAAACTGTCTGAACACGAAGATGTTAAAATAATAAGCTTGGTAATGGACAGTGTTATGCTAGTTTTCATAGCATTTACAAACGTGGGTGTAATGTCTATGATACATATATTAACTTAGATTGGTATGAATGGCATTTGTTTATCGATTAATTGAAGGTATTTGTGAAATAAAATACCTAGTACGGCTTCTATCTACTTCGTGTTCATGACTGGTAGTCGAATTGAATGCTACGATTTGCATTTATTTCAACAATGTTATCAAATTCAGCATAAACTATAACATTGACTGTATTGTGCAAGGCACCAGCAAAATTGATTTCTAGCCGCAAATTCCCATGTTTGATAAGGGCATAATGATCATCACCATCATAATCAGGTGATAAGTCAAAACAAAATAAAGACTAACCTCTAGGCCAATCTTCCCGTTTTATAATGGAACTTTTCTCCCCATTCAATCTATCAAAAGATTTGTAAAGAGTTTCAAAAGCGTCAAGACATTTGCCTCGATTTATGTCAAGCTTGAGATGTTTGGATAGGACTGCATCAGAGTAAAGCTGCATAAAGTTAAGATCAAAATGTTCAAAATTGTATGGATTTCTCAATACTGTTCCAGCAAAGGATTCATTATGAACCATTCCAATGACAATACGTTTTGGTAATTGAACTAAAAAGATGCTGTCTTTCACAAAAGATTGAAATCCTGCTGGAATAACCAAAATTTTACATTCTTTTCTAGTAATAATAAACTTAGCAGGACTTTTCATCAATGCATCTGTATGTCCTAACTGAATGCCTGGACTAACCCTCACTTTGCGAATGGTTAAAAACGCTTCACTCACTTCTACTTTAAAACCATTATTTTATACATATTCATCTTTTTGTCTATGTAAAAGTAATTTCATACTAACACCATTGGGAAAATAAAGATCCTGCTAAAACTAATCTACCCTTAAACCACCTGTAAGTATAAACTTACGGCTAAGACGTGTATACAAATAACGATTATGTAAACCATTATTTCCTGTTTCAGCTAGATCGCCACTCTAGCTGATTAACTCTTGTCAGCTCATGAGTATTCATTGACTCGGAAGTATCTTTATAGATGAGACGCATAGAGCGTTCAGAATGGAGACTTTCTTCCGAGTCATGAATGAGATGAGATATGATGCTGGTATAACCATGGGTATTGTTACTATGTGATATCAAACGATCATTTAGACATAATTCAATATTGGACCATAACCCATTAAGCAAATCATTGATACATGACACGTTATCATCTACACAAGACGGTGTTCCATCAGCCTTTACAATGCAGCATATAATATGGAATTTATCTCAGAAAAAATTAAAAGCAGTATGTATTTCATAAAAAATATCAACCGGATACGTCGATACCTCTAGCCATTTGCTACAAAAACACTCGTTCACGCATACGTTATTTCAAGACTGGACTTTTCAAATAGCTTGTTATTTGGTATAAATCGTTTCTTATTGAAGCGACTTCAATCTGTCCAAAACGCTGCAGCAAGAATTATCTACCGTGTGTCCAAGTACGAAGACGCTTTTCCCTTGTTACAATCCTTACATTGGCTTCCTATCGAGCATCGGATAGAATTTAAAATTCTTGTATTCACACATAACTGTCTCCACGGCAGAGCACCAGAATACCTTACCGAACTCATCTCCTGGCGTCCAGCTCATAGGACTACACGATCGGACTACCAGTTTCAACTCATCGAGTTCCGAACTTGCACTAAATGTGGAGATCGTGCGTTTAGGAACTGTGCTCCACGTTTGTGGAACTCTTTACCTACAGCCCTGCGCAGTATTAACTCAATAGCTTCTTTTAAAAAAGCACTCAAAACATATCTTTTTAGAAAAGCGTATACTTGACTGCTTAATTCAGTATATTTATCATTACAAGGTTTGTCTATTGATAATGGGTTTTAAGTCCAGTTTTAACTGTTTTATCATTTTTAATTTTACATGTATTTTCATTTGTACTATCATAATATTCTCTTCTTAGTATTGTAAAGCGCTTAGAGATTATATATATTAAGCGCTATATAAATATGTTAAATAATAATAATAATAATAATAATAATAATAATCATAATAATAATAATAATAAAACTGTTCTTTAAATCTAGATATTCTTCTGTATTCGCAGTAATGTAGAATTCTTTTGGAGCACCCCCTCTAATTGTAGTCATTGGTTGATAGTCTAAATTATAACTTTTTTCTACAGCAGTTTGCGTTGGTGGTATGCGAAACCATTCTAATGGAGATACTGCATTCACAAGAATGATTATGAATTAAAGACATGATTAAAAAATATGTTTCTTATATTTTGCTGATGTTATCCGTTTAGCTGCCTTTCGCCTTCTGACAGGTTTTGCTGGTTTCGATTTCTTGCGTCCTCCTAACACATCACCAAACACACGTTGTGCTACTCGACCTGCGACATCTTTTGCAGTCTTTTTAAGATGTGGTGCAACAATTTTAGCCCCTGCCTTCAGCAGTGGAATAGCTTTGCGAGCCAATGATCCATTATTGAACCAATACCACCTCCATATTGTGTTCGCGCTCCTTTAAATCCTGGTAATTCCCCGCCCACTTGACGAAGAAAATGGCTGCGATATATAGATGGATTGTGTGTGTATGTTTTCATAATGCTTTTGGTCGGAAATGAAGTTTACAGATCACCTTTCCAGTTTGAAATGGAACATTTTGGCCTGTGTCGTCCTTAATATTCATTTCCATCACGTCAAATTTGGATGTGTTTACAGGAACATAATGAGGTTCTCCATAACTTTTCATGACAATGTCTCCATCATGTCCTTGTATCCTAACAGAACGTAGCAAAGGAACATAATAATCGCCAACAACTTGTGGCTCACAAATACTACAGTACACATAAAGTGTATAAAATCCCTGTTTCACATCGGCTTTATGTTCATCTGTACACGTTTCAGTATACCATTGATCTGGGATAAATCCTAAAATCTCAGCTAATCCAGCGGAGAATGACACTTGAAAGTTATAATTTAGAAACAGAAAATCTCGTCGTCTAATTTTATCATACTTTATCTGAATAGCTTCTTTAAGGTCATCTTTCATAGAATTAGTCGCTTCTTCATTGACTGCATGACATATCTCTTGTATGGATCTGTAGTAACCATAAGGAATAGTGATTGTGTCAAGAACAGAATCTGTAAGTGGTTGTTGTCGATACTGAATAGAATAGTCCATTCCATGGTTGTCCATGTATGTGGGTGTTGAACTTCAGCTAAAGCCACTTCATATTTTCCGTTCAGATAGATTATTCGAGGCATATGAATTTGATAATTTGAAGTCTTGTTGTTGGGATAATAGTTCATACTAGCATTGCTGGGTAAAGTAATGTAAAAACTTGTTGACTTCATGACAGCTAAATCGTTTATGTGATGTAGATAGACTAGATGCGTATATACATCACTTCATGTTTGACACTCGTCATCCTCACTCTCTACATTGCTGTCTACATTGCTATCTAAATTGCTATCTATATGATCTACATTGGTATCTACTACTTGTCCCTGACAACAAGCACTGACACACTTAATTTTTACAGGAATAGTATTTATATTTCCATTTTCTTTACAACAACAACACCATAACTCTTTAATCCATGTTAAAAAGTTTCCCATCCTTCTGGAAACAACCTTTGTTGACGTTGTTGTATCTCTTTTGTAATATCTTCACGAGTTGTCTTTTTGCCAAAAACAGTTTTTGGAGTATTAGCGTCTACAATTTCCTCAATAAACTGCTTCCAACCATGTGGTTGTTCTCGTCGTTCTTTTCTTCTTGTAGCAACCAATGCTTCTTTCAACAAATCAACAATGTTGGAAATTGTAATACAGTACCCGTTTTTAAAGTTCATTTTATCTGTCCACCTCGTACCATATGTCTTATGTTCTGCCAGAAGTTGTGTTAGTTTTACATGATAAATAGGTTAAAATGGTTTAGAAACTGTAGGGACTTTTCTGATTTTTCTGCATTAGATGCTGTAACAGACTTTTGTCGTTGTTATTGTGACTGAATTGTTCGTAAATGACGTCCAAGCATTTTAGACATTTCTATGGCCTTTTCACGAGTTCGTTTCCCATGTAAAAGTTTATTCACTTTCGTTTTGATTTCACCATCTTTTCCCTTCTTTTCGAACAACATTTTATATTCATATTCAGGAATGAGGACCATTTACAAAGTATGTTTCATTTTAACAGCAACTGAGCTAACAAGGGTAATGCAAATTTAGCAATAGCTCCAATAAATCCTCCTTTCTGATTAATCAACTTCTTTCCTCTTCGAAGTGATTTCTTCTTATCTGTTATTGTGCGTAGGGTATGACGTTCACGCTTGAATTCCTTATACCTTTTTGGGCTTAAGAGTAAATGTCCTCGCAATATATTAAAAAAAATGTCAAACATGCTAGTTAATTCCTCCTTAGTAGCTTGTTGTAGCAAGGATTTACGTCGTTTAGGCCCGCTGCGTGCGAGCAAGTGAAGGAAAGGTTGATTCGCTTGAATACGTTTAGACATCTTGGCTGCGAATGGTCAAGTGACTTGGTTCTTGTTCATACGCTACTTTATCAACATATGCGTAATGTGTATCTTTTGGTAAAATACGAATACGTAGTTGGGTCATTCGTCTTCGGCTTCAAATCAATGAATAAATAGCCATGAGGTTTGCTAGTAGTTTCTTGATAGGCTTCTATGAGAAATTAAGATTTTCGAGGATACATTTGTAGCGCTAATGTACTTATTTGTTGACTGTCTCTAGGATTTTTCAACAGAATGATGCAATGCGTATTCAAATTAATATTTCGCATTTCTCGACCATGATCGAACAAATTATGCACAATAAAAATAATGCTTAGATTTTTGTGGCTGCTGCCAACACTAACGTGTTATTCGCTCATCACTATGACATTTGGTCATTAACTCATCGATGATGAGTAAGTTTGGTTTTTTCGGGTTAAAACGCTGTTCAATGTCATCTGGAGTGCCTTGGTAAAATTCCACAAATTTCATTCCCTTATACAAAGGCTGATCTGCTGCATAGAGCCATAAAATGGTTTTTGGAGAAGGTTTAATTAACTTTTGTTCTAGAATTTCCCTAACTAAGTTTCCTAAGTTTTGCCACTGCCTGTAAGTCAAGAGACCAAACATGTGAATGGATGTTTCATTTTTTAATGTCTGTTTCTTTCACCCAACGGTTAAACTTCTTTGGCCAACCTAACCACTTCACAAATAATTCTTTAACACCTCGTCTTTTTCGTGTTTTCAAAACATTTTCAATTCTGTAGACTGATTCAATATCTTTTGTCACTTTCTGAAATGGCCATCAATATCTTCGTCCAAAAAGTCTTTCACACGACACAAGTGTATTCCTTGCTTCTTACAACGATGTGTTAAAATGAAGACTTCTTGCGTCCACTTTATATGATAATCCCGTTGAAATACATATTTCATGTGAGAGATGCAAATCTGATCACCAATTTTAAATTTGTAGGGTTTTTTCTTCTTTGGTTTTAATTTCAATTTATCTACGTACATATACTTCCACACTTTCGATTCTATGTCTTTACGAATATCTGCAGGAGCATACTTATTAGGGAGGGCGCCATGAGGTCTATGGTTGTAATTATACACTAAGTCTGGAAGGATGTCCATATATCGATAAGTTTGGTTTTGTAGAAAATATCGATACATCAATCCCTTTAGAGTACGAATGGCTCTCTCAGCAAAGTTGGCTTTGGTTTCATTCTTTGTCGTATAGGCATGTATTCCCTCCTTCTTCAAAAATGCTTTTACCCATCTGTTTTTAAATTCAGTTCCTTTATCCGACCTTAGAGTTCGTGGTCTTCGTTGTGTTTCATGAAAAATCTTTTGAAAGGCTTCTATGACTCTGGCATGTGATTTATTAGGTATTGGTTGCACCCATAAATATTTGGAAAACACATCAATGACAACCAGTAAAAAGCGGGTGTCATCATTTTAGGGAGCTATGTTTCCCCTGTCAGCTAAATCAATATCCCACATGTCATCAATTCCACGTGTAATGACACGTTGCCTTTTAAACCTGTATTTTACAGGATGTAGTAAACTGAAGGCATCTTGATCCTGTAACCATTTCTTCACTTGAGTGACTGGTTAATCATGTTTTTTTTAATATGTGATAAAGTTTGTAAGGACCTTGGTTGACCAGGTTTAAAGTAAATATTGGTTAAGTAGTCTTTCCACGTCAACATGTTAACACTAAATGATTAACACTTGTTAACATATCTTGCCTTTTATTTTGTCACATATCTTGCATTTTATTTTATCAACATATCTTAAATTTTCTTTTATCAACATATGTTGCATTTTATTTTGTCTTACAACTCAATCAGCATATCTTTCAACTTAATCAACATATCTTACAAATCAAGTATTGATACAGTGGTGTGAATAATGGGAGTCCATCGATCTTCAATGTATATTAACCAACTACTTAATTTATCAAATGTGATAGCATCTACACCATATTTTTCACAACGTTGATTTTTGTGTTGGGGCAATACTATCATGATTTCGTGTAAAGTTTCAGTCACCAAATCTGTCAAATAAAGCTTTTTTAAAAATAAAATCGATCAAAATATGTAGAAAACATGGACCGGTTGGTTTATCCAAGGATCCACCAAAGGGAAGGGTGACGGGAGCCGGGTCAACTTTTATGCCACAAGTGGCCCCTCTATAAGACCTATCTTCCTGTGTAATTTCAGTTCTCTAATCGAACCCTGTGATTTTTGAGAGAATAAAATGGGTCATTTTGTCCTACTTCTGGGTTTGGTCGAGTTCAACACTAAATGTGCCGCACCCACCCGGGGAAACGTTGAGCCGCACTTCTGTCAACATTTTTGTGTTGGGGCAATACTATCATGATTTCGTGTAAAGTTTCAGTCACCAAATCTGTCAAATAAAGCTTTTTTAAAAATAAAATCGATCAAAATATGTAGAAAACATGGACCGGTTGGTTTATCCAAGGATCCACCAAAGGAAAGGGTGACGGGAGCCGGGTCAACTTTTATGCCACAAGTGGCCCCTCTATAAGACCTATCTTCCTGTGTAATTTCAGTTCTCTAATCGAACCCTGTGATTTTTGAGAGAATAAAATGGGTCATTTTGTCCTACTTCTGGGTTTGGTCGAGTTCAACACTAAATGTGCCGCACCCACCCGGGGAAACGTTGAGCCGCACTTCTGTCAACATTTTTGTGTTGGGGCAATACTATGACGATTTCGTTTAAAGTTTCAGTCACCAAATTGGTCAAATAAAGCTGTTTCAAAAAAAAAAATCGATCAAAATATGTAGAAAACATGGACCCGTTGGTTTATCCAAGGCTCCACCCAAGGGAATGGTGACGTGAGCCGGGTCAGCTTTATGCCACAAGCGGCCCCTCTACGGGTCCTATCTTCCTGTGTAATTTCAGTTCTCTAATCGAACCCTGTGATTTTTGAGAGAATAAAATGTGGCATTTTGTCATACTTCTGGGTTTGGTCAAGTTCAACACTAAATGTGCCGCACCCACCCAGGGAAACGTTGAGCCGCACAACTGTCAACATTTTTGTGTTGGGGCAATACTATCATGATTTCGTGTAAAGTTTCAGTCACCAAATCTGTCAAATAAAGCTTTTTTAAAAATAAAATCGATCAAAATATGTCGAAAACATGGACCGGTTGGTTTATCCAAGGCTCCACCAAAGGGAATGGTGACGTGAGCCGGGTCAACTTTTATGCCACAAGTGGCCACACTATAAGACCTATCTTCCTGTGTAATTTCAGTTCTCTTATCGAACCCTGTGATTTTTGAGAGAATAAAATGGGTCATTTTGTCCTACTTCTGGGTTTGGTCGAGTTCAACACTAAATGTGCTGCACCCAACCAGGGAAACGTTGAGCCGCACTTCTGTCAACATTTTTGTGTTGGGGCAATACTATCACGAATTCGTGTAAAGTTTCAGTCACCAAAGTGGTCAAATAAAGCTTTATAAAAATAAAATCGATCAAAATATATAGAAAACAAAGACCCGTTGGTTTATCCAACGCTCCCCCTCCCTCAAGGAAATGGTGCCATGGGCCGGGTCAACTTTTTTGCCACAAGTGGCCCCTCTTTAAGACCTATCTTTCTGTGTAATTTCAGTTCTCTAATCGAACCTTGTGCTTTTTGAGAGAATAAAATGTCTCATTTTGTCCTACTTCCGGGTTTAGTCGAGTTCAACAGTAAATGTGCCGCATCCACCCGGGGGAACTTTGAACCGCACTTCTCTCAACATTCTTGTTATAAGGGAAATAATGACACTGAAAAGTCGCGTACTTTTACTATAGGAACAATTAGGAAAACCAAGAAATTTCAGTCATAATGCCCAATTCACACATAATCACAATTGACAATTGCCTGATCCTTTCCCTGTTTGAAGAACACGTCCTACGAAATGTTTTAAGCAAATAAAAATATGTGTCACCGTATGAATAAGAGAATTATACAATATTTTTGACAAAATCCCATTGACTCAATGGATAAATGGTGAAAAAAGTGTAAAAAGATTTTAATGGACAATATATCGACACAGGCCCTTCTAGGAACAAAATATCAATACAGACTATTTCTGGACACGACTATATTTGTCTTAGAAAAAAAATTTCGGTTTAGACGGATTAAGTAGTTATTTATGCTAAGTAAACATTGATTCAAGCTCAGCGATATTCAATGTAATGCGCATTATGATCGCTAGATGGGGCAGAGATACCCGCAGTTCCCTTTAAAAGTCCGTAGACTAACAAAAGTGATTTAAGGACCGACGTGAAAAAATTTTGAAAACTACCTTGTGGTTAACAGATCAATTCCATACTTGGCACATACTAAGACAATGCCTCATACCTCTAACCTGGTATCCAACTTTTGGAATTCAACTTACGGGTTGTCCATAAACTTATCATGAAATGCACTGAAAATTAGTTATTTTTAGTGACACAACATTCTGCTTAACTTCAAATAAGTAGCTAAAGACCTGCAGCAGCGATTAAATACATGCAATGCTGCATAGCCCCAAAACTGCGTTGCTTTACTGTACTAAAGAAAATGCAAAAGACAATTGTCAAACCTAACAGTAAATTGAAATTTGGTACAATGACCTATTGATCATTGTCGGTCACTCTTAACGGCTACGGAGCAAAAAGCTTGGATATTTTGAGAACATCATAGATGTACACCAGAGGTTTCCCTTATTTTTCAAATAAGTTGTTTCTGACGTCAGGAAAGATTTTTGGAAATTTTATTTTTTTCCTTGGAGTTTTGTTGTACAACGCAGAAAAACGTAGACTGGATACAAAAAATAGAAGGAAAATAGGTAGAAAGCTGGAAACTTGGTTTCTGTATGAAACTGTTGCACGTTCTCTCTTTCCAAAGTTTCATACAAATTGGCAGAAAAACAAAGCTACAGGAAGAGGATTTTTGACATCCCTGTGTTAAACGTCCATAGACTAACAATGGGAAAGTAGTGATTTAAGGACCGACGTGAAAAAATTTTGAAAACTACTTTCTGGTTAACAGATCAATTCCATACTAAAGAAAATGCAAAAGACAATTGTCAAACCTAACAGTAAATTGAAATTTGGTACAATGACCTATTGATCATTGTCGGTCACTCTTAACGGCTACGGAGCAAAAAGCTTGGATATTTTGAGAACGCCATAGATGTACGCTGAATTTTCCCCTTACTTTTAAAATAAGTTGTTCCTGCCGTCAGAAAAGATTTTTTGAAATTCTATATTTTTCCTTCGAGTTCTGTTGTACAACGCAGAGAAACGGAGACTGAATACGATACATATAAGGAAAACAGGCAGAGAGCTGTAAGCTTGTAATCTTGTTTCTGAGTGAAACTGGTGCACTTTCTCTCTTTCCAAAGTTTCAAAGAAATTAACAGAAAAACAAAGGCACAGGAAAAGGATTTGTGACCTCCATCTGTTAAAGGGAAATGCGGGTATCTCAACTACAATTGACATTTCCCATATACTTTCACAGTTTAATGCTTTGACGGTGTACATTCAAAAAATTGAAAAGAAATAAGGGTGTCACCGATGCTTTGAGAGAAATAAAACACTGAAAGATCGTGTACTTTTACTATGAAAACCTACTATAAAAATTTCAATCAAAATGCAAAATTGACACATAATCACAATTGACAATTGCCTCATTTTTTCCCTGTTTGAAAAACACGTCATACGAAATGTTTAAGCAAATAAAAATATGTCACTGTATGAATAAGAGAATTATACAATCTTTTTGACAAAATCCCATTGACTCGATGGATAAATGGTGAAAACAGTGTAATATGATTTTAATGGACAATATATTAACACAGGCCCTTTTAGGAACAAAATATCAATACAGACCGTTTATGGACACTGACCTATTTGTCTTTGAAAGGACTTTTTCGATCTAGACGGATTTAGTAGTTATTTATACTGTGTAAATATGGATTCAAATTCAGCGATATTCAATGTAATGCGCATTTCGGTGGCTAGATGGCGCAGAGATACCCACATTTCCCTTTAACGCATGAGCTTCTTTGCGCAATTTGCAAAAATATTCGAACTTTCTGTATACTACGATCTGTGTAAAGGACTGAGGGTAGATCAGATAGAAGATACCTAGACCTCAGGTAAGGCGTTATAGAAACTACATTAGTTCAACAATGTACAGTACAGATGCAAGTGCACATTGAGCATAGTGTGAATAATTCGCTGCGAATGCACGACGTAGAAATTTGAGCGATTTTTGGAATGTTATTTTCAGCGATTTTAGCCCTCAGTTTGACAACGTGTGGCGTGGGGTGAAATATGCCAAAAAGGGCAGGCGTAAAGAAAACTGCCATGCAGGCAAAGGTCTGAGGCAACCATATTCTTTTCTTTTTAATATGCGGCCATGAACCTATACCCTAACCCTCATATACAAAGTTCTGCAATTATTTATCATATCATATTTTGTGTCCATTCAAACTTCATGACCACTGCAGTGTTTTGCACACAGCAAGTTGTGAGCTGTCACCTTCGCCCTTATGTAATATTTCCTGACTTCAGTAAATATATTTATAAATCTGTATTTCTGGCGAACACTGTTTCAACAGTACCAACACAAAGATACCCTGGCAAACATTCTTTGAGCACAGTTCCAAATTCCTAGCTCTTCGCACATAGCCATACCATCAGCAAATAATATGCATGTTTTATTTTCCAGGTTCTGAGCATAACCGTTTCTTTTCTGTTTGTGTTGGAACCACAAACATGCACATGTAAAGCTCTGCAATGTTTTACCATATCTAATTCTGTGCCCGTTCAAACTTCATCCCCACTTGGCTGTCTTGCACACAGCTATTTGTCTGCTCTTACCTGCTCCTTTATGTAATATATGCTGTGTTGAAGAAATGTAGCTAGAAATGTATATTTAAGGCGAACACTATTTCAACAGTACTAATACTAATTTGAGCAAAATTATATAAAAATACCTGTACAAAATTAATTGAATCCCTTTTACAGTGCTGCTGCACTTACAGTTTTGATCGAACAAATTTAGTGTGGTTATTACATAAATGAAGTCAGTGGTTAAGAAAATACTAGGTAGTTTCACCAACATTTAACGCTAAGTGGTGTTTGCTATTGTGGGTTCGACTCCCACAGGGTGCTTGCATAGCGATTTCTTATGCAACGAATAAGCGCTCTCTGGTGATAGCACAGCCCGCGTTAAGTATGGCCATTTAGGTCTTGTCCAATAACTTTTAATCGATCAAGCTCTAATTAACTGTTCTAGTTAATCAAGTTTATGAAGCTTTAGAAGTAACACGCTGTAGCAGTAAAACCGTTATTTTTATGCTATTTTTAATGATGTAGAAAATTTTTCGACCAAAACTATAGGCGGAGAAGCTTTTATATACATTTTCTGACGCACATACACTTTTAATAATCAATATATGCATTACTTGTTTGTTAAAACTGGGTACACAAGAAGTTGGTTGTTTGGACTTTAATAAAATAACAGCTAAATATCAATTGAGTCTGCTGTATATATGTCTATACATTTGATCCCGCACTCTGATTCCAAATCCCGCTCTTCCTTCAACAAAATCGTAGCCCAACTATTAATAACAAATTGCAGCGGAAGTTGGACGTGAACCAACTCCATTGTGCACGCAATTTGGAAGTTTTGTCTTCAAAGAGGAAGATTATAAGGCACCATACGATCGAATAGTATATCGCTCCCCTCGTATGCGGTTCGTACAACAGCACAGAAATAGAAATAAACCTAAATTTCGAACACCTTTTATGCATGTATCTACGTAACGGCATATTGTAAAAAGAATGGATATGTACCTGGAAAAGCTGACTCGGAGCTATTCAGTGATGTGCCTCATAATTCACACTGTGCACAATGTGCACTTGCATCTGTACTGTACATTGTAGTGCAAATGGATTTTCTATAACGCCTTACCTGAGGTTCAGGTACTCTTTATCTGATCCACCCTCAGCACCCTTACACATTATGCAGTATATAGAAAGTTCGAATACTTTCGCCTCTTGCGCGAAGAAATGCACGCGTTAAATAATATCTCTTGTTCCTTTAAATATGGTTGCCCTAGAGCTTTGCCTGCATAGCAGTTTTTTTAACGCCTGACCTTTTTTTACTTTTTCACCCCAGGCCACACGTTGTCAGACTGAGAGATAAAATGGCCCAAAATCACATTTCCAAAATCGCTCGAATTTCTACTTCGCGCATGCGCAGCGAATAATACACACTACGCACAATGTGCACTAGCATCTGTACTGTGCATTGTTGCACAAATGTACTTTCTATAACGCCTTACTCGAGGTCCAGGTACCCCTTATCTGATCCACCCTCAGCACCATTACGCAATATGCATTATTTTGAAAGTTCGAATATTTTTGCCTCTTGCGCGAAGAAGGGCTCGCGTTAAATAATATCTCTTGTTCCTTTAAATATGGTTGCCCTAGAGCTTTGCCTACATAGCAGTTTTTTAAACGCCTTACCTTTTCTGACACATTTCACCCCAGGCCACACGTTGTCAGACTGAGAGCTAAATGGCTCAAAATTGCATTTTCAAATCAAATTGTGCCCTGATAAGAAAAATATTTAGCAAAATGAAATATGTCTCCCTAAGGTCTATTATTAAACATTGTCTCCCTAAGGTCGGTTTCATATATATATATATATATATATATATATATATATATATATATATATATTTATATATATATATATATATATATATATATATATATATATATATATATATATATATATATATTATAAAGGGATGACCGGAAGACTTAGTTTTGCTAATTTTGAATTCCGTGGTGGTGAATAATCCTGTGCAGTGTTTAGCTGAGGTAATTTGAGCGAAGGTCAATCCCCCGCTTTCCATCCCTGGCCAGATTCGAACCAGGGACCATAGGATTACAGGACCAACTCCCTACCGACTGAGCTAACCCGTCACCCCCTAAAATATGTGTTACAGTGGTCTTCAAAACCTTTTTTCATCTAATATCAATCCTTTCCTAGCAACTCTGTGACCCTTTTTCTCGAAAATTTAGAAGGGCAGCACTGGACACTTTATTACATGTTTATTGCATAATTTTATTATTTTACAACATATAGTTTCTACATGAACGCATATATACTCACACAGATATACATACATACACACACACACACACACATATATATATATATATATATATATATATATATATATATATATATATATATATATATATATATATATATATATATATATATATATATATATACAGTTTGCTTACATAATTCCCGATAGTATTTTACAAACTTCCCGATAATTAACATAATTCCCGGTATTTCTGACATACTTCCCGCTCGAATTTTCTAACACTCACATACTTCCCGTTTTTTGACATTCTTCCCGGATGTATTTACATAATTCCCGGTATTTTCTTACATACTTCCCGCTGATGTTATTATTATTATTATTATTATTATTATTATTATTATTATTATTATTATTATTATTATTATTTGTATATATTCATAATTTATCGAGGTACATATGTATTACATATTATTATTTCTTGTTATTAGTGTTATTAGTATTAGATAACTTCATAAAAGTAACCTTATCCTCTAGGTTTTCAATACATTAGCTGTTGAAGCATATGTACTTTGAACACTTGACGGCCATATCATTGTTATTCTTATCAGCAATTTAGCTTCGACCAATATTGACGTTATAGGATGGCAAAATATGGGACGGAAAATTCGACATACCAACACACTGTAGCATTATATGTTTAAATTCTTTTGAATAAATATTTCAAGTACTTTGGACGCAATACCAATTCGTGAATATCTGCAAAGGTTAGTGGCTATTTGTCTTCAAAGTGAGAAGAACTCACAAAATGTGTCAGAATGCGGTAAAATTTACTTATAGCCCTATTATGGAAAGAAGTTAAAACACTTATTTTATCCTTCAATGTACAGTTCAACAAACCTTTGATTTTTTTAATTTTCTTGAACAATACCAAAGAATTTTTTATTTTTGTTTAATAGTAGTTGATAAGTGGGCGTCCTAAAACAATATATGATGGGCATAGTAAAACAATGACGTTAAAATGACGTCACGACTGTTTTAGAACGCCCATGGGCATACTAAAACAGTGAGTGCATAATGACGTTAAAATGACGTAACATGGATGGCAGACAGACGGACAGACGCGGACAGACGCGGGCAGACGGACAGACGGCAACTTTTTTACTGCATTTCCCACACTCTCAAGCATACACTGACATACCAACACCATGTTACGTTCAGCGCTTATTTCATATTAGTGGGCGGCTTTTTTACAGTCTCTCACTCTTTCTCTCCACACACACACACACATACCAACACCACGACTGAGTTAGCGTTTCATTTCGTAAGCCACATAGGTATTTTAACCCTCAGATGGTAACTTTTTTCAGTCTCTCCTTCACTCTCTCTCTCTCTCTCTCTCTCCACACACACACACACACACACACACACACACACATACCAACACCACGACTGAGTTAGCATTTCATTTCGTAAGCCTCATAGCTATTTTAACCCCGCAGATGGCAACTTTTTTTCAGAGATGACAGACTTTTTAAAGCATTTCCCACACTCTCATGCATACACAGACATACCAACACCATAACATGATTAGCGTTTCATTTCGAATTAGTGGGTGGCTCTAAATAGAGACGGAGATCTTTTTCCTGCTGCCGGTGCCGGGTCTAGAAAAACTCCACAACGTCCTGTATTGGCCTTGCACACGCCGTCACCTGTTGCCCGCAGGACAGGTAATGGTCAGTCCTCAATCCACAGGTGAAGCACCTCAGCGTGTACTGGTGCCGCAGAGCGGAATGATAGGTCAATATACCTGTGTAGTAAAGGCGGCACAGCTGGTGACTACATCCTGCGGCAATTACCCGGTCTAGGGAGATCATGCATCCACAGCCGATGCAGAACTCTATGTCTTCCTGCAGGAAATATCTTCCCCAGGCCGGGTATTCCTCCTCTTTGATCCGGAACGGAAGCTGTTCACCAAGAACGGCCGATCTAAAATACCCGTGGAGGTAGCGGCCGCCTTCAATGTCCCACAGACGCTCTCCAATCATCACTCTTCTGTTATAAAACACTTGAACTCATAACGCCATGGCGTGAGCCGGGTCCAGCAGCAGATGGAAGAAACAAACGCGTCCAGGCAGGTGCACTGGCGGGGTCACTATCACAGTCACCTCCTTGATCTCACGAATTGTCAGCGTATTGTCGATTGCGACTAGAAGCTCCAAGTTTACAGCTCAAAGCAGTAAGCGTTTGTGAAGCTCAACCGAAATGACAAACCAATATATACCAACTCCTCCCCCCCCCCGTGCACATACATATACCATGTAAGGACCCCCCCGTCCCCCGTGCCCAAATATATACCATGTGAGGACCCTCCAGCAGAGCAAAATTTCAGCAAATGTAACCAAATTAACGATGGTATACATGTTATCATTCAGTAAGTAGGGTGGGTCAACCATCGACTGACCTCCCCCCCCATGGGGTGAATTTGTGATTTTTACATATTTATACGTTTCAGACATTTCTAAATATTTTTGGTTTTTCGACCCCCCTTCCCTCGGGGTGAATTTGCGATTTTTACAGATTTACACGTTTCAAACAATTCTTAGCATTTTTTTCTTTTTCGACCCCCCCCCCCCCCCCGGAGTGAAGTTGCGATTTTTGCATCTTTACACGTTTCAAGGAATTCTGAACATTTTTGGTTTCTACCCCCCCCCCACCCACGGACCTGCTTACAGCATATAATGTGAGGATGGCTGCTTAAAAGTAGTAGTGTATAAATGACGGTCAAACACCACATTTCTCAAAACAAGCAGCAAGATGTCTACAACTCGTACATTCACAGAATGATGCGAAATGGCAAGGCAGTGACGCTGAGAACAGAATGCTACAAGTGTTACGTGTGGTTAGAATATCCAGGACAACCACACAACTGCCCGGTACACCACAATGCACCGCGTCGATACTGTTGCAAAACCTGCGGCGGTTTGCAATGGTATAAGATTACGGCAACATTACCTGGACCAGGACCGCCGTGTACGGTGCGGTGCGAATGTGAGAAAGATCATCTCTTATAATATTCATCCTTTCAAATGCTCAAGAAGACCTTTCACGATTGAGCAGTTTTATAGATACCAGTGTAGTTGCGGAAACCCGACTTGTTGGTGAAGAGCCAACTTACAAAAATCTTTCGGCCCTTCTACGGGCCATCCTCTGTTGGGAAATGAAACGTAAATTCTGTCTATGTGTGAGTGTGTATAAAAGGGGATGAACATTACATGTATTTTTCATGAGATGTTTGTAAAATCGCGGAGTGATCCCGTTGAAACCATCAAGAAAGGCTGTTGGCAAACCGTCTGTTAGAGATTGCTTCATGACACTCACTAAAAATTCGCGTTTGCATGGTCATTGGCATGGTGAAATGTCCTTTTTCATAGAGATAGGCCATCATTTCATACACCTTAATACGTCTTTCAAGGTACTTGAAGCCATGTAGCATGACCTTCGAACATTTGGAATCGCGATCCACCAACACACTTTGGCGCCGGTGGACATAAAGTCTTAAAAAGTTCCTCATGAAGACTTCTAATAAGTTGAACGAAACGTCGGGTCATGGTTTCGGAGAACTGTGGCTCTGACGCGTGAAGATGCTCTAAGTTTCCTTCTAGCATGTAGATAAGCTGAATGACAGTGTTCACTTCTTCTGTTAGTTATATGTACGTGTGCTGGCCGAAAAAGCCTTCTTCACATAAGCGCCATAAAATATCGCAGTCTATCAGAGGAATCACTGCTTGAAAGTTTCATTTAAACAGCGTGACGTCTTCCTCAGTAACAGAATAGTTTTGCTCAATTCAAATTTAGATTTTATCTGCTCGTCATTGTCGTCGCTGTCGTCATCGTCGTCGCTGTCGTTATCTCCGTCGTTGTCGTCATCGTTGTTGTCATCCCTTGACATGACCACTTCTTTTTCCTCAAGATGCTCTAGATATGCCTTTGACTTTGTGCTGAGTGGCTTGGCGGTACAATTTACAAGCGCATTTGCAACCCAGATCATGAGATCATGGATTGAATTTGGGTATTCTAAATCCACTTCCAAAATGAATCCAAAGTCGTCATCTTCAGCTACGTCCATGAAGTCGATGGATTCTGGCTCGCTCACCAACACAAACCCTCTTTGTGGCATACTTTGTGACATGGCCCAGCCATATAAGTTGTTTGCGTCGAGGTACATTGTTTGGTATCTCAGAATTGTAATCTGCTACGTAGGGGTTATTTGCGTTCGCATACTTGACTGTGATCACAGATATTCTTCCACGTATGACTTGTTCAACCATTTGATACATGTCAATGTCATTGATCAATTCCAACTTCACCTTTGTCGCTTTTAACATAGCATTCCACGACAGTCCTGGTGCTGTATAGTAGTGAGCAGGATCCAATTCATACATGTTGAGACACACGTCAGCTAGGAGTAGCACAGCTGATTTCAGGTACAGGTCATGATATTCATCGAATGTGGTACAGTTGAATGGATCCCACAACTTCTGCGCATGAGCATAATCATCATCGCTAATGTCCTCTTCGCTAAGCTAACTATAAAACTTGTTCTTTGACGATAGCTGCGTTCCAGCAAAATTCGATGGTTCGTCCGCGTAATTGTAGGGGTACACTCCCTTTCTCAGCAACAAAACTTGTTGGTTACTATCGTGAATGTGAGAGGTCATGTTGTAGAAGTTATCTTTCCCTTCTGCTGCAAGGTTGGATATCAGCTTCTGTAGAGAGGTACTCATGAACTGAAAGCTGTCCGTAAATTTCAGATTGCTCATAGTGAATGCAATACATTTCTCAATGTTATTGATAATGACTGTAATCGTTTCATCTTTGAATTTTCCAATTTCCTCCATGATCAGATGACTGTCATAGCCTCGCAAATTGTGGAAAAACACAGGAATGATAAAAGAAGTTTTATCCCCTTGTCGACCCTTTCTTAGTCGGAATATTAAGTTGCATTCATTACCTGCAGCTCCGCGATATTTGCCATTGATGTGGTCATGATTTCTCTCACGATCTGCTCCTAGAGGCTCATAACAAATGTAACAATCGACAGCGTTCTCTTTGTCTTCGAAGGGCTGTAAAGGATCCTTTGGCTGCTCTAAACCACGAACAATACGATCACGTTCATTCACCATATGGTCTAAAAAGACCTTTACAGCCTTGTCTCCTCGATATAGAACTGGTGCACGTGTGTCCTACTGGCTCACAACCACACAAGCGAAGCTGTTTGGACTATGTTGCTGATACTTGTCTCCTTCTTCATGCTTTTGCGTGAAACATTCAAAGTCAGCATAAATCGCAAAAAGGTGCTCACTGTTGTTTATCTACGATCTTGAACGTGATGAAGGGTTCCTTGGGGAATAATAAACGCTGTGCACCATGCTTATCACACACTTCACGATGCTTATCTAAAAGATCTTGTCGTATAAACCCGTGAAGACAGTTGAAACAATAAAAAGCTGTACCCTTATGCTGTGATCGAGAACAAATAAGTCTGCTGAAGTTCTTGATGAGGCAGTAATGCCTTTTCTTGTCATTGCTAATCAAAAGTAAGTTTCTCTCGCACTGGTGCTTTGACTAAACTGTATCGGAACAACTAAATCTTGTTCATATCCAAACACGTTGGTGGACACATCATTCTCCTTTTCGAACTTGTTTGTAATCGGCGTCGGAAATGTCATACTCTCTACCTTTAATTCCCTCTCAAATGGTTTGTAATGACTCACACGACATGGGTTGTTCTCATGAGGGTGAAGGTGAGCCAATTCGGACCATAAGAAACACTTGTTGTCTTTATTCTGAATGTTTAACACGCCTCCTGTATTCTTCACTTTCTTCGACAGTGGGGTAAAACTACTGACTTCCAGAGGTGCTGACGTAGCTGTAAGTAGGTAGAAAAGGCCGTTTCTACGCCACTTGATGACGTCATACTGTCTGGAAGTGACGTCATACTGTCTGAACCGGAAGTGTTGTCTGGACTGGAAGTGAGGTGATAGGCGTAGTAATGACAACGTGTTGTGATGGCAATGAAGCATAGGCGTCATAGGCGTAGCCATAGGCGTAGCCATTGGCATAACCCTGATAACAAAGTGAGGACCCCCCAAAACATACTATGTACCGACCCCCCGCCCCCTGGACATACTGTGTACCGACCCCACCCCCCTAGGCGGCAGTCTGGACAGACCCTATGGTAAAAAGTGTGGACCACCCCCCCCCCCCCCCCGGGATTGTGATATGGCTAACTTCAAGAATGTATAACTTTAAAAGTACTTGGTTGATTTATATGAAAATTTCACTTTTTGATTAAGTTTTATGTAAAGTTTTGTCATAAAGTGGTCACAGGCTATTTTTGCAGCTGGCTGTATGCATAATGTGACATGCCGCCATTTTAACTGTGTAAAAAGTGAAAACGTGTGATAACTTTCGTCATAGTTGGTCGATTTCAATGAAAATTCCACCATTTGATTCAGGTTTATGTAAACTTTTGTTAAAAAGTGATCCTTGGCTAGTTGCGCAGGTGGCTGTATGCATTTTTACTGTCATTTTAACTTTGTAAAAAATTGGGATAACTTTCATTATAGTTGACAGATTTACATAAAAATTTCACCATTTGATTCAGTTATTTCCTGTACTATTTCGCGGATGAATACTATCGTCCGCTAGATGTCTCTGCTTTACAGCTGTACAACTGTAAGTGAGACATTCATGTACATAAGTAAAATTCTGCTGAGTCAGCAATTTTTGAACAAGTTACACACCATATTTTGATTACATGGAAGTAGTATAAAAGCATGAGTGAAACATGTCAACTAGTCAACTAGTAATATATTCTGTCAACAAGTCAACAAGTGGAGATTGTGTGACAAGAAAATACTTCACAATGTCGGCATTACTTCTTGACAGATGTATGACTATGGACGACGTGTTCAAAGTGAATTATACTAACTATGTCTTTTCAAAGCTTCCTGCTTTTGAATTGGATTGGATGAAGCAAGTGAAGAATTTGCATCTGCATTGGGAAGCTGTTGGAAAGGCTATTCCAAGTGATTGTTTCATCCACTCGTTTCTACGTGACTGTGAAGATCTACATATACTATCAGCTTATGACATTGATTCAGCATTTATCAACGCGAATACAATTTGGGCAGTAGAGCTCATATTAGTTGTAGCTGCAAGAATCATTTTACTTTATGATGATGATGTTCCATTGACGACGAATGTATCAGACCTTGTTCGGTTCAACCATGGACGAGTTGAAGTGAATTCAAAAGTTTGCAAGTTGTTTGAAAAGGGAGCTGACTCAGCAGACAGTTGGGTATAAAAAGGAGTGGACTCAACAGGCAGTTGAAGTTATTTTTCAGCAGATAGTTGGGTATAAAAGGGAGTGGACTCAGCAGAGTGAAGTCATTTCTCAGCAGACAGTTGGAGGGAGTGGACGTGAAGTCATGAGTACATTGTGGCAGCCATGGAGAACAAGACAAGCAGCTTTAAGATTAGTGCCAACTTAACTATTACTGTGGAGCATGGAGAATATGGACCATTTCTACGCATCACACGTGGAGAGAGATGGTGTGCTTATTCACCATCTTTGTGGAAGATTGTGTGCCAGAGCTTGAAAAATTTAAAACATTGGCTTCAAACTATACTTAACGCAAACGGAGTGGCTGGAAGTCATTTCATACTTTGATATGCGTTATGTTAGTTTTGTGCGCACGTCACGGTCTGAAGGGAAAGAATACACACATCACATCAACATGAATGATGGTGAATGGGAGACACTGCTTCAGGAGATGGACAACATCAACTCAGTCCTATCACCATGTGAGGAATGTCATGACAAGAAAACGATCATCAAGCTGCAAAAGAATGGTCGGATGAAGGTGTCAAAGCTATCCAAGAAAAGACTGGCTGAAGTTCAGTTGGAGAACATGAACGTGCAAAATCAGCTTGGACTTACCTGCGACTATTGCGGTGCTTGTGGATATGTGGAGGATTATCATTGCCACTGCCACAAGTATAATTGCAAGTTGTGTGAACCAAACAATTTCTGCGGCAAGTGTGGAGTACTTAAAGTCTGTGAAGCAAAGTAGAAGCTAGAACTTGTTCGATTCCACGATGAATGAGTTGAAGTGAATTCAAAACTTTGTAATATGTTTGAGTAGATAGTTAGACATAAAAGGAGTGAAGTTTTCATTTCATTGTATAACCATGGAGAAGAAGAAGACAAGCCGCTTTAAAATTAGTGCAAACATAACTGTTACTGTGCAACATGGAAAATTTGGACAATTTCTACGAATCAAACGTGGAGAGAGCTGGGTTGCTTTATCACTATCTTCGTGGAAGATTGTGTGTGAGAGATTTAGAGATTTACGCACCATTGGCTTCAAACTATGCTTAACGCGAAATAAGTGGCTGGAAGTCATTTCAATCTTGGGCATGCGTTATATAACTTTTGCACATACATTGCTGGTTCACGGACTAGGATATACGAAGTACATCAACATGGATCATGGTGAATGTGAGACATTGCTTCAGGAGATGGATAACATTAACTCAGTCTTGCTACCATGTACGGAATGTCATGTCATAAATCCTATCAAGCTGCGAAAGGATGGTCGGATGAAGGTGTCAAAGCTATCCAAGAAAAGGCTGGCTGAAGTTCAGTTGGAGAACATGAACGTACAAAATCAACTTGGACTTACCTGCGACTATTGCGGTGCTTGTGGATATGTGGAGGATTATCATTGCCACTGCCACAAGAATAATTGCAAGTTGTGTGAACCAAACAACTTCTGCGGCAAGTGTGGAGTACTTAAAGTCAGTGAAGCAAAGTAAAAGCCCACAAGACACTGAAACAAGATGGACGCATGTTTTAAAAATGCTTATGTTCACTTGATGATTGCTAAACTTGCTTGCTGTGGCACTCCAGACTATCAACTTTATCATTTGGATGCTTTTTGGGATATTGCACATCACAGTCTTGATGTGATTGAACTACATTCAAGAATGTCATAAAATTGGAATAGAAGAAAATCCTGACTTTGACTTTGATTCTGCGCTTTATTCTGCTCGTACTGATGTAAGAGTATATTTCACCGTAGTTGATCATTTGAGAGATTGTTGTGAACTACAAGAAGAAGAAACCGAGCAGCTTTATCAGGTAACTTTAAAGATATAAAAACCTTTTAATCATCTTCGTGATAACAGTGAATTGATAACAATGTTTTTCGTACTAGCAAATTTAGTTTTATGTGAGTGTTTTCAACGTAAACAAAGAAAGAACATGATAGAAGAGGCAGCAAATATATTAAAAGATATTTTATTAAAGGAAGAAACCGACATGTCAGAATAAAACAACAGAAACAAAGTCAACATGGAGAATCTTGTACTATTCAGCGGTCACAAGGACGTTCTTTCAAACATGTTTCCAACACGACTTGAAAAGTATGGACATGTGTTCAACTCAAGTGAAGCGTTGTATCAATATGAGAAAGCAGTTTTTCATCACCATCCAGATATTGTTTCAGCCATTGCTTCATGTAGAAATGGATATGAACCGAAACGTATTGCTAAAGGGATAAAGCCATGTCCTTTATGGCATACAGTAAAGAGAAGTAAAATGCAAGATGTTTTACAAGTCAAATGGAATCAGTGTGTATTGTTTCGCAACAAGTTAAAAGAATGTAAAGACAAAACTTTAGTGGAAGCAACGTATGATCATTGGTGGGGAGCTGGTGTGAAACAAGTGTCATCTGGATATCCTGGTCAGAATATCATGGGAAAGTTGTTAGAACTTTTGTGTGAGGGTTAGACACTTTTCATTTGCTCGTCATGGTGTGCAGACGTGTTTTTTAACACATATATGGATGGATGTATGTAGAAACATGTTTCAAGAACAAGTTTGTGCACTATATGATAAGTGAACTAGCACGTTTTGGAACTGTTGAACAACAACTGAAACTTGCTCATTCCATGCTGAACTTGACAAACTTGCGTAAGGAGTGAAGACTCAAACATTGCCGGAGCTTAGGAAACAGCATATCACTTTGATCCAAAACTGCTTGATGAAGTGAGAGAGCGCTGTATACTGCAGTATAATGACAGACATTACATTGAGACAATATATTGTACAAAAACCTATTGTGAAGAAATGTTATTAGCTGTAAAAAAGTTTGCATATTTGGTCTGTCCTGCTTGTCAACATGAAGAGTGTCAAGAACATACTTTGTCATGCTGCATGTGTTTATACATATTGGAATGAAGCTAAATATTACATTCATTTAGATAAAGTGTTAGAGAATGCAAATCAACTGTGTGAGAAATAAGGTGTAGATGCTATTACATTAGATGAACTCAGTCATTGGTTAGTGTTCATTGAAGACCAATGGTCTCCAGTTATTCATACCATTGTATCCATACTTGATTTGTAAATATATGTTAGTTAAGTAATGTTAGTTAAGTGATGTTGGTTGAGTTATAAAATAAAAGCTGTTCTGTTTAGACGTGTTTTTTCATTCATCATGTCGACGTGGAAAGACTACTTGACCAATATTTACTTCAAACCTGGACAGCCTGGAGCATTTGCTGGTCCTTACAAACTGTATCACATCTTACGAAAACATAATCAACCAGTCACACATTCACAAGTGAAGAAATGGCTACAGGATCAAGATGCTTTCTTATAATATTCTTAATATTCTTATAATATTCTTAAATGGGAATATATTAAGCATGAAATAAGAAAAGAGACCATTAGGTACTCAAAACAAAAATCATATACAAAGAAATTGGAAAAACAAAATTTGATAAAAACTTTATAAACTCTATATACCAGTCTTCAGAAGGGAAATATAAGCCAAAATGAACAAGATGAAATCTTTAGTGAAATCAAAGCAATTAATATGGAGCTAGAGCGTATAGAGAGAATCAATTCCATGGGACATTATATTCGTAGCAAGGCATATTACCTAGAGCATAACGAAAAAAATTCAAAGGTATTCTTTGCAATTGAGAAAAGAAATTACGAACAGAAACACATTAAACGGCTCATTGACAAAGATGGGAAAGATGTAGAGCAACCCCATAAAATATTAGAGACAAGTGCTCGTTTTTATAAAAATTTGTACCAAAAGAATGACGAAGTGTCAAAAGCTTTTTATGACTATTTCTTCGAGTCTAGAAATATTCCCAAGATACCCAAAGTGCATGCTGAAATGCTTAATACTGAATTAACAAGACAAGAGCTTTTAAGTGTCACTAATAAAATGAAGAAAAACAAATCTCCAGGTACTGATGGCTTGACGGCTGAATTTTATCAGTTTTTTAGATATGAGATAGTCGATTTGCTACTAGAATCTTTTTCATACAGCTATGAGAGAGGATATCTCAGTGTTGAGCAAAGAAGAGGGATTATAAGGCTTGTCCCTAAAAAGGACAAAGACTTAGTATATCTGAAAAACTGGAGACCTATAAGTCTTCTAAATGTCGATATGAAAATATTAACTCAAAGTATAGCCCATAGATTCCAGAAAGTACTACCGATAATTATCGGCAAAGAACAAAATGGCTTTGTTAAAAATAGATTTATCGGTTTCAATATAAGAACACTTATTGATAGTATTGATTTCTTGAACAGAAATAATCTCGAGGGGTTTTTGGCATTTATCGATTTTGAAAAAGCGTTTGATAAGCTGGATTGGGACTTCCTAGACAAATGCCTGGAGTGTTTTAATTTTGGCAATAGCATACGGAGGTGGGTTAAAATCATATATACAAAAATTGAAAGCTGCACAATAAATATTGGTTATACAAGTCAATATTTTGAAATAAAAAATGGAGTAAGACAAGGAGATCCTCTCTCAGCACTGTTATTTATTATAGCGGTTGAAATTTTAGCAATCTCGACAAGAGAAAATAACAACATTAAAGGTATCAAGGTAAATAATATTGAGACGAAAATCAGCCTTTTGACCGATGATACAACTTTATTACTAAGCGATATACTTTCTTTAAGAAATGTATTAAATGTGTTTGTTATGTTTTACTATACTTCTGGTCTGAGAGTAAATATTGAAAAGTCAGAGATATTGCAAATAGGTAGAGCGCCAATGAGATTTCTTGAAAAGAAACCTTTTAGATTTAAATGGACAGAGGGTGATGTAGTATCTTTGGGCATACGTTACTTTAATGACATTGAAAAGATCACTGATGTTAATCTCAGAGATAAGCTGACAAATTTCAAACAAACGTTACATAACTGGTCAAAATTTTATATGACATTGAAAGGGAAAATAACTATTATTAAGAATCTGGCGCTTCCAAAAATCCTTTTTGTAACCAATGTCCTTTATATTCCCGAATGGTTTATTAATGAAGTAAACTCAGTTTTAGACCAATTCCTCTGGGAGGGAAAGCCGCATAGATTCCAGAAAAATGTACTAATACAAGACTTTAAGGATGGTGGTCTTAGAAATTTAGATTATAACTCTTTTTTATGTGCACAAAAAATCATGTGGGTAAAACGTGTTTTGGAAAATGAAAACACTCTAAGTGTTGCCTTTCTTAAAAAGTATCTTCCAAATCTGACATTATCGTACATACTCTCTTGCGATTCGGACCCAAAAAGGAAACCTGACCATATCCCCAAATTTTACCGCGATATCCTTTGTGCCTGGTATTCAGTGAACAATCCCTCTTACGACACAAGTTGCTTAATGCAACAGTGCATCTGGTTTAACAAAAATATTGTGATAAATCATGAGCCGATTTTTTATACTGAAATGGCGCGTAAAGGAATTATGTTTGTAGTAGATCTGCTAGATGCAGAAGGGCGGTTTATGGAAGCAGGGGAAATTAAGAGCAAATTTAATTTAAAGACAAATCTGTTAAAGATCATGGGGCTACTAAGTGCTATACCGAATGATTGGAAGAAAAGTATAAAACAAAATTGTAACGTAGACAAAGACCCAATGGCACCAGTTCCCCAAATTGTACAGTTAAGAACAGAAGCTATAACAAAAAACATAACGAAATTGACCTCAAAAGAGGTATATTGGCTAATTATAAAGAAAAAGTCAATAACGCCAAGCTGCATAAACAGATGGGAAAAAGATAACATCGTTTTGAACTCGTCCCAATGGAGAGAAATATTTGAAAAAAACGAGATATCTGACAAAAAATACTAAAAATACTATGATAAATTTTAAGATAATGCATAAAAATTACGCATCTGATCTCATAGTATCCAAATTCGACCCAGATATTAAACCAATCTGTGAACAATGCAATAAAAAAATGACATTGTTCACATTTTCGACATGTGTAGTAAGATTTACACCTTTTGGTCTTTGCTAGAAAAGTGGGTAAATAGTAACATAATAAGAGAGGGCCCAAAAATCAGTATTTGTAGAAGGAAAAAATTGCTTGGGCTATTCAAAGAAGATGTTGCAGTGAATTACCTATTTACAATTGACTTTGTACTCTTACAGGCCAGAATGTATATACACAAGAGTAATATTCATAAAGAAGATGTTTATTTTATAAATTTTCTAATGATACTTAGAAATGTTGTAATGATTGAAAAAATGACATATTCGTCAAAGCATGTAAATTTTAAATATTTAGAGGAACTGTATTGTTTGTTATAGTCCTAACCCTCAGTTACTCAGTTACTCGTTTTTTTACGTCTTATATAATCCATGATCTGTGTCGGTATATATATTACATACTCGAAAAATGTTTGTAGAGACATTTATTTTACTACTCATTTGTATAATGTAGATAATGCTGTATGTACCAAGGACAATTTCTTACGGCGAAATAAAAAAAAATAATAACTTGGTTGCACAGAAGTAATATTCCCCACATGAAATATCATGCTGTTCTACAGCAGAAAATGAGAACAAGAAAACACAATAAACTCTAAGCAGATAGTTGCGATGCGGTAGGATGGGAGGGGGTTACTGAGTGGCTCAACTTTAAAAAAAGCACACAAAGTTGCAGTCAAATGCACCAGTCAAATATTTTGTTTTGCTTTGTTTTTGTTTTTTTGCTTTAACAGTGTGTTATTCAGATAGACGGAATTGAAACCCTTGAATCCAATTCCGTAAGTACTTCGCACCCGAGTCACAAATGTACAACCGAATCTTTGCATATTATCATCACAACTTTCAATATTGCATCAGCAAGTTCCATCCACTAAAATCCTTATCACTCATGCTAAACAAAAAAAGTTAATAGAAGGGAGTAGCTATGACATTTATGTTTGAAGTTGTATTTATGCAAGACGTTATATTGTAAAGCTATAAAAATTTACCAAGTGTCCTTTCCCTTTGTAATCATACTGTATTTCAATTTATCCTTTTATTATCACGGTCTCTTCACGTGCATAATTATCGGCTTTGTCGAGCACTCAATAAACTACACAATACGTTACTTGTTATTAAGCCCCAAGTCAATATCCAAAGCAAATACGAACACTGCACGCTTCAATATTGCCTGTATTGTGACATTAACATAAGTGATCTGCCATTTTATGTAAATTCAATACGGTTGAGTGTAGAAGTGATTTGTATAATATTTCAACTTGCAGAAAAAGTAAAAATAATACATCTGGAATGTTAGGAAAATTATAACCGGATCACAATTTATTTTTCTTTATCTTTAAAAGCAAGCTCGCTCAACTGTATTAAGGCAGATAACCTTGAATAATGTGAAAAATGAATAATTAGAAAGTAAGCTAACTAACAGTATTCGACTGATAAAATGGCTGTTGTCTGTTTCGCTTTGATATATGTGAAATGATTTATTTTTACATAAGAAACAGAGGTGAGTGAAGACAGTTAAATAATATATTAATAATGCCCTAGTAATAGCTTATCTTTATAGAAAGTGCAACAGGAATGTTAGATGAATAATAACTAAGTATTTTAGTCTTGAAACTTTCCTCGTCTGGGGAGGAGAATGGCTGAGGGCTCTTGGTATTGTTTGTACTGCCTTAAGTGTCAAAAAGCCGGAGAAGGAGTGATTTTGAGGTTAGCTGCTTTCCACGAGGAATGATAGTTTCATATGAGGTGTGGTGTGGGGAACGGGGGTGGTGGGGGCAGGATTTCAATTCAGTGCTAGTCCGTTTCCCCCAAAAAGATGCATTATGTCACCCCACATACCACCCCACGCTTGCGGGTCGTTTTAAAAGCAATGGATACGCAGGTAGAAAATTTACACGCGAGCCTCCCTACACCCCCCCCCCCCCGTCTTCCCCCTACGTCCATCTTCTCGGAAAGTTTGGAATGTCTTCATTCGAAAAACATCATCCTCCAGTCTTTGCTGTAGAATAAGTATTTAACACTAATAATATGGAGATTTCGTACATAGCTACTCAATTTTTTATTTTCAAAAAAAAAAAAAAAAAGAAGACACACTACAGATGGCTATATGTAAATACTTGAATGATGACCAGATAGAACAGGGCGACAGAGAGAGAGAGAAGTAGCATGGTAGCTGGTAAGGCCTGCTACCTTTAAATGAAATTTCAAGGCAGTAAGACCATTTTTCTGGAGTTAGTTAAGATTTTACAATAAACAATTACTTTTTTGCCAAAATTTCCGTCCTTTTTGGCAAAAAACAAGTAACAGCTAAGTGGACACCTATTTACTCTATCTTCTACCAAAATTGTAGAATATTAACACGAAAGAACTGGGAAGGCATTTTACATTTTTTGCTAGTATTTCCACCAGTTTTTGGTGAATTGCAAACAATCTAATGGCCAACTATGTAGTAATGTGTGCTACGAGACCTTGAGGCTGTTTTCGCAGAGTTCATGGTGATTTTAAGAGTTTTTTTATTTTACTTCAATTGTTTAATTTTAGTTTTTCGAAAAAAATCAAATTTTTGCTTTTGCTAGTGACCAAAAAAGAAAGAAAGAAAAAAAGAAATAGACAGTTAGGTAATACCTATTTCTTGCTGTAGTTACTTAAAATTTCAGGAAAGTTAAATCATTTTTCTGGAGTTCGTCAAGATTTTTACTGAAAGTATTTTTGGTTTTTCACCAAATGTTTCACCAATTTTTGGCCAGTCACCAATATAATAACAGCAAAGTAGGTAGTAATTCCAGTTACCGTTACGTAAAAATTCATGTCAGTAAGACTATTTTCTAGCAGTAAGTTAAGATTTTACTGAAATTTGTTTGATTTTTCACCAAAATTTCCGACACGTTTTGGCCAATTACCAAGAAGGAAGTAGCCGAGTAAGCAGCAATGCCTGCACTTCACCTAAAATATGAAGACAGTATCACTATTTTCTAGCAGTTAGTTGAGATTTTACTGAAATTAATTTTGGTTTTTCAACAAAATTTTGGACAATTTTTGGCCAATCAACAGAAAAAGCAATAGCATATTATTTAGTAGTGCTTACTAGCCTTCCAAAAAATTTCAAGACAGTAAGACTAATTTCCTGGAATTACTTAGTATTTTAGTTTTTAGTATTTTAGTTTTTCGATATAATTTTTACCATTTCTTTTGGCAGTCATAAAATAGTAACAACCGCTTACGCAATAACGCTTGCTACATTTAATTAATATTTCAATTCAGTAACACTATTTTTCAGTACTCAGTTAAGATTTCACTGTTTTTTTTTTTGTTTTTTTTTCTTTTGTTTTTCTCAATTTTTTGGAAAAAAAGCAAAAAAAAAAAAAATAATAATAATAATAATAGCCGGATAGGTATAATGCCTTCTACTTTCACCTGAAATTTCAAGACATTAAGACTATTTTCCTGGAGTTCGTTGAGATTTTACCGATTTTTTGTTTTAAAGTAATAAAAGAAAACAAAAAGAAAAACGTAGGTTGTAACGCCTGCCAGCTTGACTTCAAATTTGAAGACAGTAACTCTATTTCCCAGCAGTTACTTAATATTTTGCTGAAAATCTTTGTTTTTTTTTTCGCTAAAATTGTTCAGCCAGGTAGACAGTAACGTTTGTCCCTCACTTAAACTTTCAAAACCGTAAGACTATGTTATAACACTATGTTATAACACGAGCCTGTAATTCGAATCGTTCCAAACGTGAGTGTGGTTTGATTTTGGTGATTTTGGTACAAATGTTATTCAACTATAATTTACATTTTTGCATTCTTTCCGTTGCGTTCCTAGGCATAGGTATGTTGTTATGACAATGTCAATTACACACTTGTAGTAGTTCGTTGCGTACCCACTTCGATACTGAAATTATGGGTAAACTTGAAGAATGCTTGACTACTACAGGACAAAGTAGCATTCAAATTGGGTTACAGTGGCAGCAGCCAACAGATTTATGAGGGATTCGATTCATAATCACTCGGAAAAAGATTTCAACGCACTTAAAAATACTTTCATATCAAAATCCATTTGCTTAGTGTGAATTTTATAATTTTATTAAAAAATATAAAAGCAAACGCCGCTCCTTCCATTCCAAACGCCCCTCTCCTCACCTACATGGATCCCTACTGACTTGGAAATCATGTTCTTATTGGGCATATAACAATCCACACTGAGGGCAGTTCTGGATTTCGTGCACTGCCCACTCTTTGTTATCCTCGCCAACCCAACCCCCATCTCCTCGGCACCTAACTGGCCTCTGTCGACTCGGAGGCCCTTTTCCCAACATGCACAAAACCCAGTCCACCCTGAAGGCGGATCTCGATCCTTAAGCTCTCCCTCCTACCGCCATTGGCATCATTACCACTCTAGGACTGATATCGTGGAGCGCATGATTATGTCTCCCAGGAGTCTTTTAGTTTATTAGTGGTGTGACTGTTAAGGCTGTTACATGAAGCATACTTCAGGTCACATACAGTTACCTGCGAGCAGCAGTACAGTCTGCCATTGCGACATTCCGTCTGCCAACATAAACGTCTATACAAAGTCCTAAAAATATAAATATAAACACAGAGACATAAACACATAACAAGACTAACATAAAAGACGAGTGGACACTTCAGTTCAGTAAGAGTAAAAAAACTGTGAAGGTAGAATACTTGAGGCGTAATAACTTTGACAATCGTCTCAGGCAGGGATACGTACCTGTAGGTTTTTTTCAAGAGCGGCAATTACAGCCGTTTATAACACGTGTTACCACCCTTGGAACGAAACATGGGCAGGGGGCAGCCTCCCTAGCTTCCACTCAGCAATTTACACCGCGCCTTCCCACTTCCCTTTTTTCTGCACGTTCTCGTACAAAAAAGTAGCGCTTTCAGCAAAAGTTCTCGATAATTTTTTAACGCGTACTCAGTAAACGTATTTTTTCCCAATTAATTTGATTATTTCCCAATTAATTTGATTTTAGTTTATTGTATGTCCAATTTTATAGACACTATTCCAAGTATCATTTTAATGTAACTGTGCATCATTTGAACCATTTGAATACCAAATTACTACGAATCGATGTGGATTACCCTTTCCCCCAGCACCTCTACATATCTATCTAATTCGTCGATTGTGGACGCTGTTAAAGCACGATAAAAGTCTTCATTATCATAAAGCGGGAGTATTGTCTCAGCTTGAAGAAAAGCCCCTGTCCTTAGTTTCCTTCTCAGTCTCTCTGTTCCTGCCCAACCTCTCTCTCTCTCTCTCTTTCTGTCTCTCTCTCTTTCTCTCTCTCTCTCTCTCTCTCTCTCTCTCTCTCTCTCTCTCTCTCTCTAATAATTGTCCCTTTACTGTCACGGTCTCCTGATTAATATCAAATGGTGTATGTTATTTACAGCTTTTGCTTGCGTTCAATAAACTTCAGACATCGTTACCAACTATTACACCCTAGGCCGATACCGAAAAGAAACAGGGGTTATTTTTATCACACAGCTATTCACGCTTCACAACACCTGTATTGCGATAATAAGCATAAGCTCTGATATTATGCTTATGAAATAAGGACGAATGCAGAGGGGATATTTTATATATTTCGCCTGGGAAGAAAACTGCAATAAAGTGTTAACCGCATTGCATGAAATTGGTGATGATTAATGTTTAAAACAGAAGTTCTCAAAGTTGTCATAGAATATCACCTTTAAAAATAAAATTGACTTCAAAATTGACTATATTAGAGAGGAAACTGAATAATAGCACTTGACTGATGAATTTACTTGTGTATCGGTTTGATATAAATGATTTAAATGATTTAATTTTCTTTCAATAAACACAGGTAAGTGAACGCATGTAATTTATACGTTAATAATGTCTTTGAAATAGAAACCTTTCATATGAAATGGGAGAGTTGAAAGTCTTATAGTTGAGAAGCTCTCATCCTGGTTGGGTGGGGGAGAGGTTGGTGGTCTTGTTTTCTCAAATGATAGTCGGGAGTTGTAGGACCGCGCGGGGAGACAATTACGTTTGAAGGTTGCTGCGAGCAGGGGTAGTTTAATTCAATGCGCTCTCTCTCTCTCTCTCTCTCTCTCTCTCTCTCTCTCTCTCTCTCTCTCTCTCTCTCTCTCTCTCTCTTTCAACGCCTAGACGGTGTGTCTCCGAGAGCTACGATCATATTTTTCAACTGCGATTTTCTCAGATCGGTACCATCTGCAAGTTGTTGGATATATATTGCAGCAGCACGTCCTGCACCTCGTTTCCATGGGGTTGGAGTCCAAAGCACTAAACTGGAAGAAGCCTCTTCGTGATGCTGATCAGTTTTAATCTTCCAGTTCGGATTTCATCCGTCAAGTTCTTTTTAAATCTTCTTACGGTTTCACTGATATGGTCTTCACAATTATTTCTTTAAACGCTGTTCTAAAGAGTCTTGTGTAAGTGTAGTCTAATTTACTGCGGAGTCAACGAAACAACAACAAAAAATAATAATAACTTTTAGTTGGACAGAAGTAATATTCCCACATGAAACATTATGGTTTTGACTGTACACCAGCAGAAAATGAGAACAAGAAAACACAATAAACTTGCAACACGGTAGGATGGGAGGGGGTGTCGGAGTGGTTCAACTTAAAAAAAAAACAAAGTTGCAGTCAAATGCACCAGTCAAATGTTATTTTTTTTTTTTTTGCTTTTGAAAGTTAGCAACGTTTCATTCAGAGACAGGGGATTGTAACCCCTAAATCCAATTCCGTAATTACTTCGCACCTGAGCCACGAATGTACAAGCAAACCGTTGCATATTATCTTCACAACTTTTAATATTGTTTCAACAAGCCCCTTCCACTGAAATCCTTATCATTCATGTCAAACAGACAAATCGTTAATAAAAGCGAGTAGTTATGACCTTTATATTTGAAGTTGTATTTATGCAAGACGTTATAATATAAAGCTAGAAAAAATTACCAAACGTCCTATCCCTTTGTACTCTATTGTATTTTAGTTTATCCTATTATTATTACGGTCTCTTCACGTGCATTAGCGGCTTTGTCGGGCACTCAATAAACTACATAATACGTTACTTGCTATTAAGCCGCAAGCCAATATCCAAAGCAAATACTAACACTGTGCGCTTCATATTACCTGTATTGTGACATTAACATAAACGATTTGTCACTTTTGTAAATGCAATACGGTTGAGTGTAGAAGTGATTTGTATAATATTTCAACTTGCAAAAAAAGTAAAAATAATACATCTGGAATGCTAGGAAAATTATAACAATTAATTATTCTTTATCTTTAAAACCAAGCTCGCTCAACTGTATTAAGGCAGATAACCTTGAATAATGTGAAAAATGAATAATTAGAAAGTAAGCTAACTAACAGTATTCGACTGATAAAATGGCTGTTGTCTGTTTCGCTTTGATATATGTGAAATGATTTATTTTTACATAAGAAACAGAGGTGAGTGAAGACAGTTAAATAATATATTAATAATGCCCTAGTAATAGCTTATCTTTATAGAAAGTGCAACAGGAATGTTAGATGAATAATAACTAAGTATTTTAGTCTTGAAACTTTCCTCGTCTGGGGAGGAGAATGGCTGAGGGCTCTTGGTATTGTTTGTACTGCCTTAAGTGTCAAAAAGCCGGAGAAGGAGTGATTTTGAGGTTAGCTGCTTTCCACGAGGAATGATAGTTTCATATGAGGTGTGGTGTGGGGAACGGGGGTGGTGGGGGCAGGATTTCAATTCAGTGCTAGTCCGTTTCCCCCAAAAAGATGCATTATGTCACCCCACATACCACCCCACGCTTGCGGGTCGTTTTAAAAGCAATGGATACGCAGGTAGAAAATTTACACGCGAGCCTCCCTACACCCCCCCCCCGTCTTCCCCCTACGTCCATCTTCTCGGAAAGTTTGGAATGTCTTCATTCGAAAAACATCATCCTCCAGTCTTTGCTGTAGAATAAGTATTTAACACTAATAATATGGAGATTTCGTACATAGCTACTCAATTTTTTATTTTCAAAAAAAAAAAAAAAAGAAGACACACTACAGATGGCTATATGTAAATACTTGAATGATGACCAGATAGAACAGGGCGACAGAGAGAGAGAGAAGTAGCATGGTAGCTGGTAAGGCCTGCTACCTTTAAATGAAATTTCAAGGCAGTAAGACCATTTTTCTGGAGTTAGTTAAGATTTTACAATAAACAATTACTTTTTTGCCAAAATTTCCGTCCTTTTTGGCAAAAAACAAGTAACAGCTAAGTGGACACCTATTTACTCTATCTTCTACCAAAATTGTAGAATATTAACACGAAAGAACTGGGAAGGCATTTTACATTTTTTGCTAGTATTTCCACCAGTTTTTGGTGAATTGCAAACAATCTAATGGCCAACTATGTAGTAATGTGTGCTACGAGACCTTGAGGCTGTTTTCGCAGAGTTCATGGTGATTTTAAGAGTTTTTTTTATTTTACTTCAATTGTTTAATTTTAGTTTTTCGAAAAAAATCAAATTTTTGCTTTTGCTAGTGACCAAAAAAGAAAGAAAGAAAAAAAGAAATAGACAGTTAGGTAATACCTATTTCTTGCTGTAGTTACTTAAAATTTCAGGAAAGTTAAATCATTTTTCTGGAGTTCGTCAAGATTTTTACTGAAAGTATTTTTGGTTTTTCACCAAATGTTTCACCAATTTTTGGCCAGTCACCAATATAATAACAGCAAAGTAGGTAGTAATTCCAGTTACCGTTACGTAAAAAATTCATGTCAGTAAGACTATTTTCTAGCAGTAAGTTAAGATTTTACTGAAATTTGTTTGATTTTTCACCAAAATTTCCGACACGTTTTGGCCAATTACCAAGAAGGAAGTAGCCGAGTAAGCAGCAATGCCTGCACTTCACCTAAAATATGAAGACAGTATCACTATTTTCTAGCAGTTAGTTGAGATTTTACTGAAATTAATTTTGGTTTTTCAACAAAATTTTGGACAATTTTTGGCCAATCAACAGAAAAAGCAATAGCATATTATTTAGTAGTGCTTACTAGCCTTCCAAAAAATTTCAAGACAGTAAGACTAATTTCCTGGAATTACTTAGTATTTTAGTTTTTAGTATTTTAGTTTTTCGATATAATTTTCACCATTTCTTTTGGCAGTCATAAAATAGTAACAACCGCTTACGCAATAACGCTTGCTACATTTAATTAATATTTCAATTCAGTAACACTATTTTTCAGTACTCAGTTAAGATTTCACTGTTTTTTTTTTTTTTGTTTTTTTTTCTTTTGTTTTTCTCAATTTTTTGGAAAAAAAGCAAAAAAAAAAAATAATAATAATAATAATAGCCGGATAGGTATAATGCCTTCTACTTTCACCTGAAATTTCAAGACATTAAGACTATTTTCCTGGAGTTCGTTGAGATTTTACCGATTTTTTGTTTTAAAGTAATAAAAGAAAACAAAAAGAAAAACGTAGGTTGTAACGCCTGCCAGCTTGACTTCAAATTTGAAGACAGTAACTCTATTTCCCAGCAGTTACTTAATATTTTGCTGAAAATCTTTGTTTTTTTTTTTCGCTAAAATTGTTCAGCCAGGTAGACAGTAACGTTTGTCCCTCACTTAAACTTTCAAAACCGTAAGACTATGTTATAACACTATGTTATAACACGAGCCTGTAATTCGAATCGTTCCAAACGTGAGTGTGGTTTGATTTTGGTGATTTTGGTACAAATGTTATTCAACTATAATTTACATTTTTGCATTCTTTCCGTTGCGTTCCTAGGCATAGGTATGTTGTTATGACAATGTCAATTACACACTTGTAGTAGTTCGTTGCGTACCCACTTCGATACTGAAATTATGGGTAAACTTGAAGAATGCTTGACTACTACAGGACAAAGTAGCATTCAAATTGGGTTACAGTGGCAGCAGCCAACAGATTTATGAGGGATTCGATTCATAATCACTCGGAAAAAGATTTCAACGCACTTAAAAATACTTTCATATCAAAATCCATTTGCTTAGTGTGAATTTTATAATTTTATTAAAAAATATAAAAGCAAACGCCGCTCCTTCCATTCCAAACGCCCCTCTCCTCACCTACATGGATCCCTACTGACTTGGAAATCATGTTCTTATTGGGCATATAACAATCCACACTGAGGGCAGTTCTGGATTTCGTGCACTGCCCACTCTTTGTTATCCTCGCCAACCCAACCCCCATCTCCTCGGCACCTAACTGGCCTCTGTCGACTCGGAGGCCCTTTTCCCAACATGCACAAAACCCAGTCCACCCTGAAGGCGGATCTCGATCCTTAAGCTCTCCCTCCTACCGCCATTGGCATCATCACCACTCTAGGACTGATATCGTGGAGCGCATGATTATGTCTCCCAGGAGTCTTTTAGTTTATTAGTGGTGTGACTGTTAAGGCTGTTACATGAAGCATACTTCAGGTCACATACAGTTACCTGCGAGCAGCAGTACAGTCTGCCATTGCGACATTCCGTCTGCCAACATAAACGTCTATACAAAGTCCTAAAAATATAAATATAAACACAGAGACATAAACACATAACAAGACTAACATAAAAGACGAGTGGACACTTCAGTTCAGTAAGAGTAAAAAAACTGTGAAGGTAGAATACTTGAGGCGTAATAACTTTGACAATCGTCTCAGGCAGGGATACGTACCTGTAGGTTTTTTTCAAGAGCGGCAATTACAGCCGTTTATAACACGTGTTACCACCCTTGGAACGAAACATGGGCAGGGGGCAGCCTCCCTAGCTTCCACTCAGCAATTTACACCGCGCCTTCCCACTTCCCTTTTTTCTGCACGTTCTCGTACAAAAAAGTAGCGCTTTCAGCAAAAGTTCTCGATAATTTTTTAACGCGTACTCAGTAAACGTATTTTTTCCCAATTAATTTGATTATTTCCCAATTAATTTGATTTTAGTTTATTGTATGTCCAATTTTATAGACACTATTCCAAGTATCATTTTAATGTAACTGTGCATCATTTGAACCATTTGAATACCAAATTACTACGAATCGATGTGGATTACCCTTTCCCCCAGCACCTCTACATATCTATCTAATTCGTCGATTGTGGACGCTGTTAAAGCACGATAAAAGTCTTCATTATCATAAAGCGGGAGTATTGTCTCAGCTTGAAGAAAAGCCCCTGTCCTTAGTTTCCTTCTCAGTCTCTCTGTTCCTGCCCAACCTCTCTCTCTCTCTCTCTCTCTTTCTGTCTCTCTCTCTTTCTCTCTCTCTCTCTCTCTCTCTCTCTCTCTCTCTCTAATAATTGTCCCTTTACTGTCACGGTCTCCTGATTAATATCAAATGGTGTATGTTATTTACAGCTTTTGCTTGCGTTCAATAAACTTCAGACATCGTTACCAACTATTACACCCTAGGCCGATACCGAAAAGAAACAGGGGTTATTTTTATCACACAGCTATTCACGCTTCACAACACCTGTATTGCGATAATAAGCATAAGCTCTGATATTATGCTTATGAAATAAGGACGAATGCAGAGGGGATATTTTATATATTTCGCCTGGGAAGAAAACTGCAATAAAGTGTTAACCGCATTGCATGAAATTGGTGATGATTAATGTTTAAAACAGAAGTTCTCAAAGTTGTCATAGAATATCACCTTTAAAAATAAAATTGACTTCAAAATTGACTATATTAGAGAGGAAACTGAATAATAGCACTTGACTGATGAATTTACTTGTGTATCGGTTTGATATAAATGATTTAAATGATTTAATTTTCTTTCAATAAACACAGGTAAGTGAACGCATGTAATTTATACGTTAATAATGTCTTTGAAATAGAAACCTTTCATATGAAATGGGAGAGTTGAAAGTCTTATAGTTGAGAAGCTCTCATCCTGGTTGGGTGGGGGAGAGGTTGGTGGTCTTGTTTTCTCAAATGATAGTCGGGAGTTGTAGGACCGCGCGGGGAGACAATTACGTTTGAAGGTTGCTGCGAGCAGGGGTAGTTTAATTCAATGCGCTCTCTCTCTCTCTCTCTCTCTCTCTCTCTCTCTCTCTCTCTCTCTCTCTCTCTCTCTCTCTCTCTTTCAACGCCTAGACGGTGTGTCTCCGAGAGCTACGATCATATTTTTCAACTGCGATTTTCTCAGATCGGTACCATCTGCAAGTTGTTGGATATATATTGCAGCAGCACGTCCTGCACCTCGTTTCCATGGGGTTGGAGTCCAAAGCACTAAACTGGAAGAAGCCTCTTCGTGATGCTGATCAGTTTTAATCTTCCAGTTCGGATTTCATCCGTCAAGTTCTTTTTAAATCTTCTTACGGTTTCACTGATATGGTCTTCACAATTATTTCTTTAAACGCTGTTCTAAAGAGTCTTGTGTAAGTGTAGTCTAATTTACTGCGGAGTCAACGAAACAACAACAAAAAATAATAATAACTTTTAGTTGGACACAAGTAATATTCCCACATGAAACATTATGGTTTTGACTGTACACCAGCAGAAAATGAGAACAAGAAAACACAATAAACTTGCAACACGGTAGGATGGGAGGGGGTGTCGGAGTGGTTCAACTTAAAAAAAAAAACAAAGTTGCAGTCAAATGCACCAGTCAAATGTTATTTTTTTTTTTTTGCTTTTGAAAGTTAGCAACGTTTCATTCAGAGACAGGGGATTGTAACCCCTAAATCCAATTCCGTAATTACTTCGCACCTGAGCCACGAATGTACAAGCAAACCGTTGCATATTATCTTCACAACTTTTAATATTGTTTCAACAAGCCCCTTCCACTGAAATCCTTATCATTCATGTCAAACAGACAAATCGTTAATAAAAGCGAGTAGTTATGACCTTTATATTTGAAGTTGTATTTATGCAAGACGTTATAATATAAAGCTAGAAAAAATTACCAAACGTCCTATCCCTTTGTACTCTATTGTATTTTAGTTTATCCTATTATTATTACGGTCTCTTCACGTGCATTAGCGGCTTTGTCGGGCACTCAATAAACTACATAATACGTTACTTGCTATTAAGCCGCAAGCCAATATCCAAAGCAAATACTAACACTGTGCGCTTCATATTACCTGTATTGTGACATTAACATAAACGATTTGTCACTTTTGTAAATGCAATACGGTTGAGTGTAGAAGTGATTTGTATAATATTTCAACTTGCAAAAAAAGTAAAAATAATACATCTGGAATGCTAGGAAAATTATAACAATTAATTATTCTTTATCTTTAAAACCAAGCTCGCTCAACTGTATTAAGGCAGATAATCTTAAATAATGTGAAAAATGAATAATTAGAAAGTAAGCTAACTAATAGTACTTGACTGATAAAATGGCTGTTGTCTACTTTACCTTGATAAATGTGAAATAATTTAAGAAACAGAGGTGAGTAAAGACAGTTAAATAATATATTAATAATGCCCTAGTAATAGCTTATCTTTATAGAAAGTGCAACAGGAATGTTAGATGAATAACAACTAAGTATTTTAGTCTTGAAACTTTCCTCGTCTGGGGAGGAGAATGGCTGAGGGCTCTTGGTATTGTTTGTACTGCCTTAAGTGTCAAAAAGCCGGAGAAGGAGTGATTTTGAGGTTAGCTGCTTTCCACGAGGAATGATAATTTCATATGAGGTGTGGTGTGGGGAACGGGGGTGGTGGGGGCAGAATTTCAATTCAGTGCTAGTCCGTTTCCCCCCAAAAGATGCATTATGTCACCCCACATACCACCCCACGCTTGCTGGTCGTTTTAAAAGCAATGGATACGCAGGTAGCAAATTTACACGCGAGCCCCCCTCACCCCCCCCCAACCCCCCTCTTCCCCCTACATCCATCTTCTTGGAAAGTTTGGAATGTCTTCATTCGAAAAAACATCATCCTCCAGTCTTTGCTGTAGAATAAGTATTTAACACTAATAATATGGAGATTTCGTACATAGCTACTCAATTTTTGATTTTCAAAAAAAAAAAAAATATATATACACACTACAGATGGCTATATCTAAATACTTGAATGATGACCAGATTGAACAGGGCGATTTGTCTGACATAATAATTCGGTTGAACAAAATTGAATACCACTCTTCTAACTATATCACAATCGCACACCGCCCACCAGCAGTGTGGCTGCTTAATGTTGTCTCCCCTGAAAAAAAAAGCCTGGCCTTTTTGTTTTTTTGCATTGGAGGGCCATTTTGTTCGAGACCCAGCTTATATATTTAAATTCAGTTATAAATGGCAGTTAAATACTTTATGCAAATTGCTGTTAATATACGAGTTTCTCAAATATTGATAATAACGATGTTCCTGGGGAACATTGCCAAAATGTCTGAATTATTGTTCAGTACCAAGTTAAACGAATATACGTGTAGAAACTCCTACCCTTGTGTTTTAAAAATGTAGAAACTAGTGCCGAGAGCGCAAATATAGTTCACGATATATATATTGCTTTCATTGAAAACATCATGAATCGAATGCGGAAATCCGCAATTCGGCTGAAAATCTCTTCCATTTTCTACCGCCAAGTCCACGATTTTTTCCTGCCCCGATAACTCCAGGTGAAATTGTCTGCTAGGGTTATTTAAAACTTCAGCAAAACTTTTTTAGGGCAGTTAGTTCAGATTTTACTGAAATTGTATTGATTTTTCACCAAAATTTCCGCCAAGTTATAGTTAATCAACAAAAGAGAGAGAGAGAGAGAGAGAGAGAGAGAGAGAGAGAGAGAGAGAGAGAGAGAGAGAGAGAGAGAGAGAGAGAGAGAGAGAGAGAAGTAGCATCGTAGGTGGTAAGTTCTGCTACCTTTGAATGAAATTTCAAGGCAGTAAGATTTTACAATGAACAATCACTTTTTTGCCAATATTTCCGTCCATTTTGGCGAATCGCCAAAACAAGTAACAGCTAAGTGGACACCTATTTACTCTATCTTCCACCAAAATTGTAGAATATTAACATGAAAGAACTGGGAAAGCGTTTTACATTTTTTTTGCCAGTATTTCCACCAGTTTTTGACGAATTGCAAACAATGTAACAGCCACCTATGTAGTAACGTGCTCTATATTATATATTTGGGTTATCGCCAATATATTCGCTATTTTTTTCGGAAATCGGCAAAAAGATAACAGCCTAGCCGACACTTATCCACCGGACGTTCCACCGAAATTTTAAAATGTTTCCACTAAAATCCCAGGAGGAAATGTGTTTTATAGAAATTTTGGATTTTAGCCAATATTCCCGCCAAGTTTCCAGACGAGTACTTACATCCCCTACCATCACCCAAAATCTCAAGTCATTTGGTCTAAAAACCTAGAAGATGCGATTTTTCAATCTAAAATCGTACATACGTCATATACCCCCATACTTTCAACTTCTACAGCCCCTGCTTCTGTAAGGAGTTGGGGTTAAAAAGAATTGTCGTAAGGATTAAAGGTTAAGGATAAAAATAAATTATGCACAAAAATGAGCACCAAAATATAAAGACACACAAAAAACGCATGCTAGTGCACACAATCGTGCATTCCCAAAGTGGTCAGGTAAGGCTTTAAAATGTGTTTCATGTTCGTCAGCACAGCAATGCTATTACTAACCGATGACATGGCATGCAAGAGATGGTACGAAAGCGATATTCTTCTGTTTTTTGTTTGTTTGTTTGTTTGTTTTTTTTTTTTGGTAGTTAGCCAATATGTGGTGTTTATTCCAAGGATATATGTGTTACATCACATATATGTGTTACATCACTGTTCTGTGTTATAGTTAGAATGTAAAATATACCAATGTTTGCTTTTTGATCATTTCTGGATTGCCCACACTTTTGCCTGTAAAGTTAAACTGAAATATTTTTGTTCCCGTTTCAGATGTCGTCTGCTAATATAACCCGCGAGAAATTACGAGAACTTCTTCAATGTTCTCTCTGCCTAGAAATGTACAAATCCCCCAGAGGACTGAATTGTTTTCATACATTTTGTGAGCACTGCATTCAGGAGAATATTAAAGTAAAAGAAGAAAATGGCATAAAAGGTTACAACTGCCCATACTGTTTCAAATTCAGTCCTCAGTCTGAGACAAAGCCCAACTTTCATATAACACAGCTTCTGGATTTATATCACGAAACATGTGAACGTAAGACGTGTGTTGCCTGTAAGCAATCAGAAGCCGTGTGGAAATGTCTGGATTGTGTAGAATACTTCTGTACACCTTGCAAAGAAGGCCATGTAAATGTCCGTGTATTACGTCACCACAAGATGGAGAAAATAGAGAATCTTGAAAACAGCCTGGTGCTTGACAGGCCCATAGCATGTCATAAACATCCAAATGAATTTCTCAAGTACAACTGCACTAAATGTGACGTGATGTTGTGTATCACATGCGCTCTAGTTGACCACAAGGGTCATAATTATGAGACGATTGAAGACGCCCTGAAACGTTATGTGCCTGATATCAACAAAAAACTTGAATTCGTTAAGTCAAATTCACATCAATCAAAAATCAGGTGTCAAGAACTAAAATACATAGAAGTCGAAATAAACAGCCGTTTTGAAAACTCGGTGAAACGGGCAAAAAACCAACGAGATAAATTAATGGCTAAAATTGTGTCAGGGTACGACAAAATCGAAAGGGAACTTGCTGAGATAAAGAGCGCTCAATTGGCCAAGGTAAAGAAAGAAATAGATCAAAGAGAACGGAAATTCACCGACATCGATGCATTTGTGTCAGGCACGGAAAACATTCTACAAACCGCCAAGGAAGCCCGCTTGCTGCATGAAATACAGACAAATGTAGTCTCAGCGGTGGATGACTTTTCGAAACGTGACAGCCATAAAGTGCCATCATGTGATTTTTCATACCCGGCATTTGAAGCCAACGATTCATCCGCCCTTGGTGCGGATACACTTGGCTGGATGACGGCTATGTCACCCAAGGACTACAGATATGTCAACTGTGAATTTGAAAAAGTGTTGACCAATAACATCAAGGAGATCAAATCCATTGACATTAATTTCAATCAATGCGCGTATGCACATCGTATTGCTTACGGCTTTAACAAAATAGCCATTTGCTTTAGATTCGTAGAAATGATAAAAGTATACACAACTGACGGAGAGCCTGTGACTGAGTTACAGCTCGCAGGCAAATGTGAGGATATTCTTTCATCTGTTTTCATAAATGAGGCAGAACTGGCAGTGGCGGCATGGAGCGGCCTGTATCTAGTGGATATAAATACCAAGGCGACGCATAAGATTGCTGACCGAAGCTACACCGATGTGTCGCTGCATGAGCAGTATCTGTATGTGCTTCAGCGTACGGGAGCACGGATACACAATTTGGTGAATGTTGCAGGGCAGTGGCAGCAGCATTCCTGTTTCGCTGTACTTCCTGATAATTATTGGGTTCTAGCGAAACTTGTTGTTACTGCTGATTCAGTGTTTGTGTGCGGCGGCTTAAACAGCATTTAGGAACTGAGCCACGACGGGGAAGCGAAATCATCGGTCATGTCACTGCCTCATGAGCATCCTTCACTGCTGGCTGTGAACAACAACCACGATTGCTTAGTGGCGTACCGGACATCAGGCCCTCCAGCCACCAAACTTCATGTTTACAAAAACGGCAAAGAACGCGCTGCGATAGCACTGCCGGGGGTTAAGTACCCGCGTGACGTCATAATTCCTGGACACGGCACCTTCTGGATACTTGAGGAAGTTGGTGGAAAACAGGGGCGACACAAACTGAAGCAGTTTAAAATGGGTTGACCATATCACATGACTCCTGCAACAATTAAAAAGAAACATTACAAAATAAAAGAGCCCATTTAATTAAGTTTGATTAATGAGAGATAAAAGGCGATCCTGACTCCCTCCTCCCCCCTCCCACCCCCTGTACTCAAAAATAAATCAGTTCGTCGAGATTTTTGATAAAGAGTTTATTTTGGTCGCACAATGTCTGTCTGCGAAATCTGCAATATGCATCAATATCATCACGCCTAATGATGAATAACACATGTAAACCCAAAATGATCAAAAGCAGTTTGTGTGATCATGTTTTTTTTTTTAATGTTCATTAATGAGCCGCAGATTTATAACGAGAAATAGTGAGTCATTTAACAGTGACAGATATTTTATTTGCTTCACCTCTATTTGATCTGCGAAATATAATAACGATATAATCGCCGGATGTCCGTACGTGCCCTTATGATGAGGGCAAAATATAACATTCTGCGCATAGAGAATGACGCTTTACTTTTATTATATCATATTGCATTATACATGTTTTTTTTTAGTTTATAGCGAACTATTTTTACTACCTCCGTACGCTTAGTTGGGGGCGATGCGATGCGCTTAGTTGAGGGCGATGCGGTATGAGTTTCATGTCTGCTGTGTACTTTGTCATTGGTCCGCTCGATCAATCTGAAATGTGTAATCAGAAAGTCATGTGACTGTTTTGTGGTTTTTCATTGGTCCTGCTGCTTAAGTAAATCTTACAAATAACTGCACCTATGAACAATTTCATAAATATGAAAGCTTTCAACTTGTTGTACCTATGATTGACCTATAACCTTTTTTCTATAAAATTTTAACGATCGGCAAACATTTTCTATGACTTTTCTAAGTATTTCTCTTGACCGTGGGAACCTTGTCAATTGCTGGATATTCAAATAAAACGCAACTGAGCTTTTAATTGTGTTTTATTAGAAACGGCGTCACACCAGACAACTACCAGCATTAATTCACAGACCATAAAAGTGCAGACTGGCGGTTAATTTTTACTTGTGGTGGCAAAAAAAATGCACATTATTATTCATTAAAACTAATATATTTTGGTCTGTTTTATTGCAAAAAATACAATCCTATCAATTACAGAAAATGTTGAGGGAACAGATGACACTGCAGAGAAGGAAACAGATTGCGGATTTACACACGAAAACATTTTAAAACACATGAAAAAATATAAATCAGCGGAAGCAAGCCTCAGAAAGCCGATGCGTCTTTTCGTATCCTGTGTGTGTAGAAACTGAAGAAAACGGGTCCAGATACGCCATTGTCGTCCACGAGCTGATACAAAGCGTGCATAGTAAAATAGCTCATTGAGCATTTACACAAGCGACCCCATATGCGTATCAATAAACCACCCCCCTTCTCCCACCCTCCCAAACCCCCCAACCCCCCCCCCCCGCACAAAAAAAAACAAAAAAAAAAAAAACAAACAAACATACAAACCAAAAAAAAAAAAACAACTGCGTTACTTTTAATAACATACTGCAAGTCTACAAACGTTTAAATACAACACAAGTCCATTTTCTAATCATTATACCTGCTAGAAAATAGTTACTATGAATAGTACATTTTACAAATTCACAAGTATTGCGCATACATGTACGACGCACATCACCATTTGCTACACGTTTTCAAGTCAACATTTCAAGTTACTGCCTATCAGAAACGTTCAATTTCCACAACTATCAGAGTCTGTTGACCGCACTGAAAATGTTGACTTTCGAGTCAGGATTTCTCAAAAAGGGTCACCATGAAATAATGTTCATTTGAAATCAGTCAATATATAATCTATGTTCTGTGACGTACAGTATGCCAGTACTTTTTGGTCAACATTTTCAGCCGTTGACCTGATATCATGTCAACTGTTGACTTCATAGCCCCTCATGACAACTTTTTTCGCGTGATTACAGGATAGCTTTTTCGGCAAATTTTACAACAAGCAGGCTGCAGTCACATGACCACAGATATGTTACCCCCACTTTGAGGCATATTCTTTACATAAATCTAAGCCTACATCTAAAAGAATCGTCTTTACCAATTACCATATGATATAAATTATCAGTCCCAAAACTGCAAGATTTTGTGAAGTACTATTCTACATACCCCCATAACAATTGTTTTCATCCACTTGCAGAACACGGGTGACTTTTCTCGGCAAAATTTACAACATGACCGGCGCAGTCACATGACCAAAGGCATGTCATCCACATTTTGAAGCATATTCTTTACATAAATCTAACCCTCCATCTTTACCAATTACTCTGATATAAGTTATCAGTCCCAAATCATCAAGACTTTGCATAGCAATTTTGGTCACAAAATCCGTCCACTTTTGGTAAAAGCGACATGAGTCAATTTGAAAGATGTGGGGAAAGAGGGAGGAGGTGGGTGGGGGAGGGGGAGGGGGTAGCCGTAATTCGTCCACCTACCTTCTCGACAGTTCATACAAGGAGATTGATTTCGTCCAGACTGTGGTGTGTAAAATGTAGTCCCTTATTTCGTTAGATCATCTTTTATATTCGCACAATTTCTGACCTTCACTGAACATTACCTGGAGAATAGTCTCTCCACATGCAAGTAATCATCATATTAATTTGATGAAGTTTCAAGCACTTTTCATTAAACTGACGAATTATCGATTACAGTTACAGTTACAAACAGGCAAACATAAGAGTATTTTAGCAGTCTTAAGCGTTACATGTAACAAAGGTGCTGGTAGGAAATGTCTTGCACGAAGCAATCCAACACAAGATCACATACATTATATACATCCCATACCTCGTATGCATTATATATCCTTTTTTTCTTCCTACTTCTTCAAATATGAAAATGTCAATATCACATATTCAAAATGCGAGACGGGCTTGGGGGCGGATCAATGTCACAACGAACAAAAGAGTAGTGGGGAACGAGGCAGAGGGTTGGCGGGAAACCAGTTCTTTGAACTTCATTTTTTGTAGGGTGTCCGCGGACCTTGTATATGGCACAAATGGTGCAGGGGGCGGGGGGGGGGGGTTGGGGGTTTAGGCTAAAGGCCAGTGAGGATCACTGTTCGTCTGCGCGAGCTACCAGCCTCAGATACTGTTGTACAACGTCCGAGGACGGCGGTGCCCGGCGCTCACAGCTCTCGTGCTCCGTATCACAGGTGTAGCCGTGCGGACAGCAGTGCTCCCCGTCCTCGCAGCAGACGGCCTGCAAGCAAATCCCATATTATCACTCACACCTACAAAACAAGCCTTTTAAATGAAATGAGATTAAACCTTGGGGATAAGTACTTTTCGTTTTTCTCCACATACAAAGGATTTAGTTTACCGCAGACTTTTAACGAAGGCATTTCAAGATAAAATACCCTTAATTACATATAAAGTCTTTGCTTTCTTAAAAGGCTGCAAAACCATCACAAAAATTTCACGCCAAATATTTTTATATACATACAAGTATAATTATATTTTAAAAGGGGGTGGATTTTTACAATGACGCACCTGTTTCAGGGGGCAACAGCCCCACTGGCCTCCCATTTCACAGCAGGTGGAGCCACTGGGGCACTCGTGGCGTTTGTCCGGGCAGATGATGGCGTCACTAACGCCGCTGTGGCTTTCAATCACCGCGCTTCTAACCGCACCTCCACTCTGCTGCGTAAGATATGTTCACCATTCCACAATATTGTCAGTGAAATATTGCCAGTTTTTATTTATTTATTTTGCGGGTTTACGGGTCTATAACGCTGGCGGTTATAGCTTAGGAAGTGGGATAAATATGAAGTGCTTCTTTTTATTGTTGTTATTGTTGTTATTGTTGTCTAATCCCTCTCAGAAACGAAACTTGATAAAGATTGTCAGACTGTCAGCAGAGTTACGATGAATTAAGATTCATATTGAGGGATCATTGAGGTCGGATTTCAAACCCCACTCCTCGCTCCCACCCCCCGCCCCAAACCTCATGACACCTATACCTGACCCTCTGCTGACTTTTCCCGGTTTCAGACGTGTATGTACCTCCTCCCCCGCCCCCTCACGACACCTACCTGGTCCTCTGGTGACTTGGATGCCCGGTTTCTGACGTGCATATACCAGTCCACACTGAGGGCGGATCCGGATTTCGTGCACTGCCCGCTCTCCGTGCACTTGTATCCGGACGGGCAGCAGTGGATCTTATCCGCGCAGCACGTGGCCTGAATAAGAAGAACACTTAAATCTTTGGTCAAGCAGCAACTATTTTATTTCACACACAGAATGAATCACGGTACGTTGAAAGTATTCGCAATAGTATACTGACGAGCAAAAGAACATCGCTTTTCTTAAATAACTTGAGGTCCAAGAAACAAAATATTTATCAAATTCTATACATAACATGTCTGGTCACTTTGCCACATTGTGGCATGTTCATTCAACCGTGCAACGCTTCATAAACAGTACCGCGATTTAACCAATACCACGCGGTACTAGCTCTACTACAAGCATTGACACAACCTTTCTTTTGCTCTGAAACCTTTCGGAAAGGCAAATGCGTTAAGTGGCAAATTAAAGTATTTGGTCGAAAACTTAGGCCACGCCTGTCTAAAGAGGAAAGGGAACGAGCCATAGGCATGCTGGAAAGTGGCATATCAGCAACACGCGTTGCTCAGCGGTTCGGATGTAGTCGGGAGGACGATTTATAACCTGTAAGAGCGCCACCAAGCCACAGGAGCAGCGGCCGACCGCCCACCAAGCGGCAGACCACGCGTGACGTCAGAGCGCCAAGATCGAGCGATCGTTTGCGAGCACCTTCGAAACCCTTTCAGGACAGCTACAAAAACCTCAAGAGAGATATCAGGGCTCAAAAATCCACGAATAAGTAGATCTATCGATTTACAGTCTGCAGACGTCTTCGCGCAAGGCAAATTCGTGCCTACCGACCTTACGTCGGACCAGTCTTGAACGTGCAAGGGATGCGTATACAGAACTGGAGGCGTGTGGTGCTCAGCGACGAATCCCGGTATCGTCTTTTCCGAGCTGACGGTCGGCAAAGGGTGTATCGGCGTAACTATGAAGTTGATCGACTCGGAGGTGGATCCATAATGGTTTGGGGAGCGATCAAATTCGGTTGGCGCTCTCAACTGGTTGTTCTCGAGGGCAATTTGACGGCATAGCGATACATCGATGAAGTCTTGACACCACACGTTCTACCCTACTTCCGGAACAATCCCAATAGTGTATTTAGTCACGACAACCAACGTCCACATGTAGAGGGATCATCTGCAGACCAACAACATCGTCACTCTTCCCTGGCCACCCTATAGCCCAGATATGAATCCCATGGGCACACCCGTTATTCAGTACGTAAGTACTGTATAGCCAATTTACTCAGAGTATTGTATTGTATTGTTCTTTAGATCCCTTTCAACTGCCATGGTCATATCGGGATCCCCCTGCCACATTATACTGAAATGGGGCACTCCAGCCAGGTATGACCCGACCGGGGTTTGAACCTTCTTCCAATCTTGTTTTTTTGGCTCATCAGTATATATATTTATTTAGTTGTATTTAATCGTTAATTTGTGCTGGAGTTCATCCTTGTACGACCTGTGTCTTCTTTTCTTACAAACCACGGATCATAAACATAATCTACATGGCTGCCGTTGTGTACTCAACATTTCTTAGCCTCTTCACAACAGTCGTGGACATTAAAACCAACTATGGTCTAAAAGGGGACTGGTAAGGATTTTAGCAGTCTCCCTGCACCTTGACAGCATCCGCAACGGTACACATCATCATTGTACGGCGTGAGGCAGGAACGCAGCTCTCAATAATTAAGGAGCGACGGAGGAGGGGGGGCAGGGAAACCCTATACTAACGTAAGCCTCTTGGCAGCAGGCCTAGGCCCCAGATGACGTCCCGTAGTATGTGTCGCGAGGATGGGGGGGGAGAAAGAGGGAGGCGGGAAGAGAGAATCCCTGTCCTTACATTAGCTTCTTGGCAGCAGGCGTAGGCTCCGGATTCCGTTTCGCAGCACGTGTCGCCCCACGGGCACTCGGACTTGTCCGGGCAGAGCACAGCGCTCGCTTTGCTCCCGCTGTTGCCATGGCTACAAAATGCATAGCAACATCACAGTCTGTTGACAACGGATAAACAACGCAAACAACACAAGCCCCCTCTCTTAAAAAACCAAAATAACATGGGACTATATAATTATGTACACCTTAGAACTTCACACGTCTTGATCTTTCACAAAATATTCTGACTTTTACTTTGAATCTAATAACAAGAATGTCCAGGGACATTGTAACCAGCCGAGCCCAACACAAGGAGAGTAAACCACTTTACTTTATTTATTTATTTTTTTTTGAAATGAAGATACTTGTGTTAATGGTCGCTTGTCGTTCTATTTTACTGCAAGGACAGAATGACAGGAATCCACGACGACTAACGCACCACCAAAGCAACTATCATATTTTTACAGATCAAATTTACTAAACAATGAAGGGAGACATAACTTTCTCTCTCCTTAAGGCTTTTAATTGTGACCCGTCACTCAAACACAACTGACTTCAAAGATAAGGCCGGATCCAACTTTTCGTGAATCGATGGGGGGGGGGGGGGTTCAACTTCTGACACTTTAAGTTTAAAAGTTTCAGAAAGCGCGAACTTTTTTCGAATTTGGGGGTGGGAGTCGCAACCCCTGAACCTCCCCCTTTATCTGCCACTGAGCAAGAATACATGGGAACTACAATGCTAAAAACAGGTCATGGGGAAATCACAGGCTTCTGTTAACACTGCATAAAGACACGCATACTCAACACGGCTTTTTCTCCAGATTCAATCCGGTCAAAAGTAACTCTGTTCACGTGTGTCGGGATGGGGGCGGGGGGGTGGTGATGGGAGGGGGGGGGGGTCAGGAGAAAAGGGAAAAGGGAGGGAAAAGGAGGAGCGACAGAGATTAACAAAGTAACAAGTTTAACAAAATTTCGAAGTCCCGTTATTTCGACTTTTCTCAGCCGAGTACGAAAAAAAGTAATTTTCCGGTAGAAGAACACTTAGAGACTGTACATGTGTAATATCAAGAAGATCAAACTAAAACTGCAGGAGGAGAGGCATTTTGAAACAAGTATGTCCAGGGACATTGTGACCAGCCGAGATCTGGTGAATCTATGGATAAGCCTGTATGGTTGCCGAAAGTGGTAGTCACATTGTACAAGACCAATTCCAGTGTGCATGAACAAGGGAATTTCCCTGGAAAATTGGGCTTCAAAAGACGATATGGCAAAGGGCTAGCTGAATAATTAATTTAGCAACGGACCCGAACATAGACCGATAAATACCCACGAAGATTTGTTTCCCAGAAAATTGTATCTCTTATCTTGTGTATCTCTGGTTGACTGGGTAGTCTACCAGAGATACCTTCGAACAAACTATCGAAATTTTATCCACACACCTGTGCGGTTGACATGTACTATCAGAGATGCACAATTATTTCAACGAGCAGAAGCGACCATTGAAAGGTGATATGAACAAACACATGTGATTACGTTTGTGTTTGCCTTTTAAAAAGAAGAAAACGCCGCGTCTATAACATCATACTTCAGTTTTAATGTTTTGGTATTTATTATTTTGCGGGGTTTGCATTTCGGACTAGTGCTCATGTTGATTTAACTTGCGGTTATGCTCTGTTCGCATTTCGGACCAGTGCGCATATATATTTAGCTTGCATGGATGTGCGATTCGCAAAGCGAACCAGTGCGCATGTTTATTTAACACGCATTGCTGCGCGGTTCAAATTTCGGACCAGTGCGCACGTTTATTCTCACATGGTATCAAAGATACCATATGAGATTGAAATGCTTAGAATTCTTCACCTATTTTTTTTTTTTTTTTTTTTTTTGTGTTTTTTTTTGTGTTTTTTTTTTTTTTAGTTTTCCGCCAAAATCTTGTTCGTGCTTCTCCGAAACTGCTGGGCGTAGAAAGTTGAAACTTGGCACACGTATGAAGACCAACGTGAACTCGATCTGCGTCGATTTTCAGTGACCTTAAGCATTGTCTTCAAGGTCAAATTCAAGGTCAAAGGTCAATTACGGCCGAATTCTTGTTCGCGCTTCTCCGACGAAACGGCTGGGCGCAGAAAGTTGAAACTTGGCACATATACGCAGACTAATGTGAACTGGATCTGCTCTGAATTGAGCTATGTTTCCAAGGTCAAATTCAAGGCCAAAGTTAAAAAAAGTAATATCTCGAAAACGGTTAGAGATAGAGCGATTCTGAGCGAATTTTCGACCCAAAGGGTATAACACACTGTATAAAAGGGTATCTCGGGGAGCCGACCCGATCGGGTGACGATCGACGTCGAAACCGGAAGTTGGTTAATATCTCGAAAACGGTTAGAGATAGAGCGATTCTGAGCGAATGTTCGACCCAAAGGGTATAACACAATGCATAAAAGGGTATCTCGGCGAGTGCGACCCGGTCGGGTGACGATAGACTTCCAAACCGAAAGATGGCTATTATCTCGAAAACGGTTAGAGATAGAGCGATTCCGAGAAAATTTTCGACCCTTTGGGTTTAAAACACTTATATAAAAGGGTATCTCGGCGAGGTCGATCCGGTCGGGTGACGATCGACGTCGAAACCGGAAGTTGGTAAATATCTCGAAAACGGTTAGAGATAGAGCGATTCTGAGCGAATTTTCGACCCAAAGGGTATAACACAATGAATAAAAGGGTATCTCGGCGAGTGCGACCCGGTCGGGTGACGATAGACTTCCAAACCGGAAGTTGGCTGTTATCTCGAAAACGGTTAGAGATAGAGCGATTCCGAGAGAATTTCGACCCTTTGGGTTTAAAACACTTATATAAAAGGGTATGTCGTCGAGGTCGATCCGGTCGGGTGAGGATCGACGTCGAAACCGGAAGTTGGCTAACATCTAGAAAACGGTTAGAGATAGAGCGATTCTGAGCGAATTTTCGACCCAAAGGGTATAACACACTGTAAAAAAGGGTATCTCGGCGAGCGCGACCCGGTCGGGTGACGATCGACCTCAAAACCGGAAGTTGGCCATTATCTCGAAAACGGTTAGAGATAGAGCGATTCTGAGCGAATTTTCGACCCTTTGGGTTTGAAACACTTGTACAAAAGGGTATCTCGGCGAGGTCGATCCGGTCGGGTGACGATCGACTTCGAAACCGGAAGTTGGCTAATATCTCGAAAACGGTTAGAGATAGAGCGATTCTGAGCGAATTTTCGACCCGAAGGGTATAACACACTGCATAAAAGGGTATCTCGGCGAGCGCGACCCGGTTGATTGATGATCGACGTCGAAACCGGAAGTTGGCTAATATCTCGAAAACGGTTAGAGCTAGAGCGATTCTGAGCGAATTTTCGACCCAAAGGGTATAACACTGTATAAAAGGGTATCTCGGCGGCGAATTTTCGAGCCTTCGGAGTTCTAGTTGTGTTTTTGTTTAAAAAAAGGGCTTTCAAATTCTTTGTTTTATTAATAAGCCCCCGACATTTAGTGTAAGCTCCATGATTCTGTATTTTGTCTCAAGTTTCACAAATGTACCCCAATATACCATGTGAGACAATTGCGCTCGCGCAATTAGCTTCTAGTTTAAGTTGCGTTCCTAAGCTTTTCTTCTTTTAGACCAGAGCGCACGTTTATTTAACTTACGTTGATGCACGGTTATTATTTCGGACCATTGCGCATGTTTATTTAACTTGCCTTGACGCGCGGTTTACATTTTGGACTAGTGCGCATATTTATTTAACTTGCGTCGATGCGTGGTTCGCATTTCAAACCAGTACGCATGTTTATTTTTATAGGAAATAACTCTGGGAGACGAAGCACTTCGAAAATTAGACACCATAAAATTTAAAAATGCCCCCCCACTTAGCCAATTTTGGGCGGATCGCCAGAAATAGTAAAATTGCCAGAGAGGCCTAACTAAAGATCATAACAAAATTTTAAAAAAATGTATCAAAAATTGTGTGAAAAGAAGCATTTTGAAAATTCTCAACAAGAAAATTATAAATGTTCCCCGTTTGGCCAATTTTTGCCATATCGCCAAAAAGTGTAATTGTTCAAGACAGGTCTACCTAGAGAACAATTTTGAAGCATTTTGAAAAATGAACAGCAAAAAATTAAAAAATGCGTCCATTTAGCCAATTTTTGGCGGATAGTAAAATAAATTCGAATGGAGGACTGCGTTAAGAACAATCGTACGAAATTTGAAAAAAAAAATTCTAATCAAAATTGTGGGAGAAGAAGCATTTTGAAAATTGGCAACAAAAAAATTTCAATGTCCCCAATTTAGCCAGTTTTTTGCGAATCGCCAATAAAAAGTAATTTTACAAGAGATTCTACCTGTAGAATAAATGCTCAAAATTGGAAAGGAATCCGATCAAAATTGTGGGAGAAGAAGCATTTTGAAAATATGACACTAAAAAAGTAAAAAATGCCCCCATTTGGCCAACTATTGGCGGATCGCCAAAATGAACAATATTCGTACAAAATTTGAAGAAAATTTGTTCAAAAGTGTGGGAGAAGAAGAATTTTGAAAACTGCCATCCGAAAAATTTTAAATCACACCATTTAGCCAATTTTTGGCCGATCACCAATTTTTTTTTTTGAAGAGAGGCCTAACTAGAGAACATTCGTGTAAAATTTGAAAGGAATCCGATCAAAACTGAAGGAGAAGCATTTTAAGTAAAAGTTTACGCACGTACATACCTACATACAGACGAAGGATACCCCTCTACTGACGTGTTAAGACCAGCCCGACATGGTAAGCTGGTCTAAAAAGGTTAACAGACACATACACATATTTTTCAAAAGTGATTGCACAAGACCAATCGACAGAGTCGTCTGGTCTAAAAATCACCTCCCCCCCCTTCCTACTGCATCCCCATCCCCTCCCCGCCACCGATACCATCCTCAGTGTCCCCGTGCAGAGGCTGTCCCATGCTGCAAACAGCTCTGAACGCCAGCTGACCCCCTTACCCCTCATCTCTCTGCCCCCCCACCCTCCCCGTCATCGACACTGCCTTCAGTATCACCACGCGCATGTTGCGAGCGGCACTGACCTCTGATATCGCATGTAGATGGTATCCCAGGAGACGGCGAGGCTGTTGATGGCGAGGCTGTTACAAGAAGCGTGGGCCAGGTCACAAACAGTACCCTCTGGGCAGCAGTGCAAGCCGTCGCTACAGCAGACCGCCTGACAACATAAACATATAAACGAAGACATACAACATAAATATATGACTATAAATACATAAAGATAAACACATAAATAGAAACAACGTAAACAGCTAGTAGCCAGGCGGGAAGTCAACAGAGTAAAAAATGAGAAGAAAACAACATATGCCGTGTAAAACCGTTGAAAATCTTGATACCTACCCGTAGCTTCTACCAAGGGAAGGAAGGAACAGCACGTGTTATGGGAAGCAGGCAGCAAACACATGCTACCACCTAGGACTCTGAACTTGGGCAGAGGACAACAAACAAAATCCTCTACTCAGCTGTTTACAACACGTGTCAGCACTTCTCGCACTCACCTTGGGCAGGGGGCAGCACCCATAGCTCCCACTCAGCAGTTTACAGCACGTGTAGCCACTCTGGCACTCGTGCTTATCCGGACACAGCACATTCCCACTGCTCTCGTCACTATGTGCTCTCGCTATAAATAAAATCAGCAGTGCTTTATACAAAAACCTACATATTTTTCACAGTGTTCTTAAGTCACTATATTTTCTATAGCGGGTTATAGTATGTCAAAACATGTCAAGAATCCGCTAAAATCCAGGTAAGTTAAAAACGTGCACATACTAAAATTATAAAATAAACAGCGACTTGAAATACTGACCCAGGTTGACTTTTTTTAAAACTATATTTTGCTATGTTCTACTTCATCAAAGAGCTGCCTCAAAGAGAAAACCTAAATGACGTGAACGGTCATCTTAGAAATCGACATAGTCTATCAAAATGTGTTTCACTGTGTAAGATTCTTGACACCCGATACAGTCGGTATTGGTAATCTTACATATTTCATTAAATGCAATTTAAGACTGCCGAAAGTAATTTGGATGTGTGTTAATACTATTTAAGGATGTAAAGGTCTTTGGTGTAAAGAACTGCACATATGAAAGGGAATATTGCATAAAAAGCAACTGTAATTAAAAAACTCAAAAGGCTCTATGATATAAAGGAGAGTATTGCAATGTGAAACATGTCATATATCGAAAGCGCAGTTCAAAACGAATAAATTGTGAAAATGTATGGGGGGTGAAGAATTGATATCGAATCTTCACCGGGGTAGGGGTGAAAATTTGATAACGGGGGTGAATATTCGATGGGCAAAAATCTATCATATTTACACCCCCCGGTGAAAATTTGATATCAAATATTCACCGGGGTTGAGGTATCGGTGGGGGTGAAAATTCGATGCTACACCGGCTCGCCTCTTAAAAGATGTTTATAGTTCACATATGTATGTCCTATCCTTGCTCTTAAGTATAACCATATCATCCCGAACATTACTTAAGGAAGGCAGTTTATGCTCAGCGATAGGATTGATTTCAAACTGCTTATTATCCCTTTGTCTGGCCCAATATCGTTGCCAAAGATCCTTTGTATATCGTGAGATATGGTATTTGAAGTCGGAGTATTGCAAAGGGAATAGGAACAGTTCTCGTTTAGCACCTCCTTGGCCGTTCTACATGACTGGGAATCCAGCAAAAATTACTTCCTTAACAGCCTTGATGGCGTCGTTGTACTTGTCTAGGAGTTCGAGGATTAAAAGATTCGATATTTGAACATTCTCAAATGCCTTTAGTACCGACAAAGAGTGAACGCAAATCATGCAACGGCTAATTCTGAAAATTTCAGTAGCCAGCAGTAACGTTATAATTTCTGCAGAGAATATTGATGACCCATCTGGCAGTTTTACTTTTACTTTCGTTTGAATAGGCAAGGGTTTGTGGTCTCTTCCGATAAGTTTGATGGGATTTTAAAACGAAAGGCTTGTTCAGTGTCCATTTAGGGCGACTGGGAACCCTATAGTTTGCAACAGACTCTACAACAGATGATACAAGCTTACTATAGATGAGGTAAAACTCTGCCACCAAACAGTGGGATAGCATTAGGCTTTTTATCTATATAACCTGAGTAATCTGTTCCAAGTTAGTTAGTTAGTTAGTTAGTTATTTGATTGGTTTAACGACACCGCCAACCTGTTGCAGGTCATATTGTGTCATTCCTGGTAACTTTGTCGAATTTATACTTTATTGATTAAAAATGATTATAAAATAAAGTCTTAAATATACTAAAAAATATACTAAAAATAGACTTAATGGTGGTCTACACATAGGAATACATATTAATCTCTTTTAAAAATTCTAGGACCTTGTTGGAATTTACCTTCTCAAAGAGCTCTCTCATGGAATCAACTCTATAATAACGGGAACGAATGTGATTGAAGTCTATACAATCTATCAAGATGTGTTTTACTGTATACCGTTCCTGACAACTTATACATTCGGGTTGTGGTTCACCTCTTAAGAGGTGTTTGTGAGTAGTGTAAGAATGTCCTATTCTTAATCTGTGAATTACCATATCGTCGCGAAGGCCATTTAGGGAGGGCAATTTGCGCCCTACCACAGGGTTAATTTGGTATAGCTTATTGTTGGTTTGTTCATCCCAATATTGTTGCCATAGATTTTTGACATATCTAGAAATATGGCACTTAAAATCTGATGACGGTATAAGGAAATCTGAGCAGTCTTGGTTTAACGCTTCTTTGGCGCCTTTGTCGGCTGCCTCGTTGCCCGGGATTCCAACGTGGCTCGGTACCCAACAAAATATTATCTCTTTGCCAGCTTTTACCACTTCGTCGTGTTTTTCTATCAAGTCCAAAATTATTGGGTTGGACACCTGTAAGTTTTCTAGTGACTCAAGCACTGACATGGAGTCCACGCACAATATGAATTTTTTGTAGCGGCTAATCTTGACAATTTGCATAGCTAGCTGTAGGGCTCTAACTTCTGCAGAGAAAATAGAAGACCCATCAGGGAGCCTGGTTCTAAATGTATTATTTTCTGTGACAATAGCTGCTGCAGCCTTGTCCTCAAGTTTGGAACCATCGGTATATATGATCTGTTCCAAAGACTACTTCATGTGCAGGGTTTCTCTGTTCACATATAGTTTTACTGCATATTGCGTTCCAAGTATTAACTTTCGAACATAAAACTCAGGTCTGGGCATAAAAAAGGAGCTACAAATATCTGTATGCACCAATCTGCTGTGAACGTTTTTGTATCCTTTACAACTCTACATCACCTGGCTGCTTCTCTGACCACGGAATGCTGATGGTGTGTTGGCCGGAGGGGTTACACATCTTCGAAGTGGCATCGCACACGTAACCGGCCGGACAGCAGTGCTGCTTATCCGCGCAGCAGACAGCCTGCCATACGAAGCGGCTTTTTTTCGAATAAAATTAACACAGACCCGTGCACTTCCACTTCACTTGCAGTATTCAAACCATTTTTTGTGAATTAGTCGCTTGTTTTTTTTATTATTGTTATTATTATTATTATTATTATTATTATTATTATTATTATTATTATTATTATTATCACATCCTACTTAAGTAAATTTTATCGAACACTGCATTAACAGAATTCCTTGACATCTAAATCCTAATAATTTTAAAGAATTTAAAATGGCGTAAAAAAATTTAAAATGGTGAAAACGCGGACCTTCTCGTAAGGACAACAGCCATAGCGCCCGTCGGGCATGAGGCAGCACGTCTGCTCGCCCTGGCACGTGGAGCGCCCGTCCGGGCACAGCGTGTTCTCCCGGATCTCACTGGCTCTCACTTCTGCGCATGCGCAAACACACAGCAAGACATGCTACGTTGATAAAATACGTCATACAATGATATCGTTTTCTTCGATTGCCGATTTCAATAATACACTGCTAAAATTACATCAATAACACTTTTTATATATTGGCCATTCGTGATCAGTACGTGCTGTACTATTTCAGTTTTTTTTTTCTTTCTCTTTATTTTTTTTATTTGGTATATTTACTTTTTTCCATCTGTTACATGGGTGATAAAATGGTCACATAAAACAGGAATAACAGCAAATAAATCTGGTACACTTTCTACGTTACCGTGCATAGGGACCTGGGCAGGGGAGTCTATCCCTTCCGTGGCGTCGCGGCTGGCGTCCTGGTTGGTGTCTCTGGCGGGCACCTTCTCGTACCACTCGATGGCGTGCCCCTCCCTCGTGCACTCCCCGGACCGACACGTATAGCCCGACGGACAGCAGTGCTTCTGGTCGGCGCAGCACACTGCCTAGTAACCAGCACAACAATCGGCATAGCAACCACGCCAGATGACACAGCGCATGGCAACGCGGAAGAGGACATTGCCGCGTTTGTTTTAACACAGTAAGGGAAAACATAGGCATTGGAGATGCAGAGCGCTGAGCCAATAGTGGTTAAATCACTGTGGTCCAGTTACTCTTTTTTAAATACTGCCCGGACAAAAGCAATACACAAGGTGCAACGGATAGAGCGAAGGACGGGTCCTTGCACAGCTACACTATATATACTTTCTGGAAGGGTTGGTTAAGATCCGATGAATAATTTTTGAAATATCGCCCGGACAAGAAAAAGTTTAAAGTGTGACGGGCGGACAGACGAACGGACAAGGGACAAATTGAACCCCTTGTTGCACATCTGCACTATATATACGTCCTCCCTGCAAGGTTTGAAGAGCAAATAAATAGTTTTTGAGATAACGCCCGGACAACAAAAACACTTAAAATGCGACGGACGGACAGACGGATGGACAGGAGACAAATTGAAGCCCTTGTTGCACATTTATACTGTATATACTTTCTGGTAAGGTTTGCTGAAGATCCGAGGAATAGCTTTTGTGACATCGCCCGGACAACAAAAAAGTTCAAAATGCAACAGAAAGACCGATGGAAACGCGACAAATTGAACCCCCCCCCCCTCCGTTGCACATTTACACTATATATACCTCCTTCCTGTAAGGTTTGGTGATTATGCGATGCATACTTTTTGCGCTATCGCCCGGACACGAAAAAAGTTTAAAGTGCAACGGACGGACAAGGGACAAATTGAACCCCCCGTTGCACATCTATACTATATATACTTCCTTCCTGTAAGGTTTGGTGAAGATCCGATGAATAGTTTTTGGGATATCGCTCGGATAAGAGAAAAAGTTTAAATGCCACGGACGGACACACCGACTGACACGGGACAAATTGAAAACCCACGGTGCACATCTAAAATATATAATTTCTTCCTGTAGAGTTTGGTGAAGCTCCGAGGAATAGTTTTCGAGATATCCTCCGGACAAGAAAACTTTACTTACAGACGGACGTACAGACCGATAGCAATAGCCTTCAGCCAATATTCGTGAAGTGGAACACTGTCACACTGGAGACCCCCCGCCCCCTGCCATCAATTCAAAAATTTAAAATAAATACAAAAATCAATGCATCTTAGTGACGTCACCGTGACCGACATTATCCGCCACACACGTCATCAAGCAGCGGCTACTTCCGTCTAGTAAATTCTTTACGAGGAAATTCTTCTACAACGCCACCCCTCCTCCCCCTCCCATCCATCGCCGCAGTCACTAATACTATCCATGAAGCTAATTTAAACTTTCAACCCTCCCTCTCTGTTTCAGTATTTCATGATGTTTGTGGCAAAGTGAACCATTTACGAAAAATCAAACTGCACAAGTAGTTCTATTCGTTCGAATGAAAATATTCAAAACAGATCCTCACTTTCGGCAGAGGGCAGCAGGCGTAGGTGTCGCCGGTACGACAGCACGTGTACGCATCCGGACAGAAGGACTTCCTGTCTGGACACACGATGTCCCCTTCCCCGACAGGCTGCTGCTGTGGGGATAGCGCCTCGCCCGTGACGTCAGGAACGGCCTGGGGTGAGGGGTAGGGCTGTGAGGGTAGCTTCTCAATCGCTGGTTTCCACATCCCGTCCTTGTAGCACTTCCCATGACTACACGTGTAGCCTTTCTCACAGCAGTAAGTCGGGTCACAACATACCGCCTACAGCATGGTCATGCAAAACCTTCCTTATTAAATACCTAGATCGTCCTAGTGCACACAAAACATAAGAGCACAGGTTATATTACAAGATACTGCCTGACAACGAAAGAAAACAAAACAATAAAAATGCAAAAGCTAAAACAAAATCTTTTTCCTCTTGAAAAAGGGAGCGCCAAAAGTCATGTTTAGTTTTGAATTCCGTGAGAGGTGATCTAACTCACTGCGCTCGCTAAAGCTCTGGGACAAAGCGTCTGGGTCTCTTTACAGGCTTCTAAAAACTAAACACAGACAATGTCGGCTGATCATTGATTACATTTCAATATCCCTTTCATTCTTAAACATTCTGAACATAAAGAATATAAGATAACTAAATTATAATCACGAATATTACGTGCGCAAAAATAATTCATCTGCTTTCTTACAGTAAAATGAAAGAAAAAAAAAACAAATTCGGTCCGCACACAAGTTGCCATGACGCTAGATCTTGAGGAAATACAAGTGCTTACCTCAGGGAAGGGTCAACATCCCCACTGTCCTGCCCGCTAATCCCCCGCCCACCCCCTCTCGCCTATGGGGCAGCATGTCTGTCCCGCGGCTGTTATTACTCTTGTTATTATTACATATTTATTTATTATATATTACACGCTGACATATTATTTAGGCAGTTAAGTGTTACAAATATTTTTGTGTCAAAACTGCTATAAGCCTTACCTCTGGGAAGGGGCAACACCCCCACTGCCCCCCACCTACGGGGCAACACGTCTGTCCCGCTGCACACTCGCTCTTCTTGTCAGGACAGATAGGGTTGGGGACTGGCTGTGAGGGTAGCTTCTCAATCGCTGGTTTCCACATCCTGTCCTTGTAGCACTTCCCATGACTACACGTGTAGCCTTTCTCACAGCAGTAAGTCGGGTCACAACACACCGCCTACAGCATGGTGATGCAAAAAAACATACCTTATTAAATAACTAGATCGTCCAGTGCACACAAAACATAACAGCACAGGCTTATATTACAAGATACTACCTGACCACGAAAGAAAACACAACAACAACAACAAAAAACAAGCATGTCCAAGGACATGACCCAGCCGAGTTCCCAAACAAGGAAAGAGAGAAAAACTCTGAAACGAATACTGTTGGGCCAAAAAATAAAGTATGTAAAATGCATTTAATTCGAATTTGGAAGCTACCCGAAAAGGGATGTTGGAGAGGTTGGCTTTTGACGATTCACGTTTTTACCGACATACACAATTTTGCAAATTTTTAAAATTCCATCAATTCGGCTTTTTTTTTTTTTTAATTTGCGAAAAAAAAAGCAAAGTGCAGGTGGAGAAGCACCTAAGAAACTTTAGATTAAAATTTTATGACTATTTGAAAAAGACTGAGAGAAATGAATGGTTTGACAATTCAGTAATTTACTAACAGTTATGCCAGTTTTTGCAAAACTTCAAAGTTCCGCCATTTCGGCAATATTTATCGAACCGCAAAAAAAATAGTAGCCTGGTAGGCGAACCCCTGGGAAACATCGTTGCGTGACATGTAAACGATTGGCGTAAAACTGTAGGAGCAGTAGCATTTAAAAAATGGGTCAAAACGGGCACAAAAAGTGCCGCCATTTTGTCAGTTTTCGTCAAACGTCATAAAAAATAATAGCCAGGTGGGGGACTATCCAGGGAACATTCCTGCGTAATATCAAAACGATTGGAGCAAAACTGTAGGAGTAGCATTTTAAAGAAAAATGTAACATTCGCATATACATTCAATCCCCCTGTAGTGATACAACTATCCCAGTCCAACAAAGTCGGCTGGGTTAAAAAAAAACAAAAGTTAAAACACAATCTTTTTCTTCTTAAAAAAGGGATCGCCAAAGGTCATGTTTAGTTTTGAATTCCATGAGAGTTGATCTAACTCACTGCGCTCGCTAAAGCACTAGGACAAAGCGTCTGGGTCTGTTTACAGGCTTCTAAAAACTAGACACAGACAATGTCGGCTGATAATCGACTACATTTCAATATCCCTTTCATTCTTAAACATTCTGAACATAAAGCATACAGTACATAACTTAATTCTTATCACTCATATTATTTGCGCGAAAATAATTCATATGCTTTCTTACAGTGAAATGAAAAAAAAAGCAAATTCGGTCTGCACACAAGTTGCCATTTTGCTAGATCGCCAGGAAAGGGGCAACACCCCTACTGTCCAGCCCTACAACCCCCCCCCCCTCTCGCCTATGGGGCAGCATGTCGGTCCCGCGGCTATTATTACTCTTGTTATTATTACATATTTATTTATTATATATTATACACTGACATATTATTTAGGCAGTTAAGTGTTACAAATATTTTTGTGTCAAAACTGCTATAAGCCTTACCTCTGGGAAGGGGCAACACCCCCACTGCCCCCCACCTACGGGGCAGCACGCCTGTCCCGCAGCACACTCGCTCTTCTTGTCAGGACAGATAGGGTTGGGGACTGGCTGTGAGGGTAGCTTCTCAATCGCTGGTTCCCACATCCCGTCCTTGTAGCACTTCCCATGACTACACGTGTAGCCTTTCTCACACAGTAAGTCGGGTCACAACACACCGCCTACAGCATGGTAATGCAAAAAAACATACCTTATTAAATAACTAGATCGTCCAGTGCACACAAAACATAACAGCACAGGCTTATATTACAAGATACTACCTGACCACGAAAGAAAACACAACAACAACAAAAAACAAGCATGTCCAAGGACATGACCCAGCCGAGTTCCCAAACAAGGAAAGAGAGAAAAACTCTGAAACGAATACTGTTGGGCCAAAAAATAAAGTATGTAAAATGCATTTAATTCGAATTTGGAAGCTACCCGAAAAGGGATGTTGGAGAGGTTGGCTTCTGACGATTCACGTTTTTACCGACATACACAATTTTACAAATTTTTAAAATTCCATCAATTCGGCTTTTTTTTTTTTTTTTTTTTAATTTGCGAAAAAAAAGCAAAGTACAGGTGGAGAAGCACCTAAGAAACTTTAGATTAAAATTTTATGACTATTTGAAAAAGACTGAGAGAAATGAATGGTTTGACAATTCAGTAATTTACTAACAGTTATGCCAGTTTTTGCAAAACTTCAAAGTTCCGCCATTTCGGCAATATTTATCGAACCGCAAAAAAAATAGTAGCCTGGTAGGCGAACCCCTGGGAAACATCGTTGCGTGACATGTAAACGATTGGTGTAAAACTGTAGGAGCAGTAGCATTTTAAAAATGGGTCAAAACGGGCACAAAAAGTGCCGCCATTTTGTCAGTTTTCGTCAATCGTCCTAAAAAATAACAGCCAGGTGGGGGACGATCCAGGGAACATTCCTGCGTAATATCAAAACGATTGGAGCAAAACTGTAGGAGTAGCATTTTAAAGAAAAATGTAACATACGCATATACATTCAATCCCCCTGTAGTGATACAACTATCCCAGTCCAACAAAGTCGGCTGGGTTAAAAAAACAAAAGTTAAAACACAATCTTTTTCTTCTTAAAAAAGGGATCGCCAAAGGTCATGTTTAGTTTTGAATTCCATGAGAGTTGATCTAACTCACTGCGCTCGCTAAAGCACTAGGACAAAGCGTCTGGGTCTGTTTACAGCCTTCTAAAAACTAGACACAGACAATCAATGTCGGCTGATAATCGACTACATTTCAATATCCCTTTCATTCTTAAGCATTCTGAACATAAAGCATACAGTACATAACTAAATTCTTATCACTCATATTATTTGCGCGAAAATAATTCATATGCTTTCTTACAGTGAAATGAAAAAAAAAACAAATTCGGTCTGCACACAAGTTGCCATTTTGCTAAATCGCCAGGAAAGGGGCAACACCCCCACTGTCCAGCCCTACAACCCCCCCTCTCGCCTATGGGGCAGCATGTCTGTCCCGCGGCTATTATTACTCTTGTTATTATTACATATTTATTTATTATATATTATACACTGACATATTATTTAGACAGTTAAGTGTTACAAATATTTTTGTGTCAAAACTGCTATAAGCCTTACCTCTGGGAAGGGGCAACACCCCCACTGCCCCCCACCTACGGGGCAGCATGTCTGTCCCGTCGCACACTGACTCTTCTTGTCAGGACAGATAGGGTTGGGGACTGGCTGTGAGGGTAGCTTCTCAATCGCTGGTTTCCACATCCCGTCCTTGTAGCACTTCCCATGACTACACGTGTAGCCTTTCTCACAGCAGTAAGTCGGGTCACAACACACCGCCTACAGCATGGTAATGCAAAAAAACATACCTTATTAAATAACTAGATCGTCCAGTGCACACAAAACATAACAGCACAGGCTTATATTACAAGATACTACCTGACCACGAAAGAAAACACAACAACAACAACAAAAAACAAGCATGTCCAAGGACATGACCCAGCCGAGTTCCCAAACAAGGAAAGAGAGAAAAACTCTGAAACGAATACTGTTGGGCCAAAAAATAAAGTATGTAAAATGCATTTAATTCGAATTTGGAAGCTACCCGAAAAGGGATGTTGGAGAGGTTGGCTTCTGACGATTCACGTTTTTACCGACATACACAATTTTACAAATTTTTAAAATTCCATCAATTCGGCTTTTTTTTTTTTTTTTTTAATTTCCGAAAAAAAAGCAAAGTACAGGTGGAGAAGCACCTAAGAAACTTTAGATTAAAATTTTATGACTATTTGAAAAAGACTGAGAGAAATGAATGGTTTGACAATTCAGTAATTTACTAACAGTTATGCCAGTTTTTGCAAAACTTCAAAGTTCCGCCATTTCGGCAATATTTATCGAACCGCAAAAAAAATAGTAGCCTGGTAGGCGAACCCCTGGGAAACATCGTTGCGTGACATGTAAACGATTGGTGTAAAACTGTAGGAGCAGTAGCATTTTAAAAATGGGTCAAAACGGGCACAAAAAGTGCCGCCATTTTGTCAGTTTTCGTCAATCGTCCTAAAAAATAACAGCCAGGTGGGGGACGATCCAGGGAACATTCCTGCGTAATATCAAAACGATTGGAGCAAAACTGTAGGAGTAGCATTTTAAAGAAAAATGTAACATACGCATATACATTCAATCCCCCTGTAGTGATACAACTATCCCAGTCCAACAAAGTCGGCTGGGTTAAAAAAACAAAAGTTAAAACACAATCTTTTTCTTCTTAAAAAAGGGATCGCCAAAGGTCATGTTTAGTTTTGAATTCCATGAGAGTTGATCTAACTCACTGCGCTCGCTAAAGCACTAGGACAAAGCGTCTGGGTCTGTTTACAGCCTTCTAAAAACTAGACACAGACAATCAATGTCGGCTGATAATCGACTACATTTCAATATCCCTTTCATTCTTAAACATTCTGAACATAAAGCATACAGTACATAACTAAATTCTTATCACTCATATTATTTGCGCGAAAATAATTCATATGCTTTCTTACAGTGAAATGAAAAAAAAAACAAATTCGGTCTGCACACAAGTTGCCATTTTGCTAAATCGCCAGGAAAGGGGCAACATCCCCACTGTCCAGCCCTACAACCCCCCCCCCCCTCTCGCCTATGGGGCAGCATGTCTGTCCCGCGGCTATTATTACTCTTGTTATTATTACATATTTATTTATTATATATTATACACTGACATATTATTTAGGCAGTTAAGTGTTACAAATATTTTTGTGTCAAAACTGCTATAAGCCTTACCTCTGGGAAGGGGCAACACCCCCACTGCCCCCCACCTACGGGGCAGCATGTCTGTCCCGTCGCACACTGACTCTTCTTGTCAGGACAGATAGGGTTGGGGACTGGCTGTGAGGGTAGCTTCTCAATCGCTGGTTTCCACATCCCGTCCTTGTAGCACTTCCCTTGACTACACGTGTAGCCTTTCTCACAGCAGTAAGTCGGGTCACAGCACACCGCCTACAGCACGCCAATATCAACTATAAAATCTCTTAACATTTTAATTATATAAATAGTACGTATTATTATTGCAATTACTGCCATTGTTATTATTATTATATTATTATTATTTGGCTTTTGAGTGTTGTAGAAATTTTTGCAAAGATTTAGAGGGATTTAGAGGGACTTAAGGAGGAGGGGGAGGTTCTAACAGACGCTTGGTCCTTCTCTTCCGGAAATGGGCGCTTTAGTCAAAAACAGAGGAGAAGGTAGTTTAGAAATAAATTTTTAATTTATTTATCAGCGCTGTTATCAATCGCTTACAGCAAATGGATTTAAACCATAATTTGTTTTCATACTTTCTCGCCAAAACCAAAAGTACTGCTTACGTTGGGGAAGGGGCAGCATCCCCACTTGCCCCCGCCCACGGGGCAGCATGTCTGTCCCGTCGCACACTGGCTCTTCTTGTCAGGACAGATAGGGTTTGCCTTCCTGTCATGCATCAGGTCGTCCGGTCTACTCGCGGATCCATACACCGGCCTGGCGGAGTACTTCCGGTGCGCGGCGATGACATGGGCATCCTTGCCGCACTCCCCTGTGAATTGGCATGTGTAGTCCTTAGGGCAGCAGTGCACTTTGTCCGCGCAGCACACCGCCTGCAGACGAAAAAAAAAACTCTTTTCTCAGCACAACAAAAATGCTAAAAAATGTAAATGACTTACAAGGCAACAAGGCAAGGCAACTAGTGAACAAAATACACTGTGCATATTATTATTATTATTATTATTATCATTTTTATTATTATCCTTATTATTGCTTTTGTTATTACAATAAAATTTTTATATAATGAAAACTCTAGGGACCGAGCAAAATGTTCACTGTGTCTAGGTGTTCAATGACGGGAAGATCAAGATTTTCTTAATCCAGCGGGTGATTTTTTAGATTCAAACAAAACATTTGTTTATATTTCAACTTTAATAATATAAAAAACGGTTAATACACAAATTTTATAAGTTACACATCTATTTACAGGTTACAGTGTCACTGAAGTTAATATGAAAGTTAATATGTCCACACAATCATTGTCCATTGTTCATAATGAGTGTAAATCATTGACACATAGGTATTTTTTTGGAGAAAACAGTCGTGAGAAAGTATTGAATCACTCCCAAACAATTTCATTGATATCTTCCACGTTTGATTTTCTTATCCGTTTGGCAGAAAGTCCATGATTTTCTACTGCCTCGCATTCAAGTTTTCTTTTATTCTTAACTAACATATTCCAAACTTAGAAGCATATTCCAAACTTTGACTTTTTAACACAGTTTCTTTTAAACGTCAATTTTTTTCTTTTTTTAAACATGCTTGAGTTTTGTTCTCGAGATAACAATTAAGCCTAATCATCGGTTACAGCTGTTTATATAGGCGTCACCAGTCAGTACTCAACAAACGTAATAAAGCTTTTTACTCGTGAAACTCCCGCCAGTATCTTAATTAGGCTTGATCTCCACCACCACGCGTAACGTGTCATTATTTCACCCCCCCCTTTTCCTATTGTCTTGGAGACGATGATTCAAACCGCAACGAAGTAAGCATATCTACCCCCCCTACTAATATGGGCTGCACTGCCTAAGAGGCCAGTAATTGTAAAAACAAACTGGGAAAATGTACCGGTAAAATATCTTGTGTTTACTAATTAGAGGTTTGTTTGCACTGACACTGACCATTTGGCACCAAAGCGAGTGTTCACTGCTCAGAGTATAGAGGTATTCACCAACAAGAAATTACAATAAAATACCTATGGTTAAGCCAATGGCAATATTTGGGACCGTAAAATTCGTTCATCATATAGTATTCACTAACAGGGGTTTTACTGTATTATTATTATTGTTAATTATAATGAATTTCTTTTACTTTTTACCCAGTTTTTTGTTTCTTGTCGATTGTATTGATTATAGTTTTGGGACTACTCACTTTGGGCAGCGGACCGCAACCATATTGGCCTGACGTCATAATGCAGCAGTTGTTCCCTTGTGGACATTCACTTTTCTTATCCGGACATATCACACCTTTCCTTATCTATATCGAAATATAAAAAAAACTTTATTTTTATCGAAATTATTTAAGATCTGCGTCATACAATTTATCGAAACTGAACAATTTTATTTTCAAATTTACATTGCAAATATACGCTTCAGATATATCAGCCCAAGAGTGCAATTTAACCAAACACACTTCCAAAAAGAGGGCACCTGTTGGTGAGATTTGATTGGTTGGAAATACAACGTAAAGTCGTCCGCCGTTTTGGCTGGCAATTTCTGTGCCCATTCACTGGTGACGTAGGCATTACTAGTACATTCGCCCTTGCTGACGTCACAGGTCTCGTCTTTCTTGCAGCAGTGTACGTGATCTGAGAAACAGTTAGCCTGAATAAACACAACACAAGGCCGTCTAAAAACAACGTCTTAACTAAAAGAGCAAGAACAAACCAACCAGTATCGTCTGCACCTGACACTAAATGCGCAAAAACGGACACAAACCACACGAGAGGGACGGACTGGTCCTGTACCACTGGTAACTCGAGACTGAGAGCCTTTTTGAAGCTAAACAACCAAACCGCAGCTTGTAGCACTCTTATATCGAGCCCCAGAGCCTTGCTGAAGGTAAAAGCTTGGTGTACCTCTGGATAAGGACAGCAGCCGTAGCCGCCAGAGGGCATCTCGCAGCACGTTGTCTCCGCCGGGCACGACGACTTCCTGTCCGGGCATGGCACATCGCCCGCTGAAGAGAAACGGAACAATAAAGCAATCAAGTTGGTAAAAAAATAAGCAGGTAAACAAACACATGTAAACAAACACACGGGTAAGCAAGCCAACACATGCTTCTTTTACACGCAACACACGTGTTCTTGCACAGGACGTATTCATATGTAATGTACCTGCAAGAAAAAAAAACTTTCAAAATAAATGCCATCCAAAAACGCAAAAAAAGATAACTAAAAAACAACGCAAACGTTTGCAGACATAGCAATGTTCGTTGAAACATAAGGAACTGACAGCTGCCTGAAGTCATCTGTACATGGCCTACAAGATGTTGGTTGTTGGACAGGGTTGGTTCATTGCATGGTTTGTTTAACGACGCGGCCGACCCTTGGTGGGTTACATTGTTTCAATTACATTGTGAATAATCAGTGATTAAAAACAACATTATCAGTTCAAATTCAGGTTAGTTAAAACCGTATATATTCTAAAAGTATAAAATAAGGAGCGTCTAGAAATACTGATACAGGTTGATTTCTTTTAAAAGTTTTATAATTTTATTGGGGCCTACTTCATCAAAGAGTTGCCTCAGTCAACTCTGAAATATGCTCAATAATAGGACTGATTTCAAACAGCTTGTTATTCTTTTATCTGCCCCAATGTCATTGCAAAGATTTCTTGTGCATCTTGAGACATGGTTGTTGTTGTTGTTGTTGGTTTGGTGTTTAATGTCCCATTCACAACCTAGGATTGGTGCATTAGTTCGAAAAGGTAGAAACGATGAGATGCTAAATTAATTTCATTGATTCCAGTTCATTTACATACGCGAAACACGTGACTGGAGCCCCAACGCGTGTCACACGTGACTCTATTACACAGCTGACCCTAGTTTACTTGTTATCCTGTCATCACGTGATCCTACCTCATATGTGTCAACACGCAAACCTAGTTGACACCTGACATTATTTCACATTTGACACCTGACACTTGTGACCGCGGACCTGACTCCATTTCATACATGAATCCAGTTCACACCAGACTCCTGTGTTGTCATCACACGTGACTAGTTCACATGTGACCCTAGTTCAGATTACATATTTTCATATATAATATTTTGGCGAATATGTTTTTCATCACGCTGCCACGCCAACCTTACCTGACGAATCCATGAGGTGTTGACGATCCGATCCGGACTTGGGGTCGCACTCGCCGGTTGTGGCGTTACACTGCATGTTACCAGGGCAACAGTGGATGAAATCTGCACAGCAAACAGCCTATAAAAACATAGGGAGAAAATGTCGGGAATAACTCAGGGGTTAACAGTCGTACTAAAATTCGATCGGTTCAGTCTCAAATTATCATTTTAAAATGGTCCTGTTCAGTTGAATGATGTTGCGAAAAGTGGAGTCCACTTGAGCTTTGATTGTCACAATGAATCCGTCAAACCCTTTTTGATTAGGTGGTTTTCATATACACTCGCGCAGATTCACTAAAATGAGTTGATTTTGATGATAAACTTCTGCTTATTCTAAGTGGCTTGATAAGACTGTTACAGGGCAAGAGGCGATAGGACCAGGGTGGGCGTGGGGGGGGGGTTGGGGAACTGTCAAAAAAAGACAGTGCTCTTCAGTGGGGGCTGGGGAAGGTTGAGGGGGGCGTGAGGTGGGAGGGTGTGCGCGGCGTGTGTGGGGAAGGGGGTGAACGGGTATGGGATGTGTTAGATGTACGTGTTGGTAGAGGAGGGGTATGCGGGGGGTGGGTGTGGGGATGGGAGGGAGGGGTGTTTGAGGGATGGGTGGGTGTGTGTGGGGGGGAGGGGGTGAGGGGGAAGGGATGTGCGGGTGTGTGTGTGGGTGAGGGGTATGCGGAGGTGGGTGTGGGGATGGGGGGGAGGGATTGTGCAGGGTGTGTGGGAGGGATGTGCGGATGTGTGTGTGTAGAGTGAGGGGGGAGGGGGGCGGGTGCTAGACACACGCACATTTTCGTACTGGCAGCAGCCGTAGAAACCATCCTTCATGGCGCAGCACGTCGTGTTGCTAGGGCACGTGGACACGTTATCAGGGCACGTGATATCATCTGTCTCCATGGCAACCTGACATCAAATCAACAACCGATTGCTGCAGTGACTGAGACAGAAGTGTATCGTAGTCACGTGACCACATGCGCAGTCAATGCCATAATCTAGTTCTTATAAACACTTTAAACCAATAATTACATTTTTTTCTTCATTTATTTTATGTCAAGTGGTTTCTATGTGATTTAGACAGTGATATTGGAATAGTACTGGATATAAATCCCTAACTTTTCTTGTAGACGATGCGTGAATTTTGTGAGCAAGACCTCCTACACAAGTGATGCTAAAGCTCTATGCCTTTTCCTTTCTTTATCTTGGTTTGTTCCTTTGAATTAGTTACTGTTATTGTATATTTTAACTATAATTACGACCGACTCACTTTTCACAGTGGCTCTAGAGGAATATATAAGAAACAAGCCATCGCAGAGGGCACTCCACATTATTACAGGACGTACGGCTTGACCGGCGGACGGACAACACCCAAACCTATAGCGACGCCCCCCCCTCTCCCCCTCCCCCTCCAGGGTCTTACACTCACACGTACAGCATTCGTCTCCGGGGCGTTTTCGTCGGAATTGTCGCTGTCGCCTGTGTACGGTGAAGCGGTGACGTCACAGGGTGAAATTTGGGGCTGTTGCTGGTGATGCACTTGCCGTGAGTGACGTCACACGTGGTGTCGGCGGGACAGCAATGCGTGCCGTCAGTGCAGCACACGGCCTGACAAGCAATTACCATGCATACAATAGAACGGACAGGAAACCAACCACACAACATAACAGCCTGACAGCAGTCCGACAGGCAACCAGACAGGCAACCAGGCACACAGCATGACAAGCAATCAGGCAAATGACAAAACAGTCTGACAGGCAACCAGACAGACAACCAGGAACACAATACAGCACACACAATGAACCAGACAAATAGCCTCACAGACATCTAAATATTCATAACAGCTGACATTATTTGACAGTAAAACCTTACACA
>OX457031.1:63794716-63922321 GCA_949752745.1 Protula sp. h YS-2021 | reverse complement strand
ATTTTATTATTATTATTATTATTATTATTATTATTATTATTATTATTATTATTATTATTATTATTATTATTATTATTATTATTATTATTATTATTATTATTATTATTATTATTATTGTTATTGTTATTATTATTGAGAGCATTGAATTAAACTACTCCTGCCCCCAACAAGCCTTCAAACGAAATTGTCACCCCGCGCGGTCCTACCACTCACGACTAACATGGGCAGAACTAAGACCACCTCCCCTTCTCAATTGTAAGAATCGTAGCTCTGTCATTTTATATAAAAGGTTGCTATTTCAAAGAACATTGTTAACCTATTAATTACATGGCTTCACTCACCTGTGTTTATTAAAACAAAAATTAAATCATTTGACGTATATCACACCGATACACAAGCAGATTTTATCAGTTAAATACTATTATTCAGTTTTCTCTCTAATATAGTGAATTTTGAAGTCAATTTTACTTTTTAAAGTGATATTCTTTGACAACTTCTGTTTTAAAGCATTAGCCAACATCAATTTTATGTAATGCGTTTATCACTTTCTCGCAGTTTTCTTGAGAGGTGAAATATACAAAATATCCTCTCATGCGTTCGTCCGTATTTAATATGCATAATATCAGAGCTTATGTATATTATCACAAAACGGGTATTTTGAAGCGTGAATAGCTGCGTGATAAAAATAACATTTATTTGTTTTCGATATTGGATGAGGGTGTAGTAGTTGATAACATAGTCTCTACTTTTTTGAACGCACATGCTGTAAATAATATACACCGTTGATATTAGTCAGGAGACAGTGATAGTAAAGGCACAATTATTAGATACAGAGAGAGGAGAGAGAGAGAGAGATAGATAGAGAGAGAGAGAGAGAGAGAGAGAGAGAGAGAGAGAGAGGACGGTGGTTTGGACAGAAACAGAGACCGAGAAGGAAAAGAAGACACAGGGGCCTCTTTCTTCGGGCTGAGACAATACTCTCGCATTATGATAATACAAATTTTTATCGTGATTTAACATCGCCCAAATTCAACGACATACTCTAAACTAAAATCAAATTAATTGGGCAGTAATCTAAAAATGATAGAAAATCTGTTTACTGAGTACGCCGTTAAAAATTTACCGACAACTTTTGTTGAAAGCGCTACGTTTTTGTTTATAACGAGAACGTGTAGACAGAGAAGGGCAGTGGGAATGTGCACTGTCTGAAAAAAAACGGATGCAAGAGTACTTTATTGAACGTAAGCAAAAGCTGTAAAAAATATACGCCATTGATATTAATCAGGAGACCGTGATAGTAAAGGAACAAATATTAGAGAGTAAGAGAGAGAGAGAGAGAGAGAGATGAGAGAGAGAGAGAGAGAGAGAGAGAGAGAGAGAGAGAGAGAGAGAGAGAGAGAGAGAGAGAGAGAGAGAGAGTGAGGAGGTTGGGCAGGAACAGAGAGACTGAGAAGGAAACGAAGGACAGGGGCTTTTCTTCTTATCTGAGAAAATATTCCCTCGTTATGATAATGAAGACTTTTATCATGCTTTAACAGCGTCCACAATCGACGATATAGATTGGTTTGTGGAGGTGCTGGGGGAGGAAGTAATCCACATCGACTCGTAGTAATTTGGTATTCAAATGGTTCAAATGATTGCACAGTTACATTAAAATGATACTTAGAATAGTGTCTTTAAAAATTTTGACATATCCTAAACTAAAATCAAATTAACTGGAAAATAATCTAATACGGAAGAGAAAATCTAGTTTACTTGAGTACGTCGTTAACAATTTATCGACAACTTTTTGCTGAAAGCGCAACTTTTTTGTTTATTTCGAGAACGCCTAGACAGAAGGGCAGTGGGAATGTGCATTGTCTGAAAAAAAAACGAGTGCAAGAGTGATTGCACGCGGTTGTAAATTGCTGAGTGGAAGCTATGGAGGCTGCCCCCTGGCCATGATTTGTTTCAAAGGTGGTAATGCGTGTCATAAACTGCTGTAATTGCCTTTCTTGATAGAAACTACAGGAACGTATCCCCGCTTGAGGCTATTGTCAAAGTTATTACGCCTCAAGTATTCTACCTTCACAATGTGCTGTTTTACTCTTACTCAACTGAAGTGTCTACACATCTTTTGTGTTGCCCATGCTATGTGTTTATGTCCCTGTGTTTATATTATGTGCTTAGGTGTTTGCATGGATGTTTATGTTGACAGGCGGTATGTCGCTACGGCGGGCATCACTGCTGCTCGCAGGTCACTTATGTGACCTGAAGCATGCTTCTTGTAACAGATGCAACAGTCACACCACTAACAAACTTGATGACTCCTGGGAGACATCATCATGCGCTACACCATATCAGTCCTGGCGTGCTGATGATGTGAATGGTGGGAGGAGGGGGTAGTTCACGGATTGGGATCCGCCCTCGGGGTGGACTGGTATGTATATGTTAGGAAAGGGGCCTACTAGTCAACAGAGGGCCAGATAGGTGCCATGGGGTAGAGGCTGGGGTAGACTAGGATAGGAATAAGTGGGCAGTGCACGAAATCAAGAACTGCCCTCAGTGTGGATTGTTATATGCCCGTTAGGAACAGGATTTCTAAGTCAGCAGGGATCATGTCGGCGGGGGGGGGGGGGGGGGGGCAGCGCCTGCAGTGGGAGGATTGGTGTTCACTTTTTATACTTTTAATACAGTTTTAAATTAGCACGAAATCAATCTAACTTTGAGACTAAGCCATCATAAATCTGTTGGCTGCTGCCACCGCAACCCAGTTTAATTTCTCCTGCCGCAGTCAAGCATTCTTCAAGCTTACCAATAATTTTTTGAAAATGTTCATTATCCGAATTACGGGATTTCATTGGATTTCCTATAACATACATAAAACACACCGATTCAAATTACAGGCCCGTGTTACCAGTACCCCAATGTGTGGGAGGGCTTTTCTCATCACTCCATCTGCTCGAGTAGTTTAATCATATACTATATATCATCTATATTATATGACAACAATAACGGGACCATTTAAGATTTATTATATCTATTACTGCTCTAAATCTTCCGTCTTCCTGGTACCATTGTTGCCATCCTTAGTCTATAATGTTATAAAAACGGTTCCGTTTTTAGTACGAGCACTTGTTACGGTGCTTTCATACAGCAGACTGAAGGCTCCGCTTAAAGTGGTGGCGTTATTGACGGCGTCATCAGCGCAAACAAAAACCACGAGTACATCAGTGGCTACACCTTCTGTCAAATGCGAGAGCCAGCAAGGATGTCCCCTGAAACAGGTGCGATATTTTAAAAAAAATCAACTCAGTTTTAAGATATAATTACACCTGACTTGTTTTGGATGAAATTTTCAATTATAGTTTGTAGAATTTTGAGGAGACTGAAAAGTCATAAAACTTAACACTTATCCTTTTTTGTGCTTTGTGTGAAATTGCTAACTGTTTGATTTTGAGTCTCACACTAAAATTAAATAAAGTGTGACAAGACTGCACCGTTTAAAATACTTATTGTCATAGTTTAACCTCTGGTGAGCTGTTTTTAATCTGAGAGCGACTATGGGGGATTTGATTGAGGCCGGGGAACACTGCTGTTTTCCCATGGCATTACCTATGAGTGGAGAACGAGATATACAAGCGCAGGTATCGTCGCCCTCGAACGCCGCTCAACAATATGTATGACCCGCCTCTCACACAGTCCGAGAGTGATGCTTTCACTTAACACCACCAACCACACCAATACAAAAACACGGGGCATTGACGCCTTTCTACAATTCCTGTAGCTCATAGGTGGCGCAGAGAACATTTACAGTCCTTACCAGTACACTCCCAAAGCCCAGTAATCCACTACACTCCTCGGATATCTTACTACAATACCTGCGGATCGTTGCACGCGCATATGAACAGTGATGCCCTTCCCCTGCACACTTCTGTCCCCCTGTCCCTCCTTCCGCACAACCCGATATCGAACGCTTGATAATTGAAAAGAAAAAGAAAAGATTGTGTGATATCGTATGAGATTGCTTGTGAAAGGCATTTCTTGCCAGTCACTTTACAACCCGCAGCGCGCAAGCCTGCTCTTGAGCAGTCTTGTAATTAATCGGTAAACCCCTCAATTTGATATAATAATTGATTGAAAGCTTATTAATTTAATATAGTAATTAATTACGTAAAAAGACATTCCACTATTCAGCGAAGCCTAAAGTGCTGCATTTAATAATCAATGGTTTGATGAAATCAATCCCAAGATCACCGAGAAAATTGGCTGTGTGATTTGTCTCCCCACATTGTGTTTTTTTCAAATTCAATCGCTTAGCACTTGCCAGAGGGGGGCAGATATGATATTTCCGGAAACTTCTCATTCATGGGCTTGCATCTAAAAAGAATAGTCTTTAACATGTAGTTTAATTGAGGTGACATCAAATGCTGTCTTTTTGGAACTGAATATTGTTATATGATATAAATCGCTAAATACGATTCTTTGCGATGTAGTTTTGTGCAAAGAATATTTCAAAATATAGCTGAAATGTTTGTGACCTTGCGACTGCAGTATGCATATTGTAAAATTTGACCACATTAAGCTGCCGTTGTTTTGCAGGTAGGCGAAAACAACTGTCGTGGGAGGGTATGAAGTCTGTAATTGGTATGTGCTATCAAATCAAAGTGATGAAAGACGTGGGCCAGCAAGCAGTTCCGTTTGTCCGCTATTTGCTGGTGTTTGGGCTTTACGAAAAAGGAAGCAAAGTGTTGACCCTTGGAGAAATGCTGACCTAAAAGTCAACATTTTCAATGTAATTAGCACACACTATTGATTGGTCAATACCACATGAAAATGGAAAATACTTGATTGTCAAGAACTTTGAATGTTGACTTGAAATAATAATGCAGTTTGTACTTACTAATATGAACTTGTGTGTGCTAAGTTTGTACGTTTTTAAATGTGTTGATTATAAAAACTGTTTTCTTGTAGGAATAACGATTAAAACGGGCCTCGTGGCAATCCTATATTTAAACATTTATATTCGCAATACGTAATTAAGAGTGACGCAGTTGTTTTATTTTTAGTCTTGTTTTGTTTTGTTTTGAGTAATTTATTTCTTTATGTTTTTAGGGGTTGGGTTTCATATTTTCGCAATTGGAGCCGTTTCTATAAATTTAGCTTTTTCTGAGAAATCTTGTGTTATATCCGCAAACAAGGTGGCCGTATTTTGGGGTCGTTCTGTTTAGTAATTAAACGTACAGATATGAAAATACTTATTATATTTCTTGCTTTGGTTTCAGCCTGTTGTTCTTTGACAGAGGGGAATGGGATTATTTTTAATGTATAAACCAAGATTCTATTTCCTTCAATCCAGTTTCAGTCAACTATTTTTCTAAAATTTGGCATGCTGCGACATATGAAATAAATACTCTTTGTAAACTGACCCTAGATCTAACATCAATCCCTAGTACTTAAATGTAAAGGTATGCATAGCCATTAGCCAATAGCTATGTCTTACAAATCGATGCTTTACCCCAGAAATGAGAGTATTGAAGCTTGTGCAATTAATTTACCACCCAAGCGATATTCCTATTTCTAATAATTACAACCACATTGAATGCATTGTCTCCATTACTTTAAACATACCTGCAACTTCAGTGAAAAAAAGGTAGAAAATTGTTACTTTAGCAACATGCTCGTCATTTGAATATTCAAACTGAAGAAGGTGACCACAATCATACCTTTTAAGCTGTTTTAGACTCATACGGTAAATATTGAATAGGATTTAAGAATGTAATTAGAATATGTTACAATAGTAAAGAAAAATATTCAAAGATATGTAGGATTTATTGCAAATTCATCAGAAAAAAATCCCAAAACATTGAAGCCGGGAAAAAACGTGTGGTGTGAAGACACTACGACATACTGGTTTTAAACTTATCTAGAGGCGTTGTGATGTCAAAATCTTGGAAGAAAGCGTAGTTTTCCGATGATAAAGAAAAAGTAGGCAAAACTCTCACTTTGGATTATTGGGATGTTGTAATCCAATGTATTTTAATAACCGGGTTGGAAGGTGCCAATGATCAGCGAAAGTAGCAGTTGAATGTAGTTCCAATAACGTTTTTATCAGAAATACAAACAGCTTGGTAAATAGCTTTTGCGAAGTTTGTGGGCAACGTAATAAATTGGGAATTTTCGAAGTTCCTTAAAGAAGCCACTGAAACAGTAAAAAAGACCTCCAGAACGACAAAACACAACGTAGCTGTCAACGATAAGACGTGATTTACAAAATAAAGGAATCTACTCAATCTCACAAGCCAAAAAATTAGCACAAAATAGTAGAGCTTTGCTCTGAAAGCGTACTCGTATCCCGACGACGACGACGAATTTTCGAAGCTTTCCTTCCACACATGTATAATTTGTCTTTTCCACGCTTAATACTGTTATACTTAAAATCTTATGCAATATTAGCATATTTTGTATGAACGATTTCCTAAAAGAATGTTTAATTTTCTTCGGTACTTTCTATTTTTTTACCCATTGAATAATCCAAATCACACTTTGGGCGTTCCCAAAAGAAATGCGTAAAAACTCTGCGTTTCGAATAAAAATAATCGGGTAAAAGTAAAAGAAATGATAGAGAGATTTCGGGTTTTGCTCGAATGCTATTTTAAAATTTATTAAAGGTTTTATCAAATAGTTTCAAGTTTCAATTTCTCTTATGTTCCGAGTATAAGCTGTTTTTTTTAAATATGTCGTCTATATTTTTCTATCATTTCTTTCATTTTTACCCGGTTCCCTCGCAGTCGAAATTCAAAATTCTTGCTCATTTTATTACAAAAAACCAAAATGTGATTTGACTTATCAATCAAACATGACAAAACAGACTGAAAACAAAGCTGCAGAAAAGAGTGATCAATTTCTCCAGTTTCAAGGCTCTTCTAAGGTTTGATTGTTAGTAAACTTGTTTTGCTGGATAAGTTATTTTCGCTTGAGAAGCCACGGTGTTGTTTTGGAAATGAGAATGTGCAGTACTCGTACTTGCAATATTTCCAGATGCATTTACGACTGACTCTGGCCGAGCACGACAAGGGATAGCTCCGAGTCAGCTCTACCTTAAATCACCTTGTATATATCTCTGTCAGAGCTACGAAGCATTGCATTGTTCAGCTAATAGGGATCAACTTCATGTTCTGAGGTTCTGGAGTTCCTTTTACGAGTTGGTTAAAATAAGCGGCGCGTAAGTGTTGAATCAGCTACCACTTCAAATCCTCGCTATATAACGAATATACAAGTCAACTGCGCTCACTTTTATGTACTCTGTGTCGATTGTGTGCAAGATTTAGCGATTTACAAGGCTTTATTTGCAAAATGTCAAAGAAATGTTTGCTTTTTCTGCAGTTTCCTCTTTTTGGGGTCCAGATCAATGTAAATCCGTTGAGATCTAAAAAAGCAGCAAAGGGCTTGGGGGGAGGGGGGTGCGTCGATAGACGGATACTGAGATTAACCTGAGCAGTATTTTTTTTCCAATTTAGCCAGTTAAAACAAATATTTTTTTTCTTTTTTTTTTTGCGGGGGGGGGTGACACTTCGCGCCCCAACCCTATTTATAAACACATTTATGTCGCAAAATGGTTTGCGACTCAAACCATTAGTGTCGATGATGTGTTGTGCCTTCGGTGCTTAATAAACATTTTTCCTTTTTAGGCCCAGCCTGTTTTCATTTCTGTTAAAAAAATACGGAAATAACCACAATTACCTGCTATAATTGACATTTTTTACATACAGGGAGCATGGTTTATAACGTGTGCAGTTTTACCAAGAGATCACAGTTTTTGACAAGTCGCCATTTTAACAATTTTTGATCGATTTGAAAAACAACGTCATACCTCACCTGCACAACTTTAATATATATATATATATATATATATATATATATATATATATATATATATATATATATATATATATATATATATATATATATATATATTCACTGTGCAAGGACGCATATGCCTAGGATAAATAGTTTCGGAGACCTGGCGTGGAAAGCACCTAAGTCTTGCATAGCAGTTATCTCAAGAGTTCACAATTTTGTGACAAGTCGCCATTTTAACCACTTTTGGCCTATTTGAAAAATAATACAACGTTGCACAACTTCAATATACATATTTTCACTGTGCAAAGTTGCATATACCTAGGATACATAGTTTCGGAGAACTCGCGTGGAAACAAAACATCATCCAAAGTGTACATACGGACGGACAGACGGACAGAGGGTAATCCTATAGACCACCAAGGGATTCAAACTGGAATGGCCCATTTCAGTATAATGTGGCAGAGTAGTCCTAATATAGCGCTGAGATCGCTGAAAGGGACTTAAAACACAAAAAACATCCCCCGGGCTGGGGTGGGGTCTAAAAAACAAGATAAAAAGGTATCCCTGATATCTGAGTCCAACAAAATGGGGTCTCAGCTGTATTTCCTCACTGTGTCTATTTGCTTGTTGGGAAGTAAGACGAGAACGGTCTGGATCATTTGTCTGACTTTTTCCTAGCATTGGTTTTGCTGTGACTCATTCGTGTTGCTCATAGCAAGTAGTGGTTCAGATATTTTTGTACTTAGCGAAATAGGGTACGCTGCACAAAGTAAGTCTATTCAGGAAAAGATCATGTTTAACTTCATTGAATAAAAGTATAAGAGAAGTTGAATTGTCCTTATTCTACTTCTCTTCCCGACTACGCTTTATGTCATGGTTAAAAGTTGAGAAAAGCATTCTATTGTAAGAAAATCCCAAGCTTCGTAATGTTTTACGAATCCACGGTTAAATTCACAATACACTGCTCATATTTATGCCGTTCCTCACTATCTCTAAACGCCAAAGGGCCTGCCTGTCTTTGGATAAGAAAATATGCGCCTGCCACGAGATTCAGTGAGATATCGTTCTTTTAATTGAAAATTAGGGCGGATTCGTAATTAAAAAAAGACGCCAAAGACAATGGGAAATCGTGTTTTAACAAATGATAGCGCATAGCTCTCTTTATCTGTTATCACAAATCAGCAATGGTGCCAAAAATACGTTATTATTTATAACAGAAGAAACACGAAATGGAAGCATTATTTGCTGCTGTAATTGACATGAGCGTTCTGAGAATTTTGCGGATGTACGTTCTGTCGGTGAACGTTGTGCTTTCTGGCCTTGGGCTTCCTGTCCGTGCACGTTCTGTCTGTATAGGTTCTGTCCCAATAACCACTTTAGCATTACATTTCGATGTCTATCGAGGTTGGCGGTCCATTCTTACTCTCAGACGAATTTTGTGTGATGACGTCAAAGCTCAGCCATGTTTGTTACGTGGGAATGTATCAGCCGATGAAAACTTACAAATGTTTCGTGGAATTTATGTGTTTCCCTTGCTGAGTAGATAAACAACAAATAGAATGCCCCAAAATAGTTACCAACTGTGGAAAAAGTGCATTGTATTATGACTGTGTTTTTATTACTGTGTTGTTATCCCCCGCCGTCCTAGCGGGGGATATAGAAACGCCTCATGCCCGTCTGTCCTTCCGTCCGTTTGTCCGTTACTTTTGTCCAGACCATATCTCCGTAATCATTGATAGCAGGCATACATACCTTCGGGAGTGAAAGAATGTATAATGTAGTTTGGTACGTCAGATTAATTTTTGTCAAAGTTATGTACTTTTGAAATGCTTGGAAACCTCAGGAATGAAAGAATATATAATGTAGTTTTGCGCGGTGTGGGATATGCTATTTGTCTTGTTATTACTGTGTTGCCTTTATACTGAAAGATACGTTGTCAGTTAACACAAACACTGAAAGAAAATGATACCAAAGTGTAAAAGTCGTTTCTTGGATATTTATGGAGGGTTTTATTGTACTGTCAAGCAAGTAAGAATGCGTAGATTTTTTTCTTGTAAAGGGCGAAATACTGTGAATAATGTGAGTTTGTTTCCGGAATCGGCGCTGTTGACTTTTTTGGCAGTCTTTAGTATATGCAGTGATATGTGATGGCAAAGGATCAGTGGCAATAATAATAATAATAATAATAATAATAATAATAATAATAATAATAATAATAATAATAATAATAATAATAATAATAATAATAATAATAATAATAATAATAATAATAATAATAATAATAATAATAATAATAATAATAATAATAATAATAATAATAATAATAATAATAATAATAATAATAATAATAATAATAGTGAGTTTTTATATGCCGATTTTCCAGATGTGTTCAGATCGGTTTAAATGTGTGCATACGTGTAGATATTATTGATTGCAAATTTTAACCTATATAGTGTCTCTGAACTCCCTATCTATTTGCACATACGCCTAACAATAATGCAACCCTAGCTTGGTATTAGACGCTTGGTATTAGACGATTATATAGGCACGCCGACAACCCTTGGAAGGGGATGGGATTGGTGTTTATAAATTGTCATGATACCTGACCACGCGCGGGATTTGAACCCGGATTACATAAACACAACTGCATGGTTGCCAGCAAGCCACTTATATAGGGTCACGTAATGACCAGGGTTGCAAGTGACTCGCTCTGAATCTCCAGTCACGTGTTTCTTGCATATATATACGCTCTTTAACCAATGAATCTTTGCCTTAGTTTAGCATCTTATATGTTCATTTTGTTTTTGGACGGTTCAGGTACGTTACTTTGTAAGAAATATAAGCAGTAGTAATGGGGATCATATCAGTGAGGGCTGCCATCCTGTCGTATCCCATGGCAACCCGTCGCCACGGCTAGGCTGGTGGTTTTTGTATTCTTTTCCAACGTGCAAGGCATGCACAGTCGACTTTAGGCAGCTGGCAGTTCTTTTTAGGCCCGAACCCTACAGGGTTGGGGGCCTATAGACTTGGGGTGTCTGTCTGTCCGTGCCCACAATGATTATGCTATGTGGTGGATTTTCGGTACATCCGTCACTTATGTGGTTTTTCTTCCTTATGTGGTGGTTCTTATGAGGTAGCGACATAAGTACCCATTGAGCACAAAACAAACCACATAAGGGAGTCCGTCAGAGTCCGTTGATCAACTGTCCTGTAACACCATCTGTTGGAAAATAATGCAACTATAAAGCTAATTTCTAAAGCAAATAAGGAGAGCAGCATTTGTTTAAATCCCGCTGTGGGGTGGGGAGAATCTTAAGAATACACCCACTGCGAACAATGTTTGTATTTTGGGGGATTTTTTGAAGAATAAACTTCAAAGTGCGTTTCCTCCTACAGTTTTTATCCGATTTCATTTATTTTTGGTATCTAGTACGAGGCAGTCCTAGATGGGTCGGGCTACGGCTTGTGCTTTTTGACACGATCTTGAATTTTGATTTTAGGGGAAATTTTTAAAGAAAATACCTCAAAATGAATCTTATCCTACAGTTTTATCCGTTTATTTACCTTGTGTTAATGTGTGGTTATTATTTAAACAGGCACACTGGTCCGAAATATGAACCGCGCATCGACGCAATTTAAGTTAACATGCGCCGTGATCCGAAATATGAACCGCGCATCAGCGCAAGTTAAACAAACATGCGCACTGGTTCCAAATGCGAACCGCGCATTAACGCAAGTGAAATAAACATGCGCACTGGCCCGAAATGCGAACCGGGCATCAACGCAAGTTAAATAAACATGTGCACTGGTCTAAAATAAGACACGCGCATCAACGCAAGCTGAATAAACATGCGGAGTTGTCCGAAATGTGAACCACGCACCAACGGAAGCTGAATAAACATGCCCACTTGTTCGAAATGCGCAACTGAACATGGACGCAAGGTAAATAAGCATGCGCACTGGTTCGAAATGCGAACCGCGCCTCGACGCAAGTTAAATAAATATGTGCACTGGTCCGAACAAAGAACCACGCATCGATGCAAGTTAAGTAATCATGCGCACTGGTCCGAAATGTGAACCGCGCATCAACGCAAGTTAAACAAACATGCACACTGGTTCCAAATGCGAACCGCGCATTAATGCAAGTGAAATAAACATGCGCAGTTGTCCGAAATGTGAACCGCGCATCAACGCAAGTTAAATAAACATGTGCACTGGTCCAAAATAAGAAACGCGCATCAACGCAAGTTAAATGAACATGCGCACTAGTCCGAAATGCGAACCGCTCATCAACGGAAGTTGAATAAACATGCGCACTGTTTCGAAATGCGCAACCGGACATGGACGCAAGGTAAAAAAAAACATGCGCGCTGGTTCGAAATGCGAACCGGGCATCAACGCAAGTTAAATAAACATTTGCACTGGTCCGAACAAAGAACCACGCCGCGATGCAAGTTAAGTAATCATGCGCACTGGTCCAAAATGTGAACCAAGCATCAACTGAAGTTAAATAAACATGCGCAGTTGTCCGAAACGTGAATCACGCACCAACGCACGCGAAATGAACATGCGCACTAGTCCGAAATACGAAATGCTCATCAGCGAAGTTGAATAAACATGCGCACTGCTTCGAAATGCGAACCGCGCATCGACGCAAGTTTAATAAATATGCGCACTGGTCCGAAATTTGAACCGCGCATCAGTGCACATTAACCAAACATGCGCACTCGTCCAAAATGTGAACCGCGCATCGATGCAAGTTAAATAAACATGCGCATTTGTCTAAAACAAGAACCGTGCATCAACGCAAATAAAAGAAACATGCGCACTGGTCCGAAATGTGAACCGCGCATCAACGCAAGTTAAATAAACATGCGCATTTGTCTAAAATAAGAACCGGGCATCAACGCCAATAAAAGAAACATGCGCACTGATCTAAAATGTGAATCTCGCATCAACGCAAGCGAAAAAAACCTGCGCACTAGTCCAAAATGCGAAATGCTCATCAGCGAAGTTGAATAAATATGCGCACTAGTCCGAAATGTGAACCGGGCATGGACGCAAGTGAAATAAACATGCGCACTGCTTCGAAATGCGAACCGCGCATCGACGCAAGTTTAATAAATATGCGCACTGGTCCGAAATTTGAACCGCGCATCAGTGCACATTAACCAAACATGCGCACTCGTCCAAAATGTGAACCGCGCATCGATGCAAGTTAAATAAACATGCGCATTTGTCTAAAACAAGAACAACGCAAATAAAAGAAACATGCGCACTGGTCCGAAATGTGAACCGCGCATCAACGCAAGTTAAATAAACATGCGCATTTGTCTAAAATAAGAAGCATGCATCAACGCCAATAAAAGAAACATGCGCACTGGTCCAAAATGTGAATCTCGCATCAACGCAAGCTAAACAAACCTGCGCACTAGTCCGAAATGCGAACCGCACATCGAGGCCAGATAAATAAACATGCGCACTGGTCCGACAAAAGAACCATGCAATGACGCAAGTTGAATAGACATGCGCAGTTTCCGAAATAAGCACCACGCATTAACGCACGTTAAATATATGCACTGGTCGGAAAAAACCAAGCATCGACGCAAGTTATGTAATCATGCGCACTGGTCCGAATTGTGAACCGCGCATCAACGTAAGTTGCATAAACATGCGCAGTGGTCCGAAATGCGAACCGGGCATCGACGCAAGTTAAATGAACATGCGAACTGGTTCGAAATGCGAACCACGCTTTGACGCAAGTTAAATAGATATGCGCAGTGGTCCGAAATGTGAACCGCACATCGACGCAAGTTAAGTTGACATGCGCCGTGATCCGAAATGTGAACCGCGCATCAACGCAAGTTAAAAAAATATGCGCAGTTTTTCCAAAGGCGAACCACGCATTAACGCAAGTTAAATAAACATGTGCACTGGTCTAAAATAAGCACCATGCATTAATGCAAGTTAAACTAACATGCGCACTGGTCTAAAATAAGCACCACGCAACAACGCAAGTTGAATAAATATGCGCAGTTGTGACAGATAAGTTGTAAAATATCTTTATACAGTAAAGTGCCACATATATAATTCCGTTTATTTACAAATGACACACACAAAGCTTAAACATTATTGACATTGACATGACGCCCGCTGGGAACCACACAAGGGCACGGGCAAATATAAACCACCACATAAGTATTTTTTATTCTCAAATAATCTTGTCCGTGACCTGCCACTTAAATGCATTTCAGGCATATCAAATGCTACCACATAATGCAGCCACCACATAAGATACCTCTCGTTGGCCCGTCCGTCTGTCCGTCCGTCCGTCTTCCGTCCGTCTGTCTGTCCGTCATCGCTTTTTGTACAAGCGATATCTCGAGAACGCTGAGGCCTAGAGACTTGATGTTGGGCTCATTTGAAAGGTCTCGACGCGTAGATGTGCCTTTTGGCCATTTTGGCCAAATTCAATCACGTTATCTTTGCCAAATTGGCCAAAAACGCAAAAAATCGACTTGTGTTTGTACAGGCGATATCTCGAGAACGCAGAAGCCTAGAGACTTGATGTTTGGCTCATTTGAAAGACATTTTGGCCGAATTCGGTCACGTGATCTTGGCCAAATTGGCCAAAAAACGCAAAAATCGACTTGTGTTTGTACAGGCGATATATCTCGAGAACGCAGAGGCCTAGAGACTTGATGTTGGGCTCAATTGAAAAGTCTCGACTTGTAGATGTGCCTTTAGGCCATTTTGGCCAAATTCGGTCACGTGATCTGCTAAATTTTGGGGGTAAAAAAAGATTTTCCGCCAGCCAGTATCATTGTTTTTCAGCAGAAGTAGGACATTTATTTTTCTTGGCCTAATCTGGCCAACAGGTTCAAAACCATAGACGACCCCTTACAATTTTGGAGGCGTTGGGGCCTGCTAGTGTTCACTGAATACTTGTTGTTTCAAAGAACATTGCCATGTCTGCAAACTTTAGCGTTCTTAAAATATTTATGTTTTGTGTATTTTTATTGCGCTTTTTTAGGCCAGTTTACGTTACACGTAAGCTGGTGTATTCGTATCGGCGTCCGTTAGTTAGTTACTTGTTTATTTAAAACTGTTGTCTCAAAATGCATCTCCTCCTACAGTTTTGTCCCGTGTCAGTCACTCTGACCGTCCGTCGCACTTAAACTTTTTTTCTTATCCGGGCGATGTCTCAAAAACTATTCATCGGATCTTCACCAAATCTAACAGAAAGGAAGTATATATAGTATAGATGTGCAACGGGGGCTTCAATTTGTCCTTTGTCCGTCCGTCGCACTTTAAACTTTTTCTTGTCCGGGCGATATCTCAGAAAGTATTCATCAGATAATCACCACACCTTACAGGAAGGAAGTATATATAGTGTACATGTGCAACGGGGGAGTTCCATTTGTTCCGTTACCGTCTGTCTGTCTTTCTGTTGCACTTTGAACTTTTCTCTTGTCCGGGCGATGTCACAAAAGCTATTCATCGGATCTTCACCAAACCTTACAAGAATGTATATACAGTATAAACTCTACAGGAATAAATTATATATTTTAGATGTGCACCGCGTGTTTTCAATTTGTCCAGTGTCAGTCGGTCTGTCCGTCCGTCGCACTTAAACTTTTTTCTTGTCCAGGCGATATCTCAAACACTATTTATCGGGTCTTCACCAAACCTTACAGGAAGGAAGTAGATATAGTGCAGATGTACAACGGAGATTCAGTTTGTCCCTTGTCCGTTCGTCTGTAGGCCCGTCGCACTTTAATTTTTTTTATCCCAGCGATACCTCAAAAACTATTCCTCGGATCTAAACCAAACCTTACAGGAAGAAAGTACATATAGTGTAGATGTGCATGGATCCGTCATTTTCTCAATCCGTTGCACCTTGTGTATTGCGTTTGTCCGGGCGGTATTTCAAAAAGAGTAACTGGACCACAGTGATGTAACCACTATTGGCTGAAGGCTCTGCATCTCCGATGCCTATGTTTTTTGCCCTTACTGTGTTACGACAAATGTCCTCTTCAGCGTTGCCATGTGCAGTCATGTCGCGTAGTTACTATGTCGACTGCTGTGCTAGTTACTACGCAGTGTGCTGCGCCGACAAGAAGCACTGCTGTCCGTCGGGCTATACGTGTCGGTCCGGGGAGTGCACGAGGGAGGGGCACACCATCGACTGGTACGAGAAGATGCCATCCAGAGACACCAACCAGGACGCCAGCCGCGACGCCACGGGAGGGGAAGACTCCCCTGCCCAGGTCCCTATGCAGGGTAACGTAGAAAGGGTACTATATTTATTTGCTGTTATTCCTATTTTATGTGACCTTATCATCACCCGTGTAACAGATAGAAAAAAGTAAATATACTAAATAAAAAAGTAAAGAAAAAAATTGAAATAGTACAGCACGTACTGATCACGAATGGCCAATACATAAAAAAGTGTTATTGTTGTAATTTTAGCAGTGTATTATTGAAATCGGCAATCAAAGAAAACGATGTCATTGTATGACTTATTGTATCAACGTAGCGTGTCTTGTTGTGTGGTTTCGCATGCGCGGAAGTGAGAGCCAGTGTGATCCGAGAGAACACGCTGTGCCCGGACGGGCGCTCCACGTGCCAGGGCAAGCAGACTTGCTGCCTCATGCCTGATGGGCGCTGTCCTTACGAGAAGGTCCGCACTGTTTAATTAGCATTTTAAAATTTTTTACGCCATTTTAAATTATTAGGATTTAGATGTCAAGGAATTCTGTTAGTGCAGTTTTCGATAAAATTTACTTAAATAGGATGTGATAATAATAATAATAATAATAATAATAATAATAATAATAATAATAATAATAATACAAACAAGCGACTAATTCACAAAAAATGGTTTGAATACTGCAAGTAAAGTGGAAATGCACGGGCCTCTTTTAATTTTGTTCGAAAAAAATAAACCGCTTCGTATGGCAGGCTGTCTGCTGCGCGGATAAGCAGCACTGCTGTCCGGCCGGTTACGTGTGCGATGCCACTTCGAAGATGTGCAACCCCTCTGGCCAACACACCATCAGCATTCCGTGGTCGAAAAAGCAGCCAGGTGAGGTGGAGGTGTAAAGAACACATGCAGTCGGTTTAATGCCTCAAATACATTTAGAAGAGATTGGTGCATGAAGATATTTTTAGCTCCTTTTTTATGCCTAGACATGACTAAGATCGTGAATGACATTATCTTTTATGTTCGAAGGTTAAAACTTGTCATGCAATATGCAGCAAAACTGTATGCGAACAGAGAAACCCTGCACATGAAGTAGTCTTTGGAACAGATTTCTCAAGCCTTATAGATAAAAAGCCTAATACTATCCCACTGTTTGAAGGCAGAATTTTACCTCATCTAGAGGAAGCTGGTATTATTTTTTCCCACAGGTTCTGGGGAATATATGCGATCGACCGCGTGTCGGTCGGTCTGTCGGTCTGTCATCAAGAGCTTGTTAACACGATAACTTAAAAATTCCTGCAAGGATTTTCATGTAACTTGGCATGTAGCTTCTGTTAGAGCAAACACAGATCGATATTGTAAATGGGCCAGGTTCGTCTAAGGAAAATGGACCGGCTGGGATTAGAAAATTTCAGCTCTTCGTTGACTATTGTGTGGCCTTGTTAACACGATAACTTAATAACTGCTGCAAGGATTTTCATGAAACTTAGTGTGTACCTTCTATGGGAGCAAACACAGATTGGTATTGCAAATAGACTAGGTATGTTTAAGGAAAATGGACCAGCTGGGCTTAGAAAATTTCAGCTCTTCATTGACTATTGTTAACACGATATCTCAAGAACAACTACAAGGATTTTAATGAAATTTGGTGTGTATATTCTGTGCGCACTACCAAGGATCGGTATAGTCAATGGGTTAGGTTGGCTCAAGGAAAATGAGCCAAATGCACTTTGAAATTTATCAAATTCTGGAAATTATTCAGCTCGGAATGAGTTTGTTAACAAGAGATCTCAAGAAGAACTTCAAGGATTTAATGAAACATTGTATATAGCTTTTATGGGAACAAATAGAGATCGGTATTGTAAATGGGCCAGGTTTGTCCAAGGAAAATGCACCAACTGGAAAATTTCAGCTCTTAATTGACTATGGCCGTGTTTAACTGATGGGGATGGCTGGGAAGCTGTTTTGAATATGTAGGCTACGAACACTGCTCTAGTCGTAGAGTCTATAGGGTTTCCAGTCGCCCTGATGGACACTGACTAAGCCTTTAGTTTTAACATCCCATCATACTTAGCGGAAGAGACTACAATCCCTTGCGAACTTTGCAGAACTTAAAGAGCAGTAGAAAAATTGTCACATTTTTTATACGGATGGGTTTAAACGCGACTTAAGCAGCACTAAACTTAAGCAGCTTCAGTAGTCACAGAGCATAATATTCTGAAAGTAAAACTGCCAGATGGGTCATCAATATTCTCTGCAGAAATTATAGCGTTACTGCTGGCCACTGAAATTAACAGAATTAGCCGTTACATGATTTGCGTTTACGCTCTGTCGGTACTACAGGCAAATGAGAATGTTCAAATATCGAATCTTTTAATCCTCGAACTTCTAGACAAACACGACGATGCCATCAAGGCTGGTAAGGAAGTGATTTTGCTGGATTCCAAGTCATGAAGAACGGCTAAGGTGGTGCTAAGCGAGAACTGTTCCGATCTCCTTTGCCATACTCTGACTTCAAATACCATATCTCACGATAAACAAACTATCTTTGCAACGACATTGGGCCAGACAAAGGGATAACAAGCAGTTTGAAATTAATCCTATTGCTGAGCATAAACTGCCTTCCTTAAGTAATGTTCGGGTTGACATGGTTATACAAAAGAGCAAGGATGGGACATTCAGATATGAGCCATAAATATCTTTTAAGAGAGAGCCGGTACCCGACTGCATCGGGTGTCAGGAACCTTAAACAGTGAAACATATTTTAATAGACTGTACCGATTTCCAAGATGCACGTTCACGTCATTTCAGAGTTAACTCTTTGAGGCAGTCTTTAAGTAGAACATAGAAAAATATACATTTTGAAAAGAAATCAACCTGGGTCAGTATTTTAAGTCGCTGTTTATTTTATAATTTTAGCATGTGCACGGTTTTAACTTACCTGGATTTTAGCTTGGAATATTGTCTTCTAGACACTGATTATTGACATGTTTTTGCATACTTTAACCCGCTATAGAAAATATAGTGACTTAAGTACACTGTGAAAAAATATGCAGGTTTTTGTATAAAGCACTGCTGATTTTATTAATAGCGAGAGCGCATAGTGACGAGGGCAGTGGGAATGTGCTGTGTCCGGATAAGCACGAGTGCCAGAGTGGCTACACGTGCTGTAAACTGCTGAGTGGGAGCTATGGGTGCTGCCCCCTGCCCAAGGAGAGTGCGAGAGATTTTGACACGCGCTGTAAACAGCTGAGTGGGAGTTTTGTTTGTTGTTCTCTGCTCAAGTTGAGAGTCTCAGGTGGTAACATGTGTTGTAAACTGTTGGGTGCAAGCCACAATTGCTGTCTGCTCCCCATCACACGGCTGCAACCTCCTTCCCTTGGTAGAAGCTACGGGTAGGTGTCACTGCCTGACACGATTTTCAAAGGTATTACACGGCATATGTTGTTTTCTCCTCATTTTTTACTCTGTTGACTTCCCGCCTGGCTACTAGTCGTTTACGTTGTTTATGTTTATGTGTTTATCTTTATGTATTTATAGTCATATATTTATGTTGCATGTGTTCGTTTATATGTTTATGTTGCCAGGCGGTCTGCTGTAGCGACGGCTTGCACTGCTGCCCAGAGGGCATTGCTTGTGACCTGGCGCACGCTTCTTGTAACAGCCTCGCCATCAATAGCCTCGCCGTCTCCGGGGAAACCATCTACATGCGGTATCAGAGGTCAGTGCCGCTCGCAGAATGCGCGTGTTGATACTGAAGATGGTGTCGATGACGGGGAGGGTGGGAGCAGAGAGAGATGAGGGGTAAGGGGGTCGATTTGCATTCAGTGCTGCTTGCAGCATGGAACAGACTGCTCGTGGTGACACGTAGAGTACTGTCGGTGGCGAGGAGGGGGTGGGCGGGAGGTGGAGGAGGGGTAAGGGGGTCAGCTGGCGTTCAGTGCTGTTTGCACTGAGGATGGTATCGGTGGCGGGGAGGGGTTGGGGATGCAGCAGGAAGAGGGGAAGGAAGGTGGTTTTTAGACCAGCCAACTCTCTCGATTGGTCTTGTGCAATCACTTTTGAAAATTGTATGTATATGTGTATGTGTGTGTTAATCTTTTTAGACCAGCCTACCATGTCGGGCTGGTCTTAACACGTCAGTAGAGGGGTATCCTTCGTCTGTATGTAGGTATGTACGTGCGTAAACTTTTACTTAAAATGCTACTTCTCCTTCAGTTTTGATCGGATTTCTTTCAAATTTTGCACGAATATTCTCTAGTTAGGTCTCTCTTTAAAAACAATTGGTGATCCGCCAAAAATTGGCTAAATGGTGTGATTTAAAATTTTTCGGTTGACAGTTTTTAAAATTCTTCATCTCCCACAACTTGGATCAGATTTTCTTCAAATTTTGTACGAATATTATCTAGGTAGGCCTCTTTTAAAAATTACTCATTTTGGCGATTCGCCAATAGTTGGCCAAATGGGGGGCATTTTTTATTTTTTTTGTGTTACATTTTCAAAATGCTTCTTCTCGTACAATTTTGATCGGATTCCTTTCCAATTTTAAACATTTGTTCTATAGGTAGCCTCTCTTGAAAACTACCTTTAATTGGCGATTCGCCAAAAACTGGATAAATTGGGGACATTAAAATTGGCCTCTCTGTTTATTCATTCTGTTTATTTGAACTTCAGCATTTTGTAACAACGTCGTTGCTTTGAACAAAAATCAACAATTTTTTCACCGCATTAAATAACAAGTTCTACACTACGTTCCTTGAGTGGGCATTACACTGGAGTCACTGAAGCATTACGCTGGAGTTACTGAGGCATTACACTGGAGTCAAAAAAAGCATTACACCGAAAACAATGAAACATTACACTGGAGTCACTGAAACAGTACGCTGGAGTCACTGAAACATTACACTGGCGTTACAGAAACATTACATTGGCGTTACAGAAACATCACGCTGGAGTTACTGAAGCATTACGCTGGAGTTACTGAATCACTACATTGTAGTCACTGAAACATTACACTAGTCACTGAAACATTACACTAGAGTCACTGAAACATTACACTGGCGTTACTGAAGCATCACGCTGAACTGAGTTAGCATTACAGAAAGATCGGGTTTTGGGCCTTTGTAACGAATAAGACACCAGTGATGAGAGAATATAGAACCCACGGAAGATTTGGAGAGGACCGGACGCAGGTGAAGATACAGACTGCAGAACGGACGTGTGAAAGCGAATACAGGACCCACGGAAGATTTGGAGAGGACCGGACGCAGGTAGAGGGACAAACTGCAGAACGGACGTGTGAAAGCGAATACAGGACCCACGGACGAAATGGAGAGGACCGGACGCAGGTGAAGGGAGACTGCAGAACGTGAAGACACAACAAAAGTCAACTGGCCAACACTTGCTAAATATACTGGGTATCTATATTTAGGTGCACCCAGTAAACTTCTATTTCAGTGTGAGTTTATTTCAAGATCAGCATTTGAAAATAATCAACCTGTGATCAGCCCTTTAGAGATTTTTTCACTGCACTTGTGACACAAATTGAGTTTCGTGATATTAATATTGAATAATTATAAATACCCCGATTGCACTTATCAAACGTTCGGAGATGATTGGTGGATTTAACCAACGGCTACGCTGATTGGTTTATATCTGATGCAATTAAAATACATGGTGAGTATGAAACGGCCATCCATACGCTTGGAAAGCATCACTGCAATCAAATTGCAATTATAATTTTACGCGGAATATGACTTTGGAGTATGATTGGTTGAAACAACTATATATTGTGTTTGACTGGTCTTTGGTCATACGAATATTATTTACAAAAAAATCCCAAATTTTCTTGGCCAACTACAAATTAAGAAATTCTTAACAAGTTTGTCCAAGGACAAAGTCCCAGCTTACGAAAACAATAAAACCAATTCCAGCGTGCATGAGCAAGGGAATTTTCCTGAAAAATTTGGCTTCAAAAGATGAGACGGCAAAGAGCTAGCCCAATAATTAATTTAGCACCGGGCCAGAACATTGATCGATAAATGCATACAAAGATTTCTTTCCCAGAAAAATGGGAAACAGATTTTTTGTATCTCTGGTAGACAGGATAGTCTGCCATAGATACCTTTAAACAACGCTCGCATTTCGGACCAGTGCGCATATTTATGTAACTTGCCTTGATGCGCGGCTTTTATTCAGACAAGTGCGCATGTTTATTTAATTTTGCGTAGATGCGCGGTTCCGATTTTGGAACAGTGCACATGTTTATTTAACTTCCGTTGATGTGCGGTTCGCATTTCTGACGAGGGTCCATGTTTTTTTTCACCTTTTGTGGATGTGCGGCTCTTATTTCGGATCAGTGCGCACGTTTATTTACCTTGTGTTGATGTGCGGTTCTTATTTCGGATCAGTGCGCATGTTTATTTAACTTGTGTTGATGCGTGGTTCTCATTTCAGAGCAGTGCGCATATTTATTTAACTTGCGTTGATGCGCCGTTCGCATTTCGGACCACTGCGCATGTTTATTTAATTTGCCTCGATGTGCGGTTCGCATTTCGGACCAGTGCGCATGTTTCTTTAGGCTGCGTTGATGGGCGGTTCGCATTTCAGACCACTGCGCATGTCTATTCAACTTACGTCGAAGCGTAGTTTTTTTTTCGGACCAGTGCGCATGTTTATTTAACCTGCGTTGATGCGCGGTGCTAATTTTGGACCAGTTCGCATGTTTATTTATCTTCCGTCGATGCGCAGTTCACATTTCGAACCATTGCGCATGTTTATTTAACTTGCATCGATGCGGAGTACTTAATTTGGACTACTGCGAATGTTTCTTTAACTTGCGCCGATGTGCGGTTATTAAATCTGACTACTGCGCAAGTTTATTTAATTTGCGTTTATGCGCTGGAGGAGGAGATTCATTTAATTTTTTTTCAACTTGCGTTGATGCAAGGTGCTTATTTTGGTCCAGTGTGCTTGCTTATTCAGCTTGTGTTGCTGTGCGGTTCGCATTTCGGACCAGCGCGCATGTTTTTTTAACTTGTGTTGATGCGTGGTTCGCATTTTGGACCATAGCGCATATTTATTTAACTTGTGTTGATGATCGGTACTTATTTTTGACCGGTGCATGTCTATTCAACTTACGTCGAAGCGTAGTTCTTTTTTCGGACCAGTGCGCATGTTTATTTAACCTGCGTTGATGCGCGGTGCTTATTTTGGACCAGTTCGCATCTTTATTTATCTTCCGTCGATGCGCAGTTCACATTTCGTACCAATGCGCATGTTTATTTAACTTGTGTTGATGCGTGGTTCTCATTTCAGACCAGTGCGCATATTTATTCAACTTGCGTTGATGCGCGGTTCAAGTACTTAATTTGGACTACTGCGAATGTTTCTTTAACTTACGCCGATGTGCGGTTGTTAAATCTGACTACTGCGCAAGTTTATTTAACTTGCGTTTATGCGCTGGAGGAGGAGATTCATTTAATTTTTTTTTCAAAAATTCCGAAAAAATTCAAAAGTTTTCCAATTCACTCAAAAAGCACAAGCCGTATGCATGACCACCTAGAGACGGCTCATATCGAAAATAAATGAAATCTGATAAAAACTGTAGGAGGAAATGCATTATGAATTTTTTTCTTCACAAATTCTCTCATCGACTGAAAAAGACAGGCTATATTCACAACACCCTAAGCATGCCTCAGCCCCAAAATAAATGATGTTTGATCAAAACTGCCGGAGAAAATGCATTTTGAGGTATTTTCATCAAAAATTCCCCCCCCCCCGAAATCAAAAATTCCCAAGTCGAATCAAACACCACAAGCCGTATGCGAAACCTACCTAAGGATGCCTCATAGCAAAAATAAATGAAATCGGATAAAAACTGTAGGAGGAAATGTATTTTGAAGTTTTTCTTCATAAATTCCCAAAAAATACAGAAATTGTCGGATCGACTAAAAAGCACAAGTCGTATTCTCAACCCCTTAGGGATGCCTCAAACCCAAAAAAAAAAAAAAAAAAAAAGGTTCAAAACTGTAGGTGGAAATGCATTTTGAAGTTATTTTCTTCAAAAACTCCCTAAAAATACAAAAATTGCCCGATGGACTAAAAAGCACAAGCCGTATGCACTCATACCAAAAATAAATGTCGTATTTTCAACCCCTTAGGGATGCCTCAAACCCAAAAAAAAGGTTCAAAACTGTAGCGGGAAATGCATTTTGAAGTTTTTTTCTTCAAAAACTCCCTAAAAATACAAAAAATTGCCCGATCGACTAAAAAGCCCAAGCCGTATGCACTCACACCAAAATAAATAACATCGAATCAAAATTGTAGGGGTAGATGCATTTTGAATTATTTTCGAAACTTTTGCTTAAAAAATTCCCCAAAAATATAAACTAAAAAAGCATAAGCCGTATGCACGAACCTTCAGGGGTGCCTCATACCAAAAATAAAAGACATCGGGTCCAAAATGTAAGAGGTGATGCATGATAAAATTTCTTCAAAAAATCCTCAAAAATTCAAAAATCATCCGATCGACTAAAAAAGCACAAGCCGTATGTACGACCGCTTGGGAAATCCTCACACCAAAAATAAATGACATCGAATCAAAATTGTAGGAGTAGATGCATTTTTTTCAAAATTTTCGCTGAAAAAAATCCCCCAAAATACAAAAATTGTCCGATCGACTAAAAAAGCACAAGCCGTATGCACGACCCTTTAGGGGTGCCTCATACCTAAAATAAATGACATCATGTCAAAAATGTAGGAGGAGATACATTTTTAATTTTTTTCTTTAAAAATTCGCAAAAATTCAAAAATCACCCGATCGACTAGAAAAGCACAAACCATATGCATGACCTCTTAGGGACGCCTCACACCAAAAATAAATGACATCGGAGATGCATTTTGAAACAAAGTTTACAGCGAACTGACTAACTAACTAACTAACTAACGGACGCCATCCGCAGACCGACAGGAATACCCCAGCTTACGTGTACCGTAAGCTGGGCTAAAAACGAAATACAGATTTCTTGTTGGGGCGGATTTTGTCCTAGACAACATGTTTCGCACTGTTGTTTAAACGCTGTGTTGCATATTTCGAAAGAACAGGGCCAGTGGATAGCATGCCATGCTTTATGCTATTGACAGACAATGTATGCTCAAGTTTTTTTCAAAATGTTGAAGTTTTTTAAGGGTATTTGACGTAGATGAATATGTATGTTATGCTCAGAACATGGCATTGTTTTGTAGTAACAACTTTAGTTTCTTCTAAGAATATATTAACTTCTGCTTGTGAGTACGGAGCCTGAGATACGACTCGTAGTAAGTTTTTAATAAAATATAAGGTAAAAACAGTTTTAGTAACTAAACCCGACTTCAAGTAAAGATGCTTTTTTATGTTTGTATTTACACTTTTTATGTTTATGGTTTTATGTTTATAGTTCTCTAGATGCACCCAAACATTGACGCGCAAATGTATTTTCTTGTTTCAGCGAGTCGACTTTTCTTGTCTCGGCGAGTTAACGCTTTTGTCCGCGAGTTGACCGAAACTTTTGTTGGCAAGTTCGTCATTTTGTCGGCATGTTTACCACTTACCGTCAGGATATCGAATGTATCGAATTTCGCGTATCAACCAGTTAAAAGCCTTGTTTACGTAGAGAACATTCCACACGTGTTCTGCGATAAGAGTATGAACCTTCTGCGGATTTCCAACATTAGTTCTGTATTATACACCCTGGTGAACATCACGTCGTTTATTGTTCAAAGGGTAAATTATTAATTTTTTTAAATAATGGCTCTTAAAATTTGTTGTTTTTCTGAAATCCGAAGGCAGCGGTGTTGGTTAATTTACACACCACAATCCATGCGCAGCTTTTTCCTATTTATTCTTTTTTCTTTTTCGTGCTTTATCAATTATTTCGAAATCCAAAATTGTGTACACATGGGCGATTTCTCGATGATTAATTTTACATAAGCCCCAGTTCTCGTTATTTATGTCCAACTAACTAAACTGTGGCTTTAAACAAGGAATTTATGTGGTCAATACTTAGAATTCGAAAAAAATGAATATACTGTGCTACATGTAAACAATATGGGAAACAGGAAGAGCTTCACAGTGGGACTATTTTATAAAAAAATATCTGGCAATCTGCTAAGTCCACATTCAACATGCCGAAATGTCTAATTTACAGTATTTGCTTTTAAATTATCACAATAAAGTCCAGTCAATACATGACGAAACGCTAAATTTCAAACCCTTACACTTTTGGTCCTTGTAGTTTCGTGGCTCGACACTGTAGGGACACTAGGGATACTCTGGTCTAACCCTGCAGAGTGCTGGACGCACGTAAAGGAGGACAAAGTGCAGAACCAACGGAAGACCCTGGAGAGGACCGGACCCAGGTGAAGGATCACAAAGTGCAGGGCGCGTACAACTCACGTAAAAGGGCTTCAACAGGACAGAACAGACGTGAAAGGGGCACATACTACCACAAAAAATGTAATCTGCGCAAGCGCGGAAAATTTGTCAATTCCGCGTGGTTCCGCTTTCGCCAAAGGACATTCCTGCGAAACGGCACTTTTTATCTTTCAGTTGTTTAGTACGAATCATGCCGCCCGCGACTTATAACAAATTCACCGGCTGTTCAGGCAGGTTCTCGGAGAGGAGATTGGGGGAGGGGGAGGGGGTGACTCAAAACAAACACGCTTATATTTAAATAAATAATAACCGACTTTTTTATCACAAAGAAAATGTCTGAATTTGATAAAAAAAATTGACGATTTTCGCACTAATGCCAGAGTCACACATTCTTTTTCCCGTACACTGCCACCGTATTCACAAAAGTTAACTGCGCAGTTAACTGTACACGGCACTAGGGAAATCAACGAAAAATTGTTACAAGAATATGTTCTAACATAAAATAAAATTAATTAATCAAACTTTAAAAGTTCTGTTGGCTACAGGAGCAGTTAACGGAATTTGTTTGCAGTTCACTTTTGTGACTGCGGCCCCTGCAGGCATATGTCCCCCGTTACTCATCAATCATCAGTTCTAGCATCAACACTTTTGATTGTACTTTCAAGAAAAGTAACCAACATGAATTAATCATCCATAAGCCCTCAACAGCGTTCACGGGGTAACAGATTTACCTCACTACGCAAAAATAAATAAATAAATAAAAATAAATAAATAAATAAAAATAAATAAATATCCTGACGCTCAGACAAAAAAAAACATGGGTTAACCATCCACTGGCCAAAAAAAAAAAACGTTCACTAAGACAAAAAAAAAGCATGGGGACATCCGAACAAAAAAAAATCCGGGAGGGGAGGGGGTTATAGCTAAAGCTTCTGTGAACTTGAGCAGGCAGCTGGTGGTAACAACTTCCGAGAAATACTTGTCGACCGATTAGCAAATTCAATTCGAAACGGCGTCTTGGTGTGAATGTTAATACCCAGGCCTACAAAACCCCAACAAAAAAAAAGAAGAAGTGCCCACCACATCCTAACTGTGGTACTCTTATCTTGGGTAGATATAAGATTTTACAAGGTGTGAGGGCGGGGGGGAGTGGGGATAAACCCTGGGATCTAGCTTATTATTTAATTTAAAACAATTGTGTAAACTAACTATCAGGGCAGTTTGATGGCGGGGGGAGGGCGACATTTCAATATATTCCCCCAACGCAGTTCACCGTAATGGCCGCTAGAGATTGAACAAGCAAAATGTAACGAAAAGATGATTTCGTTGCTTTATATTCCGGTCATCGTACTGCATGTTCCCACCCCATCCACCCCCCCTCACCCCCAGCACAACCCTGCAGCGCATCCCTTCCAAAATACACATTAAAGCAAGCCCAAATATTAACTTTTTCACTGTAGCAGGCATCCGAGACCAGCCCCCTCCTTCCCACACCCTATTCACCCCTGAAAAAAAATCAAACAGGCGTCGAGCAAAAAAGTTGGGGACCGGATACATAGCTACATGTATTAATGATCCGGAAAATATCCAGGGGCCCGAACAGATATCGGGGGTGGGCGGGCGGGGGGGGCAATATCCAGCCTCTTTTTCTCCCACAGCTCTTGGGAAATCAAAACATAGTTAACTTTCCCCACACCTTAAATACTACACACATTGCTGATTTCTCACAAAACAGCAGCCACGGCGTACTTGACCAAACAGATTACAACATTTTCCTTAAATCAGGTTAAACAGGAAGTTAAAACCGAAAAAAGCATTAACTGAATCGTGCAATACTTCACGGCAATATAAAAAGATCTCAACTTCTCAAGAAAAGAAAAAAAACACTTTTTGCTCGTGACATTTTGAAGCTCAATTAAGAACGTCTTATGACTATGACTAAAAAAACATTATGAGGCCACATGACTCTGTTCCACGTCTTGTATTTAAACAAATAAGCGAACACGCCCTTTTATTTCCTCAAAAGGGTTTTAAAAGGACGCAAACTCAGAGCCCCTTTTTTAATCACCGGGATGCACTCCTTTCGCCACTGTTAGTATGGTGGCGTAGGAATTTTATGACTGCTGACACAGTCTGAGTGTTCTACGTTCTTCCGACGTATCTTGTGAAATCCCATCGTCCACAAAGGGGTCTTTTTTCTATTCTTACTTTAGATTCGATACACGCCTCAAACTTAAAACTCTGGCGATATGAGGGGGGAAGCGGAGTGGGGATGGGGTGGGGGGGGGAGTTGGGACGGTGAGGCAAATAGAACGATCAGCTTGAGTTAATAGTAAAAAAAAATCACTACTAAGCCAATTCGACTCAATCGGTAACGGATTTGCAAAGTGGTCACAGCCCTAAATTTTATCACCTTGGAATCCGAAATTTTGGAGAAACAACAGGGGCATGGCCACACAGAGAGATATCTGCACATGCGCATAAGACAGGTACAGCTATTAAACCGACGGTGAGCGCTATTCGCCTTACACATTTGCGCATAACACCAAGCTGTTTGTGTAATTTAAACTCATCGCCTGAGCGTTTTGTTTACACCTAGCAGATGCTATTCCCAATCCCTCTCTCTCTCTCTCTCTCTCTCTCTCTCTCTCTCTCTCTCTCTCTCTGCTCACTCGTGGGAGTGCTAACACCTGGCCTGTTCTGTACAGATATGAGTTACTCCAGCACTGGTGCTATATGCGCACATCCTGCACACACCTACGCCAGGCTGTAATACATACACAAAAAAACACCACAGCTCATAGACAGGGATGGAAATTACGCCACACCCGTTGTTGTCCAACGACCAACCTCTATACTAACCCTGTCTAGTGATACACACTATGGCAACATAGGAACTACTTCTTGAATCCATCCGCTTTGTGCTGGAAAATAGCATATTGATATCTCCAACACACAATAGCGTGCAACACCCAACAGCTCTTATTTTTGGCCCCCCTTCCCCCCCAAAAAAAAGCCGTTCTGTTATTTTTTATCCTCTGGGCATCAAGCTGACTATGTACTTGACTTGTCTTTCTAGTTTACAAAATTAAAGGCAAAGCTTGACTGCAATTAAAGGGGGGAGCGATGGCCCGAGGGGCACCTGATATCTGCCCGGGTCCCACGAAAAAATTCTTGTTCTTGTTTTTCTAGTCCCCCACTTTTCGCTCGGGCCTGTTGGATTTCCCCACAAGGGAACCAAGCGACAGAAAAAACATAAACAATTTCCAGCCCTGGAAAATCATCGAATCTTTACTCCACAGTCACTCCTACATTTCACATTAAAATGATAGTTTTTATTTTTTTTCAAATATACTTGCCGCATTGTATCTTACGTTTGGCGTTCAAATTAGAATAAACCATTTTCTTGTCCTATAAACAAAACAAATGGTCGGTGGCCGAACCACACCTAACTTGCCGTTGCTTGGTACCGTGTGAAATACCGAACTACACCAACGGCACTTTCTGTTGCTAGGTACCCAGTGAAATACGAAACAGAAACGCCAAGTCAAAGAGACCATTGTAACACATATCATCAACGAAATGACTTGTTACGTGAAAGACACGGGGTAAAAACATCTGTGCATCTTCTAAGTTTACTCACTTTTTTACCGCTGTCAAACTGCGTGCCTAAATTCTACATTTAAGCACTGCTCGATGGTTTAGGGTTAAAACTTAGAACCTCCAGGCCACGAATCCGAACTCAGTTAATTAATTAGGCACCGTGACGTAAATCATGACAGCCTAACACTGCCGTTTTTTACACAAAAGAATCTAAAACAATTACTGAGCAAAACGGCTTGTCATCCTAAAGCCTATAAATTCTAAACTCGATCAGACTTAAACCATCCTTTGATCATTTTTTTCAAATTTACAGGTTCTCTTTCCGGACCCAGGCAATTTCAATAAAAATTATTTCATCAATAAATCGATCTTTTTTGTAACATTTTAGCCTTTTTTTAATTCTTGACAAAAGTTGAAAATACCTTAGGCCAAACAAGTGCAGAAAGGTTGGAACACAGTAGAACCTAGTTATAACGACACCGGTCATTACGACACACCTGTCCACACCGGACGATACACCTGTCCACACTGGACGACACACCTGTCCACACTGGAGGACACACCTGTCCACACCGGAAGACACACCTGTCCACACCGGATGACACGCCCGTCCACACTGGACGACACACCTGTCCACACTGGGCGACACACCTGTCCACACCGGACGACACACCTGACCACACCGGACGACACACCTGTCCACACTGGACGACATACTTGTCCACACTGGACGATACACCTGTCCACACTGGACGACACACCTGTCTACACTGGAGGACACACCTGTCCACACTGGACGATACACCTGTCCACACTGGACGACACATCTGTTCACACTGGACGACACATCTGTTCACACTGGACGACACACCTGTCCACACTGGACGACACACCTGTCTACACTGGAGGACACACCTGTCCACACTGGACGATACACCTGTCCACACTGGACGACACACCTGTACACACTGGACGATACACCTGTTCACACTGGACGACACACCTGTTCACACTGGACGACACATCTGTTCACACACTGGATGACACACCTGTTCAGACTGGTACAAGAGATCTACGAGTCGTGGCTGAGGACATTGCTCTCCTCTACCTTTAGGGAACGGGTTCTAGAGACACAGGCGATATTTTTTCTCTGTCTGTTGCCATGTCGATATAACAAGGTTATACCATTATACTATAGCTTTGTAAATAAGTATAAACTCCTTCCACCACCCCTCCCAACCCCACCCGACAAAAAAAAACAGTAAATGAAAAAAATAACAGGTTGTTAAGATTGCCTCATTTTTTAAACGAACAAAAAAATCGGTTCTAATTCTAGTGACCAGAAAATACGGCGTGAGCAAATCTTGTACCACAATGACGAAAAAAAAATTAAAATCGAATTGCAATCAACAAGCGCTACTTTTATAAGATACTTCTACACACCTTTAGAACTTTTCGACTTTACTTTTGGTTGCGCTTCCTTCGGGGTCACAACTTTAGCTTTCGTGGGGACGGCTTTGAGTTGCGGTTTGGGGATAAGTTTGTTGACACCTAGGGGTGACTGTGAGATCTTTGCTTGAGCCGTGCCACTGGCCTTGGACACTGTCGCTCTCGACGCTCTTCTCTCTGATTGGCTTGTTTTCAGTTGCTCTGGTAACTTTACTTGCTGGGCCACTTTCGAGGCCGTCTTCATGCCTTGCTGAATTTTGACCTGTTGTGGCACTGGCTTGGCAGGTTTCTTAACAGGCTGTGTTTTAGCCCTCTGGAAGGTGGGCGTGGCCTGTGACGTACCTTCGTCAGCTGACCTGTCGTCACTTCCGGTTCCCCGCTTGCTTCCGCTCAGCGTTTTCTTAATCTGCTGTGTCGTTTCAGCAAGTTGAAAATCTTCGTCAGCACGCCATCGCCACCTGGCGGCGACTCTTGCTCGGCCTTCACCTTGACCTCCTCACGACCCGACTGACCTCGATGCAACGTGTTCTTGATTCTGATTCTGATTCTGGTTCTGATCGCTGGTTCAGCAGCCCTCTTCACGACATTCGGAGCATTTCTTATTGCACCTGTTTTCGGCACCATTTTGACAACCTTCGGTACGGCTTCGTTCTTTTTCACAGGCGTCACTTTCGCTGCAGTCTTCACGCCTCCAGGGTCCCTACCATACATTCTAGACTGGATCCCAGCTTTCCCTCTAACAACCACCTTCTGCTTGGTCGCAGGAAGAGACTGAGACTGCTTCAAAACGGGCTTGGCTATTTTGGGAATAGGTTTGCTCGCTGGCTTCACAGAATCTCGCTTCAGGCCAGAACCAGTTCCTATCGACTGAACTTTCTTCCCTTTCGCCGCAGAACGTGACGTCACCACCTTCGCCTTAGCCGTTGGCACGTTTACGCCTGCCCCTAAACCTGGCTTGACCTTTGACGTTATCCCAACTTTATTCGAAACGCCTTCTTTCCCTTTGGGAATTTTCCTTCCGCACGGCTTTGGCGCCACTAGAGGTCGCTTCGGTACCGTCTTCAGCAAACGCTCCGACGGTTTCGCGTCTCCACTTGGCTTAGCCCCTGCTACGGTTTGCACCTTTGGGCTTCTCGTTTTCCTCACAGGTGCGGCTTGTGGTTTTCCCATCGTCTTCGCTGGCTTCGCCATTTTAGGTGGTATGTGTTTTCAAACCAATAGGGGTATCAGCACAATGTAAATTATTTCGTCAAAGCAGTGAGAGACGAAATGACGCATGATTTCGTCATGTACCTTCGTCATCCCATCTAGGCACGTGTACTTTTAACCTTGATCTCATTTCGTCAAGTACACTTTCGTCATTTCATCTATGCACGTGTACATTCGATCATGACCTGATTTTGTCAAGGACACTATAACCTTGACCCCATTCAAGGACAGTGCATGTCAAGGACACTATAATCCTGGCCTCATTCAAGGACACTGTTTTCAACCCCTATTTACGGGTCTCCACCTGAAATAAATAAAAATAATAAACAACTAAAAAATAAATAAACAAATAAAATAAAATAACATAAATTAATAAACAAGTTAGATATTCATTAAACGTTCAGTTTCGTATCTAATTTTGACATAAAGTGGTCATAGGCTATTAAAGGTGAATAAAGGTATCCTTACTTACCTCGACAGAATTGCGATCTAAAAACCATATAAGTTGCGTCTCAGTCTGTGTGGTGGCCAAGAATTAATGCCGACCAAAAAAAAAAAACTGCAAAATCTTAGTTCTCATACTTATACTTACATACCAAAACCCGGAAACACATTAATCTGAAGAAATAATAGAATCTGACAATTACGGACACCTGTAAATTACGGACAAAAAAGCCAGTCTGATGAGTGTCCGTAATTTCCTTGTTTTACTGTATATACAGACATAAACGTATTTAAAAGTCATGTAGAGGAACCCCGTAATAAAGTGGCTGCATTCTCACTCTGGTGGATCTAATATTCTGGGATTCAGGAAGTTGCTCACCGGATGGAGTTCCAGGACTGGAAGACGGACAAATATTAGAAGCAATGAATTCATCAACTTACTTTCCAGCGAAAGTTGAGTCACGCGATGTGCGTCAACATCAGGGCTGTAGATTTTTGTGTCACCTATAAAATCTTCGTCGTCACTCTCAATAGGATGTCTCCGGTTGTATGTTTTGGATGCGACTGCTTTGTTTCTCATTGCGCTTTCGCTTGCGGGTAGAAGGCAGTGGTAGTGGTACTCATTCTCATGTCCAAGAAAAATCATCCTCCCTTGTCTTTCTGGTGTAGCTTCAATAAAAGTCATTTCAGCGTTGTTGCTTGACACTACTCCAGCAGTTATGTTAAAAATATTCGTTGTAGCAATAAGTGAAAGGGGATCGAACAATTCACCATCTTCCATTCCTGTACGCAATCGTCTCAGTTTTGATTATAAATGAAATAAGGAAGAAAGGCATCGTTTGGGAGTACTTCATTTTGCCTTAACCACGTTACAATTTCCTCACGAACTTGACGGTGTGATAGTCGCTTACCATCAATATGTTAATGCTTTGGGCAAGGGCATGAAACATACAGTTACCGCCCTTTGACGTACAGCCACCAACTTCCAGTTTATACTGTGCAGCATGTTCAATCATAGCAGAAAAAAGATAGGAATGTTAAGTCTTCGATTTGAGTGTGCGCATACTTTCAATAAATGTATCTATTTTTGAGCGTTTTCTAACAAATTTTTTCTTATTAAAGCGACTTTTGTGATTTTTACCCATATTGTTCATAGTGGAAGTTTTCTGGTTTCGCCTTTGCAAGTCCATATCCCTTGCATAATCTGAAACGTCAGCAACTGAAACGACTTTTTTTCTGTTCCGTGGTCCAGTCTAATTCGGTAGTGGTGCGGTTTAGGTAAGGCTTCTAGGACACTCTCGTTTTCTAAGCTTTCCGGGAAGTCTACTTTTATGAATGTATACTTTATTCCCTTCAAAATAGGCACTAGATGATGACACTTAGCATATTTACCATGTTTTTCTCTTTACTTTTTTCGATTCTCTTTAAGCGTAGAGGCGTTTTTCTGATGCACTGCAAAGTAAACTGGAAACGTCACCGCATAAAGAAAATCGGAACGATTTGATTGACCGTAATAGAGAGCTGTGTATTTCATTCTTCTTAATGTTGGCATACTTATCCAAATTTCTTACTCAATTGTAATTCTTTTTTCGTTTCATATCATACATTAATTCTCTCTTCCAACCACTACGCGATCTTTCAATCTTGCCCTGGGGAAATTAGGCAATCACGTGTCATTAATTCCAGCCCAGCTTCCTGAAGGTCAGTAGCAAAAAGTGGGAATTGACTTATCTGAATTGCAACAAAGTCAGTACGTGGTTATCATTGACTATTACAGTAGATACATTGATGTGGTGTATTTACCTGACCTTACCAGCAAAACAGTGATTTTGAAGTTGAAATCAGTTTTGCCCGTTTTGGCATGGCACTGAAATGTCGAAAACATGGCGCAAAACAATTCGTATGCAAGGAATTTGCTGAATTCATTGATAACTACAATGTTGTTCACAATGTCAGCAGCCCATTTTCAGCCAAAGTAATGGCGAGGGTGAAGCTGCGGTCAAACTTGCGAAGAAATGTCTGAAACAAGAAGATCCGTTTGCTGAACTAATGTTATATTGCACAACGCCACATTCAGCCAACCACCTTCAAAGCTTTTGTTCGGCAGATTAGTCCGCACAGAGGTGCAAACCATTCCGAAAAATCTCGCTTCTTGTTGGTCAAAGGATACTTTAATCAGAGACAATGGTACTGACTACAAGGAGAATATGGCCAGAAATTACAGCAGACGACATGGGTGCATTTCACGAGCCCCATTTTCCGATGGACAAAATTTCCGTATCAAAAAAGACAAGGAGACGATATGGAAACCAGTAAGAAACATCAGTAACACAGAATATCCAAGGTCCTATATAGTCTAGACGTCTGATGGGAGACAATATAGGAGAGACAGCAAGCACGTCCTTTCCAGGCATAGCCAAAATAATAACCAGTTTCACTCCAATGTCTATCAAAAAGACAATAGGTCTGCTTTGTGAAGCAATTTCTCGATCGTAGAATGCAAAATTTGGTAAAACCCTCCTTAACAGATAAGCCTGTAAAGTTACCTGAAATTGAAAGTCTACAAGATAAATCTGTGCAAAATAAAACTGTCCGTGCCGTTCCCATCAACTTTAGTTCAAATAAAATCTTCTGCAAGTGTTAAACCAAACCTTTGTTAATGCAAAATAAAATAGTGGTAGCAACTCGTTTAGAAGAGTGTCAGTGAAACCTAAAAAGTTAGATTTGTAAAACACTCACCAGTTTAAGTTCCCCTGTGTTGCTAGTTGGGACGAATTTTGTTTCATACTGATTCACCACTGAATAGATTCCATGCAGGGTTGTACTCATTTTCATCGAAAAAGTTAAAGTTTTGTATGTAAATAGCTTAAATAGCTTTGTGTAGAATAATAAGTATGCAGCATATAAATATTAATATATAAAGATATTATTGTTGTTCTCCAAAGTGAATACAAATAGTATTTTTTCTGTAACAAAAATAAATCCTTAACTCGGTTTTTATGTAGTATTTATACATCAGTCTGAAATAGTTCTTACCATTTAATTATGCAGTGCATGTTCTTGGATACCGCTAAATATAAAGATTTGATATTCACGTAAGTTATTGGTTCAAACTTTATCGTTCCGATATTTTTTGACCAATAGGACGATCCCAGCTCAGTTCTCTAGAATATGATTAAATAGTTCTTCAAACTTAGTCGGAACTATTGACACTTACTTGTAGATATGTAAATTTCTAAGTATCCAAAAAATATTTAGTTTATAAAATGTGCTAATATAATGTTTAAAAGCTTATTTATATGTAATACTAAATAGTCAATATGAATTTTTAATATTGGCAGTGGGTATGAATACAGCCAGTATGTGTGTGCCGCCATGACACACACGAGTGAAACAATAAAAAGTTGATAGTTATTTCTATTTTTTGTGTACAAGTGCAAATTTTGTATAGTTGAATATGTAAAGTTTAATTAAACTAATGATATTTTCGATATATGTTGATAAAGCTAGCATGGATATTGGATATAACATTTGAATATGATATTTCTCTCACACAATTCAAGGTGAGAACTTTTCCTTTTCCTCTTAAATGGGAAAAAATTGTGGTGTATGTTTTCCTTAAAAGGAGGAGATATTCATATGCATAGGTTTACTGTTTGTGCTTTCACCTTTGCACTAATACCATATCACGTGATCATATTTGAATGAGTCGGGCAATTCTGATTAAAGTCACCAAAGAAGTTACCCAAAGCACGATTGTATTGAGATCTTTGCTTTGTATTCTTTTCAATTCAGTGAATGATGATGTATATGAGTTTAGATCCTTTGCTGCAATTAGAAACAACAACATTATGAAAAGTACCTGTTACCCAATGCAAATGAAAGAATCATGTACGCAACATTCGCTGAATTACTTCTACCCCACTCCCTATTTTTTAAATGAGTTGATTTTTTGTTCTCAGTGTCTTACATTGTATCATCAATGATCAGAACAAATGGGGAACAGGAGGCTCTATAAGACTTATCGCACTTCCTCAAAAGGCATGATAATTTTCTCATCCTCCTAAATATGATGGAGAGTAATAACATATAAAGTAGTAGTTTATATAAAGTAGTACAAAATTAGTACAGAATAGTTAAGGCAATGATTTGACAAATATAACAAAATGAGGGCTTTCAAAAAAGCCTGTAACAATATTTTATTTTGTGAATATTAACATCACATTTTAGTTAATTATGTGCTATGCTAGTATGTAATTGCTATCTGTTGCGAATATTAAAAATGTTTGTGCTAGAAATTCAAATATAGCGTTGTTTGTTTTACATAATGACTAATTTAGTACAAAAGGCCAAACAATTTATATTCTCGGAGCTTCAGTTTGTGCCTTTTCTGCTACATCTGATAGTATTCATTTGCTTTCTTGGAACATTTATGTTGCTTATTGTTATACAATTTGCTGAAACAAAACTATATTTAGAAATTGTATCCAAGAGATGTTCAGAATTAACTTTTTATTATATTATAATGAAAGTGGTATTTAACATCTAGTGTACCAAAATCTTTCTAGTACCAACTTATCTTGTTATTCATTTTATGTTTGTATTTTATGCATTTTGTCTATCGTGTATAATTTGTTAAATTTGCATGTATCTTTACTGATACTTATATATTATTTTGTGTAAGTTTGTTAGAGCTAGCTTAAGTAAAGAGCTACATATGTTTTGGTACAAATAACAGTATTGCAACTTGCAGCTTTATTTTGGCATGAAATTATGGTAATTACAAGTACTCAACTACATTACATTGGTCATTTGTAATAATTCACATTATCTGATAATATATCAATATGTCATTCATATCATTTTGTTTTATATCAATTGTCATATTTATCCGAGAAAATAATTTATAACATTGTTTATGGACAAAAGCTCAGCTCACAAACGCAAATTTCAAGACAAAAAGGCTGGCGTCAGTAAAGATTTTAATGGAAAATGGTTTACTCCCAATATATCCGCCAATTCTTGGCAAATCGTAAAAAAAGTAATATCCACGTGTTTCGGCCATTATGTTCGAATTGCCACACAAACAAAAGTAATAGCCACGACGTTTCCTTTTAAATCATAGAAGATACGTTTCTATGAAAGTGGTTTTGGCTAATAGTTCAAAAGATTTTAGGCGAATCGCCGAAAAACGTAATAGCCAGGTGAGTATTAAAGCCTGCCACTTTTGATCACAATTCCAAGATAATATGACCAAAATCCGAGAGGCAGCTGAGTTTTCAATAACGATTTTGTGCGAATCAACAAAAAAAATTAAAGCCAGATAGTTATTAATTTCTGCTTCTATAATTGAAAAAATACAAAGGTACATTATATTCCTAGCGCTAGAAAGATTTTAGCAGGCATTAGTTTTTCGCCATATCTCTAAGATTTCTCAAAAATACACAAAGCAGCAATACAAACCAGGTGTGTGGCAATGACCACTTTCTTTAACCAAAATTTCAAGACAGTAAAGCCATTTCTGTGGTGTGAGTTAAGATTTTACTGATTTTTTTCGTTTTTCGCCAATATTTCAACCAATTTTTGGCCAATTGCCATAAAAGTAATGGACAGGTATGCAATAATTCTTGCTTCCTCTTCGTAAAGTTTCATGACAGTGAGGCTATTTTTCTGGTTGGTAAAAAAAGTTTAATTGCCAATATTTCGACCAATTTCTGGCGAATAGCCAAAAAAGTAATAGCCAGTTGAGCAATTATGTGCACACTTCCATTTAAACCATAGGAGGATATACGATTTAATTGCGTTCCGATAAATATTTCCGACAGTTTTTGGCGAATTACCAAAACAGTTATGGCAAGATAGGTAGTATCACTATTACAAGGCAGTGAGGTTATTTTTCTGGCGTTGGTTAAGTTTTTTGCCAATGTTCACGAATCACAAGTAAGAGAGAGAGAGAGAGAGAGAGAGAGAGAGAGAGAGAGAGAGAGGGAGAGAGAGAGAGAGAGAGAGAGAGAGAGAGAGAGAAAGACCATAGCAAAGTAGGCTCGAAAAACCTCTACCCTAATTCAAAATTCCAAGAAAGCAAAATTATGTAACTGGTGTTAGTTAATATTTTAGTAAGGTTTTTTTTCCAATATTTTCGCCAATTTCTCTTAATTACGAAAAACAGTAATAGCCAGGCAATGATGTAAACATTATGTAAATTATAGCAATTATGTAACTTTGAGACTATTTTCCTGGAGTAAAACAAGATTTAAGAAAAAACATTTACGTTTTTTCGCCAACATTTCCTCCAATATTTGGCGAATGGCCAAACCACTTAGGCAGTCATCTCTGCTATTGTTACTTAATATTGCAAGACACTGCCGCACTTCTGAACTTTAAGTTGGGGGGGTGGGGGTGGGGGAAGGGAACCTGTGAGTTGGCCCGTAAGTGTAAGAGTGTGAGCAGGTGATTTTGTTTGTGCGAAGTAATGAACGCCGGGTGTGGTTGGGTTGGGTTGGGTTCGGTCCACTTTGGGAGTGACCACGGTTTGAGATTACAACCGGCGATCGGGACAAAATGTGACTACGGTATGGGTTGGGTTGAGTTGGGTCGAGTTTTCGAGTGACTACGGTATGGGTTGGGTTGGTCGAGTTTGGCAGTGAATACGGTATGGGTTGGGTTGGGTCAAGTTTGGCAGTGACTACGGTATGGGTTGGGTTGGGTCGCGTTTGGCAGTGACTACGGTATGGGTTGGGCGGGTCAAGTTTGGCAGTGACTACGGTATGGGTTGGGTTGGGTCGCGTTTGGCAGTGACTACGGTATGGGTTGGGCGGGTCGAGTTTGGCAGTGACTTCGGTATGGGTTGGGTTGGGTCAAGTTTGACAGTGACTACGGTATGGGTTGGGTTGGATCGCGTTTGGCAGTGACTACGGGATGGGTTGGGCGGGTCAAGTTTGGCAGTGACTACGGTATGGGTTGGATTGGGTCGCGTTTGGCAGTGACTTTGGTATGGGTTGGATTGGGTCAATTTTGGCAGTGACTTCGGTATGGGTTGGGTTGGGTCGCGTTTGGCCATGACTACGGTATGGGTTGGGTTGGGTCGCGTTTGGCAGTGACTACGGTATGAGTTGGGTTGGGTCGCGTTTGGTAGTGACTACGGTATGGCTTGGGCGGGTCAAATTTGGCAGTGACTTCGGTATGGGTTGGGTTGGGTCGCGTTTGGCAGTGACTTCGGTATGGGTTGGGTTAGGCGGCGTTTGGCAGTGACTTCGGTATGGGTTGGGTTGGGTCGCGTTTGGCAGTGACTACGTCATGGGTTGGGTTGGGTTGCGTTTGGCAGTGACTACGGTATGGGTTGGGCGGGTCAAGCTTGGCAGTGACTTCGGTATGGGTTGGGTTGGGTCGCGTTTGGCAGTGACTTCGGTATGGGTTGGGTTGGGTTGCGTTTGGCAGTGACTACGGTTTGGGTTGGGCGGGTCAAGTTTGGCAGGGACTACGGTATGGGTTGGGCGGGTCCAGTTTGGCAGTGATTTCGGTATGGGTTGGGTTGGGTCGCGTTTGGCAGTGACTACGTATCGGTTGGGTTGGGTTGCGTTTGGCAGTGACTACGGTATGGGTTGGGCGGGTCAAGTTTGGCAGTGACTACGGTATGGGTTGGGCGGGTCGAGTTTGGCAGTGACTTCGGTATGGGTTGGGTTGGGTCAAGTTTGGCAGTGACTTCGGTATGGGTTGGGTTGGGTCGCGTTTGGCAGTGACTACGGTATGGGTGGGGTTGGGTCTAGTTTGGCAGTGACTACGGTATGGGTTGGGTTGGGTCGCGTTTGGCAGTGACTACGGTATGGGTGGGGTTGGGTCGAGTTTGGCAGTGACTACGGTATGGGTTGGGTTGGGTTGCGTTTGGCAGTGACTACGGTATGGGTGGGGTTGGGTCTAGTTTGGCAGTGACTACGGCATGGGTTGGTTTGGGTCGCGTTTGGCAATGACTACGGTATGGGTGGGGTTGGGTCGAGTTTGGCAGTTACCACGGTTTGAGGGAATTGCCACGAGATTACAAGCGGCGATCGTGACATAATGTGCCGGGCAATAAGTTCTGTACTTTCTAAGCATGGCTTTGAATTGGAATTGCTACCTCCCATATTTATACAATGTGTTTGTTTGATAGTTTGTACCGATATATTAACCATTGTCGTTACTAGGGCGAGTGAGTTTTACCATAATTGTTTTATGCCTGTCTCTTGTAGTGTATGCCAGATAATTACTGATTCCACAGTGAAACTTCGTTATCTCGGAAGTTTTCGATTCATGCAAATTTACTCCTAGCTATGAAAGTTTTGAGAGAATTGATACAAAATAGTTTTTGGCATTTGGGGGAAAACATGTCTAAGATATGCGAGTTTGACACAGCGGGGCCCAGCTGTATTTCCTCACTGTGTCTTTTTGACACAGACCGTCATAGACAGTGGGTTAATCACCAACCATGTTTTAATGATTGAGAGGGCAAAGTTCTCATTATCTTCTGTTATTGCAAATGAGATACCGAAAATACATTATTATTTTGTCCATTGTGGACCTACGTCCTGTCGGTGCACGTTGTTCCTGTAGGCGTTCTGTCCTTGGACGTCTGTCCGTAGATGTTCTGTCCGTGCACGTTCTGCCCGTGGACTTTATCCTTATGCGTTCTGCCCGTACATATTCTCTCTGTGGACGTTCCGTCCGTGAGCTTTCTGTCCGTGCACGTTCTTTCCGTAGACGTCCTCTCCGATCCCCCTCAGCCACTTCAGCAGAATATTTCGATGCCCATCAAGGGAAGAATATCAAGAGTGGCGGTACATTCGAACTCTCATCCGAGTTTGGTGTGATGACGTCAAAGCCCAGCCATGTTTGTTACTTTGGAATGTATCAGCAATTGAAAACTAACAATGTTGAATGTTTCGTAGAATTTATGTGTGTTTCCTGATGTTTAGATAAAAAGCAAATGGAATGCTATAAGACTTGCGCTAAAATTATACTTGTTGCCAACTCTAACAAATGCATAATGTTATTGCTGTGTTGTTATTATATGTTGCCTTTACACTAAAAGATACGTTGTCAGTTAAAATACAATCAAAAATACTGAAGGAAATAAAAAAAGTGTAAGGGACGTTTCTTGGATTTTCAGTTTTTACTGCACTGTCAAACAAATAAGAATATAAAGATGTTTTTTATAAAAGGCTAAATACAACGTTGGGTATAATGTGAATCTATTCACGGAATTGGCGCTGTCGATTTTCTTGGACTGCTGTTTGGAAAATGTAAACTCTTTTTTTTTTGTTTCAGACAGGAAATGACGTCATTCCGTTACCAGTCCCACATCTCCCTGCTGACGCTGCTGACGTCACTGACTCGGATGGCATCATCATTTGCCCGGGGAAGAAGTTCACGTGTCCGGATCACAACACGTGCTGTAGGTCCGGGACCACGTGGTCATGTTGTCCTATGGAGCACGTGAGTGCCTGCACGTTGATGGGGAGTGAGGGAAGGGGCAGGACTTGACAGGGACGGCAGTTGGAAACTAATTCTTTCATATCTGCTTCGAGTTTGAAAAAAATGACGTATAATTCAGATTTCTCTGATGAAAGGTGCGGGGCGACTGAAAGTATTATCGCTCAGCTGCAAAGCAGGTTTTCAAGTTTCTCTATATAGGTACACAGTTAAACCTAATATTGCCAACATACACGTAAATACTTGCGAATGCTGTGTAATTACAAGGTGAATTCTCTCTTACACTGAGACAATCAACGACAGCTTATTCAATATATATGCCTTGAAAAAGGCATCTACAGGGCCATGCCAGCAATTAAAGCTGTCTGTAGTTTTTCGTTCAGATATAGAATCTATATCAATATCACCGTGAATTAATACAATCGTTCGGTAAATACAAGCGGAACTAGACAATAAGGGGTCTGCAGTAATCGCTCAAAGTGCTTGGCACATACAAGAAATGACAAAGGCAATTTTGAAAAAATCCGATTCTTGAATCCTATAAATTATATATGTAGAGATTTAGCTTGGTAAAATATGTCAGTTCTTAGTAGAATGAATTTGTACTTGCCTGAAGAATTAAAGTAGGAAATTTGAATTTGGTTGTCAAGGAGACCATAAACAACAATGCCGCGAAATTCAAAGTTATCAGTGTCAAAATACAACTTTTATCGCTCCGATTTTTAATATTTTATATCCAATGGACAACTGTCAGCGCCACAACCTTTTACAACTGGTACCAATATAGAAAAACTCACCTGCAAGAGGATTTATAGTAGTTCTCCTGTTCAGTTGGTATCCAGCCGTTAGTTAGTTGTAAACTCGTGTTCAATTCCCGCTCCAGCTATCCACAGTAAGTTGCCACCGGTGAGACTCCAGGTCAGCTAGGCTTACGGTTATGCTTGACTCTTTCGCACAATAACGGAGGGCAAGAAAATGGAAGCTATCTAGCTAGCTACTTGCAAAGCTGACTTCTAATAATTTATTTAACAACTTTTACCACAATAACAAGACGTGCCGTGTAAGGTTCTACTGTCAAATAATCTCAGCTGTTATGAATATTTAGATGTCTGTGAGGCTATTTGTCTGGTTCATTGTGTGTGCTGTATTGTATTCCTGGTTGTCTGGTTGCCTGTCAGACTGTTTTGTCATTTGCCTGATTGCTTGTCATGCTGTGTCTGGTTGCCTGTCTGGTTGCCTGTCGGACTGCTGTCATGTTGTGTGGTTGGTTTCCTGCCTGTTCTATTGTATGCATGCTAATTGCTTGTCAGGCCGTGTGCTGTACTGACGGCCGGCACTGCTGTCCTTCCGACACTACGTGTGACGTCACTCACGGCAAGTGCATCACCAGCAACAGCCCCAAATTTCACCCTGTGACGTCACCGCTTCTTGCGTCCGCCCCGCACACAAGCGACAGCGACAATTCCGCAAGCGAAAGCGCCCCGGAGACGAATGCTGTACGTGTGAGTGTAAGACCCTGGAGGGGGGGGGAGGGGGCTATAGGTTTGGGTGTTGTCCGTCCGCCGGTCGAGCCGTACGTCCTGTCATAGTGTGTCGTGTTTTCAACCATGGCTTGTTTCTTATGTATTTCTCTGGAGCCACTGTGTAAAGTGAGTCGGTCGTAATTATAGTTAAAATATACAATAACAGTAATTAATTCAAAGGAACAAACCAAGATAATGACAGGGAAAGGCATAGAGCTTTAGCATCATTTATGTAGGGGGTCTTGCTCATAAAATCTACGCATCGTCTACGAGAAAAGTTAAGATTTTATATCCATTACTATTCCAATATCACTGTCTAAACCACATAAAAACTACTTGACATAAAATATATGAGGAAAGAAAAATATAATGATTGGTTTAAAGTGTTTGTAAGAACTAAATTACGGCATTGAATGCGCATGTGGTCACGTGGCTACGATGCACTTCTGTCTCAGTCACTGCGGCACTCACTTGTTGATTTGACGTCAGGTTGCCATGGAGACAGATGATATCACGTGCCCTGATAACGTATCTACGTGCCCTAGCAACACGACGTGCTGCGCCATGAAGGATGGTTTCTACGGCTGCTGCCAGTACGAAAATGTGCGTGTGTCTAGCACCCGTCCCCTCCCCCCCCCCCCACACTCTACATACACACACCCACACATCCCTCCCACACCCTGCACAGCCCCTCCCTCCCATCCCCACACCCACCCCCGCATACCCCTCACCCACACACATACCCCCACATCCCTTCCCCCTCACCCCCACCCACACCTGCACATCCCTTCCCCTCACCCCCGCGCACACCCGCACATCCCTTCCCTCTCACCCCACACAGACACCCACACATCCCTTCAGCCCCCCCCCACACACACCCACACATCCTTCCCCCTCACCCACACATACACACCCGCACACCGCTCCCACACACCCTGCACAACCCCTCCCTCCCATCCCGACACCCACCCTCACATACCCCTCTTCTGCCCAGACACATTCCACACATCCCCTACCCCCACACCCCCCAACCTCACGCCCCCCCCTGAACCCTCCCTATCCCCACTGAAGAGCGCTGTCTTTCTTTGACAGTTCCCCAACTCCCCCCCCCCCCCACCCCGGTCCTATCGCCTCTTGCCCTGTAACAGTCTTATCAAGCCACTTAGAATAAGCGGAAGTTTATCATCAAAATCAACTCATTTTAGTGAATCTGCGCGAGTGTATATGAAAACCACCTAATCAAAAAGGGTTTGACGGATTCCCCGTTGTAAGAAGTTGTCATTGTGACAATTAAAGCTCAAGTGGACTCCACTTTTCGCAACATCATTCAACTTAAGGGACCATTCTAAAATGGTAATTTGAGACTGAAGCGATCGAATTTCAGTACGACTGTTAACCCGTGAATTGTTCCCGACAATTTTTGCAGGCTGTTTGCTGTGCAGATTTCATCCATTGTTGCCCTGGTAACATGCAGTGTAACGCCACAACCGGCGAGTGCGACCCCAAGTCCGGATCGGATCGTCAAAACCTCATGGATTTGTCAGGTAAGGTTGGCGTGGCCACGTGATGAAAAACATATTCGCCAAAATATTATATGAAAATATGTAATCTGATCTAGGGTCACATGTGAACTGCCTTTACTAAATAATACCAGGGATGATATGTTTATACATAGAGCAAAAATAGGACATATATGTGAGTCATAGTCATGTGAGTCATAGTCATGTGAGCAATAGTCATGTGAGTCATAGTCATGTGAGTCATAGTCATGTGAGTCATAGCCAACTTTTAAGAGGCGAGCCGGCACCGGACTGTATCGAGTGTCCTGAACCTTACACAGTGAATCGACACTGGGACAGACAAAGGAATAACAAGCTGTTTGAAATCAATCCTATTATTGAGCATAAACTGCCTTATCATTTCAGAGTTGATTCTGAGACAGCTGTTTGATGAAGTAGGCCCCAATAAAATTACACAATTTTTAAAAGAAATCAACCTGTATCAGTATTTATAGACGCTCCTTATTTTATACTTTTAGAATATATAAGGTTTTAACTAACCTGGATTTGAACTGATAATGTTGTTTTTAATCACTGATTATTAACATGTAATTGAAGCAATGTAACCCCCCAAGGGTCGACCGTGTCGTTAAACAAACCATGCAACGAACCAACCCTGTCCCAAAACATCTTGTAGGTCATGTACAGATGACTTCAGGCAGCTGTCAGTTCCTTTTGTTTCAACGAACATTGCTACGTCTGCAAACGTTTGCGTTTTTTAGTAATCCTTTTTTTTTGCGTTTTTTTGATGGCATTTATTTTGAAAGTTTTTTTTTCTTGCAGGTACATTACATATGAATACGTCCTGTGCACGAACACGTGTGTTGCGTATAAAAGAGGCATGTGTTGGCTTGCTTACCCGAGTGTTTGTTTACATGTGTTTGTTTTATTGCTTATTTGTTTACCAACTTGATTGTTTTATTGTTCCGTTTCTCTTCAGCGGGCGATGTGCCATGCCCGGACAGGAAGTCGTCGTGCCCAGCGGAGACAACGTCCTGCGAGATGCCCTCTGGCGGCTACGGCTGCTGTCCTTATCCAGAGGTACACCAAGCTTTTACCTTCAGCAAGGCTCTCGGGCTCGATTTAAGAGTGCTACAAGCTGCGGGCGGGTTGTTTAGCTTCAAAAAGGCTCTCAGTCTCGAGTAACTAGTGCTACAGACTGCGGGAGGACCAGTCCGTCCGCTCGTGTAGGTTGTATCCTTTTTTGCGCATTTAGTGTCAGGTGCAGACGATACTGGTTGGTTTGTTCTTTGCTCTTACAGTTAAGACGTTATTTTTAGACGGCATTTTGTGTGTTTATTCAGGCTAACTGTTGCTCAGATCACGTACACTGCTGCAAGAAAGACAAGACTTGTGACGTCAGCAAGGGCGAATGTACAAGTAATGCCTACGTCACCAGTGAATGGGCACAGAAATTGCCAGCCAAAACGGCGGACGACTAGACGTTGTATTTCCAACCAATCAAATCTCAGCAACAGGTGCCTTCTTTTTGGAAGTCGTGTTTTGTTAAATTGCATTATTGGGCTGATATATCAGAAGCGGATATTTGCAATGTAAATTTGAAAATAAAATTGTTCAGTTTCGATAAATTGCATGATGCCGATCTTGAAATAGTTTCGATAAAAATCAAGTTTTTTTTATATTTCGGTATAGATAAGGAAAGGTGTGATATGTCCGGATCAGAAAAGTGAATGTCCACAAGGGAACACCTGCTGCATTATGACGTCAGGCCAGTATGGTTGCTGTCCGCTGCCCAAAGTGAGTAGTCCCAAAACTATAATCAATACAATCGACAAGAAACAAAAAACTGGGTAAAAAGTAAAAGAAATTCATTATAATTAACAATAATAATAATACAGTAAAACCCCTGTTAGTAAATACTATATGAGGAACGAATTTTACGGCCCCAAATATTGCCATTGGCTTAACCATAGGTATTTTATTGTAATTTCTCGTTGGTGAATACCTCTATATTCTGAGCAGTGAACACTCGCATGGGTCCCAAATGGTTAGTGTCAGTGCAAACAAACCTCTAATTAGTAAACACAAGATATTTTACCGGTACATTTTCCCAGTTTGTTTTTACAATTACTGGCCTCTTATGCAGTGCAGCCCATATTAGTAAGGGGGGGTAGATATGTTTACTTCGTTGCGACTTGAATCATCGTCTCCAAGACAATAGGAAAATGGGGGAGGGGGGTGAAATAATGACACGTTACGCGTAGTGGTGGAGATCAAGCCTAATTAAGATAATAGCATGAGTTTCACAAGTAAAAAGCTTTGTTATGTTTGTTGAGTACTGTCTGGTGACGCCTGCATAAACAGCTGTAATCGATGAATAGGGTTAATTGTTATCTCGAGCAACAAAACGCAAGCATATTTAAAAAAAAGAGAAAAAAAAATGAAGTTTAAAAGAAACTGAGTTAAAAAGTCAAAAGATGCCTGTAAGTTTGGAATATGTTGGTTAAAAATAAAAGAAAACTTGAATGTCCTGCAGTAGAAATCATGGACCTTCTGCTAAACGGATAAGAAAATCAAACGTGGAAGATATCAATGAAATTGTTTGGGAGTGGTTCAATACTGTTCTTACGACTGTTTTCTCCAAACAAATACCTGTGTGTAAATGATTTACACCCATTATGAACAATGGACAAGGATTGTATGGACATAATTGAAGGGGTCCATGCATAAACCTGATAACTGCAGTTATCAGCAGTGGAGAAAAACGCTTTTAAAGTTTAAAATTTTAGTAACAAACATAGGTTTTTTCCATCGCATTTTCCTAAAAAATGCCCACTTCTAATCGGTTTTGAGGTGTAAGACTCACATATGTGATAAGGCAAGGGCCAAGAAATACCGTGGTGGTAATAGTGCATTTTCCTGATAAGTGGAGTTTTCAAGTTTATGCATGGACCCCTTCAATTATTTCATATTAACTTCAGTGACACTGTAACCAGTAAATAGATATGTAGCTTATAAAACTTGTGTATGGTAGCCCTCTTTTATATTATTAAATTTTGAAATATAAACAAATGTTTTGTTTGAATCTAAAGAATCACCCGCTGGATTAAGAAAATGTTGATCCTCCCGTTAGTGAACACCTCGATATAGTGAACATTTTGCTAGGCCCCTAGAGTTTTCATTATATAAAAGTTTTATTGTAATAACAAAAACTGTAATAAGGATGATAATAATTAAAATGATAATAATAATAACATGCACAGTGTATTTTGTTCACTAGTTTCCTTGTAAGTCATTTACATTTTTTAGCATGTTTGTTGACTGAGAAAAAAAGTTCTTTTCGTCTGCAGGCGGTGTGCTGCGCAGACAAAGTACGCTGCTGCCCTAAAGACTAAACATGCCAAGGCACGGGGGAGTGCGGCAAGGATGCCCATGTCATCGCCGCGCACCGGAAGTACCCCGCCAGGCCGGTGTACGGATATGCGAGTGGACCGGACGACCTGATGCATGACGGGAAGGCAAACCCTATCTGTCCTGACAAGAAGAGCCAGTGTGCGAAGGGACAGACATGCTGCCCCGTGGGCGGGGGCAAGTGGGGATGCTGCCCCTTCCCCAACGTAAGCAGTACTTTTAGTTTTGGCGAGAAAGTATGAAAACAAATTATGGTTTAAATCCATTTACTGTAAGCGATTGATAACAGCGCTGATAAATAAATTAAAAATTTATTTCTGAACTACCTTCTCCTCTGTTTTTGACTAAAGCGCCCATTTCAGGAAGAGAAGGACCAAGCATCTGTCAGAACCTCCCCCTCCCCCTTAAGTCCCCCTAAATCTGGTGATGCTTTGCCAAAATGTCTACGGCACTCTAAAGCCAAATAATAATAATAACAATGGCAGTAATTACAATAATAATAGGTGCTATTTATATAATTAAAATGTTAAGAGATTTTATAGTTTATATTGGCGTGCTGTAGGCGGTATGTTGTGACCCGACTTACTGCTGTGAGAAAGGCTACACGTGTAGTCATGGGAAGTGCTACAAGGACGGGATGTGGAAACCAGCGATTGAGAAGCTACCCTCACAGCCAGTCCCCAACCCTATCTGTCCTGACAAGAAGAGCGAGTGTGCTGCGGGACAGACGTGTTGCCCCGTAGGCGGGGGACAGTGGGGGTGTTGTCCTTTCCCAGAGGTAAGGCTTATAGCAGTTATGACACAAAATATTTGTAACACTTAACTGCCTAAATAATATGTCAGTGTGTAATATATAATAAATAACTATGTAATAATAACAATAGTAATAACAGCCGCGGGACAGACATGCTGCCCCATAGGCGAGAGGGGGAGGTTGGAGGGCTGGACAGTGACGGTGTTGCTTCTTTCCTGAAGATTTAGCAAAATAGCAACTTGTGTGCAGACCGAATTTTCCCATTTCACTGTAAGAAAGCATATGAATTATTTTATATTGTGTCTAGTTTTTAGAAGCCTGTAAACAGACTCAGACGCTTTGTTCTAGTGCTTTAGCGAGCGCAGTGAGTTAGATCAACTCTCACGGAATTCAAAACTAAACATGACCTGTGGCGATCCCTTTTTAAGAAGAAAAAGATTGTGTTTTAACTTTTGTTTTCTAACCCAGCCGACTTTGCCGGACTGGGATAGTCGTATCACTACAGGGGGATTGAATGCATGTGCGTATGTTACATTTTTTCTTTAAAATGCTACTATTACAGTTTTGCTCCAATCGTTTTGATATTACGCAGGAATGTTCCCTGGATGGTCCCCCACCTGGCTATTATTTTTTATGACGATTGACGAAAACTGACAAAATGGCGGCATTTTTTGTGCACATTTTGACCCATTTTTAAAATGCTACTGCTCCTACAGTTTTACACCAATCGTTTAGATGTTACGCAACGATGTTTCCCAAGGGTTCGCCTACCAGGCTACTATTTTTTTGCGGTTCGATAAAATCTGCCGAAATGGCGGAACTTTGAAGTTTTGCAAGAACTGGCATAAATGGTAGTAAATTACTGAATTGTCAAACCATTCATTTCTCTCAGTCTTTTTCAAATAGTCATAAAATTTTAATCTAAAGTTTCTTAGGTTAAAACGTGAATTGTCAAAAGTCAACCTCTCCAACATCCCTTTTGTGGTAGCTTCCTAATTCGAATTAAATGCATTTTACATACTTCATTTTTTGGCCAAACAATATTCGTTTCAGAGTTTTCGGCTGGGTCATGTCCTTGGACATACTTTTTTGTTGTTGTTGTGTTTTCTTTCGTGGTCGGGTAGTATCTTGTAATATAAGCCTGTGCTCTTATGTTTTGTGTGCACTGGACGATCTAGTTATTTAATAAGGTAGTTTTTTTGCATTACCATGCTGTAGGCGGTGTGTTGTGACCCGACTTACTGCTGTGAGAAAGGCTACACGTGTAGTCATGGGAAGTGCTACAAGGACGGGATGTGGAAACCGGCGAGTGTGAAGCTACCCTCACAGCCCTACCCCTCACCCCAGGACGTGGCTGACGTCACGGGCGAGGCGCTATCCCCACTGCAACAGCCTGTCGGCGAGGGAGACATCGTGTGTCCAGACAGGAGGTCCTTCTGTCCGGATGCGTACACGTGCTGTCGTACCGGCGACACCTACGCCTGCTGCCGTCTGCCGAAAGTGAGCATCTGTTTTGAATCTTTTCATTCGAACGAAGAGAACTGCTTGTGCAGTTTGATTTTTCGTGAATGGTTCACTTTGCGACAAACATCATGAAATACTGAAATAGAGAGGGAGGGTTGAAAGTTTAAATTAGCTTAATGGATAGTATTAGTAACTGCGGGGATGGATGGGAGGGCGGAGGAGGAGGGTTGGCGTTGTAGAAGAATTTCCTCGTAAAGAATTTACTAGACGGAAGACGGAAGTAGGCGCTGCTTGATGACGTGTGTGGCGGATAATGTCGCTCACGGTGACGTCACTGGGATGCATTGATTTTTGTGTTTATTTATAAATTTTTGAATTGATGGCAGGAGACGGGGGGTCTCCAGTGGGACAGTGTTCCTTTTTTTAGCCCTCACCAATATTTGCTGAAGGCTATTGTTATGGTCTGTCCTGCCGTCCGTCTGTCCGTAAACTTTTCTTGTTCTTGTCCGTAAACTATTCATTGGAGCTTTACCAAACTCTACAGGAAGAATTATATATTTTAGATATGCACCGCGTTTTTTCAGTTTGTCCCGTGTCTGTCGGTCTGTCCGTCCGTCGCGTTTAAACTGTTTTTCTTGTCCGGGCGATATCTCAAAACCTATTCATCGGATCTTCACCAAACCTTACAGGAAGGAAGTATATTATTATCACAACTCTTATATAGCGCTAATTCATAGTGAATGCTCTAAGCGCTTCACATAGAGCCAAGGGAGATATTACTACACTAAAATATATTATAGATATTTATAAATTAAAAAAAATAGAAAAAGATACAAATAAATAAATATGAGTAAAATGCAAATATAGATATTGCTTAAAAAAGTAAGATCTGGCAGTAGAGCAGATATTTAGTTTGGCATTGACTAGAGTTAAGTGACTAATATATATATAGTATAGATGTGCAGCGAAGGGTTAAATTTGTCCCTTGTCCATCCGTCGCACTTTAAACCTTTTTTTCTTGTCCGGGCGATATCTCAAAAAGTATTCTTAGGATAATCATCAAACCTTACAGGAAGGAAGTATATATAGCGTTAATGTGCAATGGAGGGGGTGGGCAGTTCAGTTTGTCCCGTTTCCGTCTGTCTGTCTTTCTGTTGCACTTTGAACCTTTTTTCTTGTCTGGGTGATGTCACGAAAATTATTCCTCGGATCGTCAAACGTTACAAGAAAGTATATGCAGTATAAATGTGAAACAAAGGGTTCAATTTGTCTCCTGTCCATCCGTCTGTCCGTCCGTCGCACTTTAAACTTATTTCTTGTCCGATCGATAACTCAAAAAATATTCATTGGATCATCGCCAAACCTTACAGGAAGATAGTTTATATAGTCTAAATGTGAAATGAAGGTTTCAATTTGTCCCTTGTCTATCCGTCTGTCCGCCCGTCGCAGTTTTAACTTTTTCTTATCGGGACGATATCTCAAAAACTATTCATCGGATCTTAACCACACCTTACAGGAATAAAGTAGATTTGCAAGGACCCGTCCATCCTTCATCCGTTGCACCTTGTGTATTGTTTTTGTCCGGGTGGTTTTTCAAAACAGTAACTGGACCACAGTGATGTAACCATTATTGGCTGAGGGATCGGCATCTCCTAAACCTATATTTTCCCTTACTGTGTTAAAACAAATGCAATATCCTCTTTCGCGTTGCCATGCGATGTGTCATCTGGCGTGGTTGCTATGCCGATTGTTGTGCTGGTAACTAGGCAGTGTGCTGCGCCGACCAGAAGCACTGCTGTCCGTTAGGCTATACGTGTCGGTCCGGAAAGTGCACGAGGGAGGGGCACACCATCGAGTGGTACGAGAAGGTGCCATCCAGAGACATCAACCAGGACGCCAGCCGCGACGCCACGGGAGGGGAAGACTCCCCTGCCCAGGTCCCTATGCACGGTAACGTAGAAAGGGTACAATATTTATTTGCTGTTATTCCTATTTTATGTGACCTTATTATCACCCATGTAACAGATGGAAAAAAGTAAATATACTAAATAAAAACTGAAATAGTACAGCACGTACTGATCACGAATGGCAAAAAGTGTTATTGTTGTAATTTTAGCAGTGTATTATTGAAATCGGCAATCAAAGAAAACGATGTCATTGTATGACTTATTGTATCAACGTAGCGTGTCTTGTTGTGTGTTTGCGCATGCGCAGAAGTGAGAGCCAGTGTAATCCGAGAGAACACGCTGTGCCCGGACGGGCCCTCCACGTGCCAGGGCGAGCAGACGTGCTGTCTGATGCCCGACGGGCGCTATGGCTGTTGTCCTTACGAGAAGGTCCGCACTGTTTTTGCGTATCACCATTTTAATTTTTTTACGCCATTTTAAATTCTTTTTAAATTATTAGGATTTAGATGTCAAGGAATTCTGTTAATGCAGTTTTCGATAAAATTTACTTGAGTAGCATGTGATAATAATAATAATAATAATAATAATAATAATAATAATAATAATAATAATAATAATAATAATAATAATAATAATAAAACGCGACTAATTCACAAAATATGGTTTGAATACTGCAAGTAAAGTGGAAATGCACGGGCCTCTTTTAATTTTATTCGAAAAACAAAATAAACCGCTTCGTATGGCAGGCTGTCTGCTGCGCGGATAAGCAGCACTGCTGCCCGGCCGGTTACGTGTGCGATGCCACTTCGAAGATGTGTAACCCCTCCGGCCAACACACCATCAGCATTCCGTGGTTGGAAAAGCAGCCAGGTGAGGTCGAGTTGTAAACAACACATGCAGTCGGTTTAATGAGATTGGTGCATGAAGATATTTTTGGCAACTTTTTTATGCCTAGACCTGACTAAGATCGGGAATGACATGATCTTTCATGTTCGAAGGTTAAATCTTGTCATGCAATATGCAGTAAAACTGTATGCGAACAGAGAAACCCTGCACATGAAGTAGTCTTTGGAACAGATTTCTCAAGCCTTATAGATAAAAAGCCTAATACTATCCCACTGTTTGATGGCAGAATTTCACCTCATCTAGAGGAAGGTGGTATCATTTATTCCCACAGGTTCTGGGGAATATATGCGATCGACCGCATGTCGGTCGGTCGGTCTGTCGGTCGGTTTGTCGGTCTGTCATCAAGAGCTTGTTAACACGATAACTTAAAAACTCCTGCAAGGATTTTCATGAAACTTGGTATGTAGCTTCTGTGGGTGCAAACACAGATCGCTATTGTTAATGGGCCAGGTTCGTCCAAGGAAAATGGACCAGCTGGGCTTAGAAAATTTCAGCCCTTCATTGACTATTGTGTGACCTTGTTAACACGATAACTTAGAAACTGCTGGAAGGATTTTCATGAAACTTGGCATATAGCTTTTATGGCAACAAACACAGATTACTATTGCAAATGAGCCAGGTTCGTCCAAGGAAAATGGACCAGCTGGACTTTCAGCTCTTCATTGACCATTGTTAACACGATATCTCAAGAACAACTGCAAGGATTTTAATGAAACTTGGGGTGTATTTTCTGTGGGCACTAACAAGCATCGGTATTGTCAATGGGTTAGGTTGGCCCAACGAAAAAGGGCCACATGTACTTTGAAATTTACCAAAGCCTAGAAATTATTCAGCATCGGAATGAGTTTGTTAACACGATATCTCAAGAATAACTGCAAGAATTTTAATGAAACCTGGTATGTAGCTTTTATGGGAACAAACAGAGATCAGTATTGTAAATGGGCCAGGTTTGTCCAAGGAAAATGCACCAACTGGACTTGGAAAATTTCAGCTCTTGATTGACTATTGATGGCCGTGTTTAACTGATGGGGGGCCTGTGGGGAATATGTTGACTACGCACACTGCTCTAGTCGTAGAGTCTGTTGCAAACTATAGAGTTCCCAGTCGCCCTAAATGGACACTGACCAAGCCTTTAGTTTTAAAATCCAATCATACTTAGCGGATGAGACTATAATCTCTTGCGTATTCAGACGAACTTTGCAGAACTTAAAGAGCAGTACAAAGATTGTCACATTTTTTATACGGATGGTTTTAAACTTGACGAAGAAGTAGCAGCTTCAGTAGTCACAGAGGTTAATATTCTGAAAGTAAAACTGCCAGATGGGCTAAATTATAGCGTTACTGCTGGCCACTGAAATTATCAGAATTAGCCGTTACAAGAAGTCCATGATTTGCGTTTACTCTCTGTCGGTACTACAGGCATTTGAGAAGGTTCAAATATCGAATCTTTTAATCCTCGAACTCCTAAGACAAACACGACGACGCCATCAAGGCTGGTAAGAAAGTAATTTTTGCTGGATTCCAAGTCATGAAGCACGGCCATGGTGGTGCTAAACGAGAACTGTTCCAATTTCCTTTGCCATACTCCAACTTCAAATACCATATCTCACGATATGCAAAGCATCTCTGGCAACGACATTGGGCCAGACAAAGGGATAACAAGCAGTTTGAAATTAACCCTATTGCTGAGCATAAACTGCCTTCCTTAAGTAATGTTCGGGTTGACATGGTTATACATAACAGCAAGAAGGCAAATGCATATATGAGCCATAAACATCTTTTAAGAGCGAGCCGGTACCCGACTGCATCGGGTGTCAGGAACCTTACATAGTGAAACATATATTAGTCTGTACCGATTTCCAGGATGCCCGTTCACGTCATTTCAGTGGTGACTCTTTGAGGCACCTCTTTGATGAAGTAGAACCTAGCAAAATATACATTTTTCAAAGAAATCAACCTGTGCCAGTATTTCAAGTCGCTGTTTATGTTATATTTTTGGCATATACACGGTTTTAATTTACCTGGATTTTAGCTTGGAATATTGTCTTCTAGACACTGATTATTGACATGTTTTGACATACTATAACCCGCTATAGAAAATATAGTGACTTAAGTACACTGTGAAAAAATACGAAGATTTTTGTATAAAGCACTGCTAATTTCATTTATAGCGAGAGCGCATAGTAACGAGGGCAGAGGGAATGTGCTTTGTCCGGATAAGCACGAGTGCCAGAGTGACTACACGTGCTGTAAACTGCTGAGTGGGAGCTATGGGTGCTGTCCCCTGCCCAAGGTGAGTACGAGAGGTTTTGACACGTGTTGTAAACAGATGATTGGGGGGTTTGTTTGTTGTCTTCTGCCCAAGTTGAGAGTTCTAGGTGGTAACATGTGTTGTTGGGTGCAAGCCACAGTTGCTGCCTGCTTCCCATCACACGTGCTGCAACCTTCTTCCCTTGGTAGAAGCTACGGGTACGTGTCACTGCCTGACACGATTTTCAAAGTTATTACACGGCATGTGTTATTATCTTGTCATTTTTTTTTACTCGGTTGACTTTCCGCCTGGCTACTCGTTGTTTACGTTGTTTCTGTTTATGTGTTTATATTTATGTATTTATAGTCGTATATTTATGTTGTATGTGTTCGTTTATATGTTTATATTGCCAGGCGGTCTGCTGTAGCGACGGCTTGCACTGCTGCCCAGAGGGCACTGTTTGTGACCTGGCTCACGCTTCTTGTAACGCCATCAACAGCCTCGCCGTCTCCTGGGATACCATCTACATGCGGTATCAGAGGTCAGTGCCGCTCGCAGCATGCGCGTGGTGATACTGAGGGTTGTGTCGGTGACGGGAAGGGTGGGGGGGGGGGGGCAGAGAGAGATGAGGTTTAAGGGGGTCGCCTTGCATTCAGTGCTGCTTGAAGCATGGAACAGCCTGCTCGTGGTGATACTGAGAGTACTGTCGGTGGCGAGGAGGGGTGGACGGGAGAAGGAGGAGGGGTAAGGGGGTCAGCTGGCGTTCAGTGCTGTTTGCACTGAGGATGGTATCGGTGGCGGGGAGGGGATGGGGATGCAGCAGGAAGGGGATAAGGAAGGTGGTTTTTAGACCAGCCGACTCTGTCGATTGGTCTTGTGCAATCACTTTTGAAAGTTGTGTGTGTGTTAACCTTTTTAGACCAGCTTACCAAGTCGAGCTGGTCTTAACACGTCCGTACAGGGTTATCCTCCGTTTGTATGGATGCGGCTTCGTCGGGAAACAAATGTTGCAATGTTAAAGTGAAACGGACCGAATTTCGGTTCGTTTCGCATTTTGGTCGGATCGTCTGTTTCGCAAATCTGTGTAAGGGGTTCATTTTGCGAAACAGGACGTGCTCTTTCACCTGAGACCACATGCCCATTTTGCAGAAATTTTCAGAGAGGTTCAAATTTTCGGTGTAAAATAGTTCTCACACCAACATAAAGGTGGCTACCTACCATGAACTCTGTGTGAGAAAAGCACGTGGAACGAGAGCCAATCAGAAGGCGTACACATCTTTCGATCTGTGTGAAATTTATTTTTATATCACATTTCAGCCAATCAGGTGCTAGCACATGTGTCAGGGGAGCGCGACCACGTGTTGGAATGGACCCGGCCCCGGATGGTTGTCTACTTTTTGGCTTACATTTTAGTAGATTTTGGGGTGGCATATCCGTATAATTGTATTTAAAACAGGAAGAAAAATATCGCAAATACGTTTTAAAGTTATTTATTGTTTTGTTTGTAGCCTATAAATCTCAAAAATCAAAGTTAAAGTTGAGGGTAAACAAGGCATATCCTTTTGGTAGTGGACGATAATATCAGAAAGTTTCCACTTCATTTTTTAAAGTACATATTTTTGTTTAACTGAAGCAAAGTGTCACATATTTTATTAAGCAATCGTTAGAGTTTGTTTATCTTCGTAGATTCTTGTTATTTTTTAAACCAACTCATTTGTTTGACCTATTATTCTCGGTTTCTTTATATAAGCCGGTCTGTTTCGCAAGCCTCATGTATGCGTGTTGGTGTATGAATTGCAGTCACTGTAAACTCGCAGTGCAATTTATAACTTTTTGTTGTGCGAACAGGCGTGTTTCGTGTCCGTACATGTCTTATTTACACTCAATCTTTCTGTGGCTATCGCTGAAATTGACTTCATCTCTCATTACTTGATGCCCTTAAACTTGAGTGCTGTGTTCACCAAATTCTCCCAAATTCGCCTGGTTTCGCTGTGTAGAGGCAGATTCTTGTGTGATGCCATTTATATTTTTGGGGTGTACAAGCGTGTGTCATGTGCGTACAAGTTTAATATACACTCAGTCTTTCCGTCAATATCACTTGAACTGAGTTTTGTTTCTCACTGCTTGGTGACCTTAATCTTAATTGTGCTGTCTTTTTTTCGAATTCGACTTATTTCACTTTGACTGAAACTAATACTTCAAAAGTGCATTTTTGTATTAGCGCAAATAGAGAGGGTGCGCGACCTCCCCCACTCATCCCTCCGCCCCCCCCCCCGTCCCAAGAGCAAAATGCAATGGTAAAGCCTATTAGTCATAAAAAAATGTTTAACACCGTTAAACTTAAGATTATTGCAGGCGAGAACTCCCTCCCCCCTCTCAAGTACACAACCACTGCGAAATTGGTAGTTGATAAACGCATTAAAATGGGCTTATTTTATTCATTGCAGGACGCAATCGTTCAAAAATATATTGCTCCATTAGTGTAGCTAGTGGGAGACGATGACGTGCAAACCTTCCCCTCCCTTATCGCTTTAACTGAGTTTCACTATCTCACTGTCCTTGATCTTGAGTATCCTTTATTTTAAAAAAAAAGAGAGAGAGAGAGAAATCGATTCGTTTCACGTTGACTTTGCGTTTTGACACATCAAAATGGCTTTTTTTTTCGAGCCAAAAATTGTAGTATTTGTACTGTTAAATTGGTTCAACAACGGGGTTGGGGGCATTCGGGGTAAACCCCACCCTTTCCCCAAAAAGCGAAATGCACTGGTAAAGTCTAGAAGTGAAAAAAAATTTTGCCGGCCAGATCCCCCTCACTCTTGTACACGCCAACTGCGAAATTGACAGTTGATAAACACACCGAAACGGCTATTCGCAGTTGATTTGCTTGCATCTGTCAGCGGGCTAAAGCGAGAGATTCTCACGCACATGTGATAGGCTGATTGTGTATTATTGTGCGCTGTTTTATTTGTTTGAGCGCTACTTTATGATTGGCTTGTCTTGTTGCTATTTACACCCGAAAAATGTCATATTTAACTTCCATATATGCTTCCCAGATCCCCCCTATCCTGCCACACCCCCGTCCTCCTTCACTGCGGAATTGCCAATTCAAACACGTATCAGAAGCTCTATTTCGCATTAGATTTGCTTTGATCTGTGAACGGGAGATCTGTGAAAGCTCGAGATTCCCACGCTCATGACAGGCTGACTGTGTATTATTGTGCGCTGTTTTCATTGTGTGAGCAATACTTTTATGATTGGCTTGCCTTGTTACTGTTTACGCGCGAAATAATCCGTTATTTTGTAAAGGTTTTCTGCCATTTAAATGCTTGTTTGGTGATATTTTTTAGTTTGTGTTAGTTTATAAAAATCTGCGAAACACTACACTGTGTACATGAACTTGAATGTTTTTTTTTTGACTCAGTATGCAAATTAACCTGTCACGAGGTGTATGCGCGCGGCTTTGTTCTTGGTGGCATTACTTTCAATGCAGAAACGTCCAGGTTACATGTGGATAATTTTTGAAAAAAAATTAAAAGTGGATAAAAAGTTAATGAGGATATGCCTGAAAGGTAACTACACACGTGTTAAAAGCGCGGTTATTTTGTGAATCACGAGAAAATGTTATTTTAGCGTGTTTGATGTGATTTGTGGCATTTTTTTAAAGAATGTGTAAGATGCTGCTGTAAAAATACAGGCTTAATTGTGAGGGCGTCAAATTCTGAGCTAACATATCTTTTCATTTTACGGATATAAGTGTCTAGAAATGTTCGCTCAGAAAATTGTTGCTCAGTTTCGCTTGAAAATGCGGTCGATGTTGTCTTTTCCTGGATTTCTTGGATTACAATTTTTTGTAAGTGGCCACTGCTGGCAACTAGCTTTTTTGGTCCGGGTCCTTGGGACCCGGGTCTTTGAAAAAGGAGGGTCCAAAGCTATTTAGGGAGGATCCGAACCGTGTTAAGATAACATAGGGCGCAAGAAGACCTGACTTTTTGCGGCTTAGTCGGACTCTGGGTAGCCAAAAAGGAGGGTCTCGGACACCCGCAAATTTCCAGCCCTGTTAATACGTACACAGACTTCTGCCAATTTTAAACCCCCTACCCTGAACGTAGTCCGGATGCTTTGGCTCCCCCTCCACCTTGAACGCTTAAAAGAATAAGCCAGTTTCGGCTGAATTCAGGCGAGATTAGGATGTGATGATAGAAGAAAAAACGGCATGGATGATCTCTTAGAATGTAAAAAAAAATCGGTCAATTTCGCGCAGTTATAGCTTATGTTGTCGGGTCATACCTAAGATTGGGGTTCCTTCTTGCTACTCCGTGAGGGACTCCACATACAAGGGTTAGAGAGATTTTGAATGCCCCATATCAGAATAATGTGGTCATAGCAGTAAAAAAAAAGATAGAAAATCACAATGCTACTCAAAATGTATCCGGTCACTTGTCGGTTAGTTTCGCTAAGATTTATGGATTGTGTTGTCGTTACTTCAAATTCCCAATATATTCAGCTAATGATCATTCTCCTATGGCTTTCACAGATGCCGCGGAAAAAAGGGTGGATTAAATAGTTCCCAGAGAGGTTCGTTGATCTGCAGCGCTACAGAACAGGTGACGTTGTGCTTCACATGTATAGAAGGAAGTGGTGGCCTGCACGTGTGGAAGGCCGGGACCCTGACAGAAGTATAGAAGTCTCGTTTTGCGGTTTTGACTTTGGGTAAGTTCTTAAACATTTTTCTATTGCTTTCCTTTCCAGGTCGTGGACGTCCTGTAAAACCAGGTTGATTTAGATTCCCTTTTGTTTTTGCGTGTTCTTGTGGAATGATGACGTCCTATTCGCAGAAATTGTACTTTTGTAGAGTTGAAAGACCAGTGTATCATTTTTTTTGCTCCTGCAATAACTGAAAAAAAAACTTGACAAGGACAGAAGTGACGTCCTTACAGCAGCTGAGAGTGATGCATGATTTCAAAACACTCTTTCATTTTTAGTCCGGAGAAAGTTTCTGATCCCAGGAAGCTCAAACTGTTTCCTATGGCTGTGGGAATTGGTAATATGTTATTAAGAAATGACAGATTTTTTTCCTTCCCTGTGATTAGGTTAAATGTCTGTTTTGTCGTTTTATGGTTTGCAAATCTCCGTTTCCGTTGAGTTTTGCATGATAGAGCTTCATAAGTTTGCAGGTTCGATTATCTAGCCGGAAGCATCAGACCAAAAAGAACTTGTATTTTTCAGTATGTTAGATGAAGTGCTGAATCCCTGTTTTGCCAGTTGCACGTTCTCATTGCTAAACGGACTGTATATGCGAGATTTTACTTATTCGCATACCACCTATTTTTAAATTTTTGTGCTCACGCCTTGGAATGATAAAAAAGTATCGTTTTCCTTTACGCACAGTGTGTTTTCGCATGGTTTTTGGGAATGATTTATGTGCGTCTAAACTTGTATGGAATGAAATGTGGAATGATTAAGCATTCCGTCACTTTTTTCTGCAGAAGAGGTGTTTAAAAACCCCGAGAAGGGATACATCAAGGCCTGGGCAGAAGCCGCAAAGAGGTTATGCGGCAGGGATCAGAGCCACTTGACCCATTTTGTGGGTGAAATTGTTGGGGGACCGGCTAAAGATAGTGATGACAGTTCGGATGTTAACCAACCCTGTAGCCAGATTAAGAAAGCAGCGGAAAATATCCCTGCGCCGATTTCAGGTAATTACAGGTGGACGAACGTACAACATATATTTTGCTTGACGCGTATTTCTCGTTTCATTCGACATTTGTGTGTGTGTGTGTGTGCGTGTGATCCGAAGGGCAGTTTCGTTATTTTACTGAACCGGAACTTGTAAGACTGAAGCGAAACGGACTGTTGTCAAAATTTTGAACATGCATGTCCTGTGCGGCTAAGCTTTAAATTGTTCAAGGATGAAATAAGGACGTTATAGTTTATGACTGGGCTGTTAGACTGACACAATATGACCCTAACAGGTTGCTCGTGTCGTTAAACCAATCAATCAATCAATGTTACATTAGAATGAAACATTTGCATTGGAAGAAATCTCAGAGTTTAAATTAATTTTAAAACATCTGTTCATTTCGCTTGCACAGAATAAATAGTTTACATTTTCATACAATATCCCCGTTTCAGCGATCGAAAGCCATGACACAGAAGTTACGGCTACCTTTGGAGAGGAGGTGGCGCGATCTGAAGAACGTAGTTCGGGCAGCGGTTGCGTCATTACAGGTGTTGATACCATGTCAAAAGAGCTTTGTGAGAGACCAGTGAAAAGGGAAGAGTCGGCTAACACACATTCATTGCAGGGTGAGAAAGACACAAAACTCTCAGCGAATGCGGAATCGGGTGTTGAAAGGGCGTCTCCTGAGAAGTTGCTGGATAGTACGGGCAATTTTCATGTAACGGGGTCTCAAAACCTGCCAAATTTGCCGAGGTATTTAAGAAGAAGTGTTTTGGTTCGTACATTTCGCATGGTTATGTGCGTTCGCGTATGAGGTTTCAGTGTGTTATTTGCATTTGATTTTTCTCGTATAAAGTGACAGACTGTAAATTTATGAAAGTGGCGGTGATTGGTAGTACGGATGAGTTTCATGTGACAGGGTCACAAAAGCTGCCAAGTTTGCCGATGTATTTAAAAAAGAAATACTTGCGTCGTAGGTTTCGCGTGGTTGCACTACATTTCGCATGGTTGTAGATGTGTGCGTACATTTCGCTTGTCAGTTCGAAAGCATTAGCTGTGTTATTTGCAGTTCACTGCTCCTATAAGAAGTGGCCTACTTTAAATTTATGAGCGTTGCGAGATGATGTAGTACGAGAAAATGATATGTGGCAGGGTCTCAAAAACTACAAATGCGAAATGTGCGAATACCAAAATGTTCTAATTCACGGAAACATCGGCAAAATTTTCGATGTTTGAGACCCTGTTACATACATGGTTGTGGACGTACATTTCGCATGTGATATTTTAGGACACAGGGACAAAGTTCGGTTGCGGGCATACCTTTCAAATTTTTACAAGAAAAATAAAAAGGCGGACGAAGCTTCAGATCCGTTTAAAAAAAAGAAACTGTTTTGGGGACATTTCGCTGTCATGTCATGTTTGTGGGATTCTGTTTTGGTTTACACAAGTGCGGGGAGTTTTTTTTGTGTCAGTTTTTAAATGCAGTTCACTGTTCTTATGCGAAGTGACCGACTTTTAATTTGTGAACGTCACGGGGCTGGGTAGTACGGGCAATTTTCATTTAACGGGGTCTCAAAACCTGCCACATTTGCCGAGCTACTAAGAAGTGTTTTGGTTCGTACATTTCGCATGGTTATGTGCGTTCGCGTATCAGGTTTCAGTGTGTTATTTGCATTTGATTTTTCTCGTATAAAGTGACAGACTGTAAATTTATGAAAGTGGCGGTGATGGGTAGTACGGATAAGTTTCATGTGACAGGGTCACAAAAGCTGCCAAGTTTGCCGATGTTTTTAAAAAAGAAATACTTGCGTCGTAGGTTTCGCGTATTTGCACTACATTTCGCATGGTTGTAGATGTGTGCGTACATTTCGCTTGTCAGTTCGAAAGCAATAGCTGTGTTATTTGCAGTTCACTGCTCCTATAAGAAGTAGCCGACTTTTAATTTATGAGCGTTGCGAGATGATGTAGTACGAGAAAATGATATGTGGCAGGGTCTCAAAACCTACAAATTTTGCTGATGTTTCTGTGAGTAAGAACATTTTGGTGTTCGCACATTTCGTATGGTTGTGTACGTGCATTTGGCTTGTCAATTCGAAAGTTTAACTGCGTTAATTGCAGGTCACTTTTCTAACACCAAGTGACAGACTTTGGTACGTACAAAACCATGCGAAATGTGCGAATACCAAAATGTTCTAATTCACAGAAACATTGGCAAAATTTTCGATGTTTGAGACTCTGTTACATACATGGTTGTGGACGTACATTTCGCATGTGATATTTTAGGACACAGGGACAAAGTTCAGTTGCGGGCATACCTTTCAAATTTTTACAAGAAAAATAAAAAGGCGGATGAAGCTTCAGATCCGTTAAAAAAAAGAAACTGTTTTGGGGACATTTCGCTGTGATGTCATGCTTGTGGGATTCTGTTTTGGTTTACACAAGTGCGGGGAGTTTTTTTTTGTATCAGTTTTTTCATGCAGTTCACTGTTCTTATACGGAGTGACCGACTTTTAATTTGTGAACGTCACGGGGCTGGGTAGTACGGGCAATTTTCATGTAACGGGATCTCAAAACCTGCCACATTTGCCGAGCTACTAAGAAGTGTTTTGGTTCGTACATTTCGCATGGTTATGTGCGTTCGCGTATCAGGTTTCAGTGTGTTATTTGCATTTGATTTTTCTCGTATAAAGTGACAGACTGTAAATTTATGAAAGTGGCGGTGATGGGTAGTACGGATAAGTTTCATGTGACAGGGTCACAAAAGCTGCCAAGTTTGCCGATGTATTTAAAAAAGAAATACTTGCGTCGTAGGTTTCGCGTATTTGCACTACATTTCGCATGGTTGTAGATGTGTGCGTACATTTCGCTTGTCAGTTCGAAAGCATTGGCTGTGTTATTTGCAGTTCACTGCTCCTATAAGAAGTGGCCGACTTTAAATTTATGAGCGTTGCGAGATGATGTAGTACGAGAAAATGATATGTGGCAGGGTCTCAAAACCTACAAATTTTGCTGATGTTTCTGTGAGTAAGAACATTTTGGTGTTCGCACATTTCGCATGGTTGTGTACGTACATTTGGCTTGTCAATTCGAAAGCTTTAACTACGTTAATTGCAGGTCACTTTTCTCACACCAAGTGACAGACTTTGGTACGTACAAAACCATGCGAAATGTGCGAATACCAAAATGTTCTAATTCACAGAAACATTGGCAAAATTTTCGATGTTTGAGACTCTGTTACATACATGGTTGTGGACGTACATTTCGCATGTGATATTTTAGGACACAGGGACAAAGTTCAGTTGCGGGCATACCTTTCAAATTTTTATAAGAAAAATAAAAAGGCGGATGAAGCTTCAGATCCGTTAAAAAAAAAAGAAACTGTTTTGGGGACATTTCGCTGTGATGTCATGCTTGTGGGATTCTGTTTTGGTTTACACAAGTGCGGGGAGTTATTTTTTGTATCAGTTTTTTCATGCAGTTCACTGTTCTTATACGGAGTGACCGACTTTTAATTTGTGAACGTCACGGGGCTGGGTACTACGGGCAATTTTCATGTAACGGGGTCTCAAACCTGCCACATTTGCCGAGCTACTAAGAAGTGTTTTGGTTCGTACATTTCGCATGGTTATGTGCGTTCGCGTATCAGGTTTCAGTGTGTTATTTGCATTTGATTTTTCTCGTATAAAGTGACAGACTGTAAATTTATGAAAGTGGCGGTGATGGGTAGTACGGATAAGTTTCATGTGACAGGGTCACAAAAGCTGCCAAGTTTGCCGATGTATTTAAAAAAGAAATACTTGCGTCGTAGGTTTCGCGTATTTGCACTACATTTCGCATGGTTGTAGATGTGTGCGTACATTTCGCTTGTCAGTTCGAAAGCATTAGCTGTGTTATTTGCAGTTCACTGCTCCTATAAGAATTGCCCGATTTTAAATTTATGAGCGTTGCGAGATGATGTAGTACGAGAAAATGATATGTGGCAGGGTCTCAAAACCTACAAATTTTGCAGATGTTTCTGTGAGTAAGAACATTTTGGTGTTCGCACATTTCGTATGGTTGTGTACGTACATTTGGCTTGTCAATTCGAAAGTTTAACTGCGTTAATTGCAGGTCACTTTTCTAACACCAAGTGACAGACTTTGGTACGTACAAAACCATGCGAAATGTGCGAATACCAAAATGTTCTAATTCACAGAAACATTGGCAAAATTTTCGATGTTTGAGACTCTGTTACATACATGGTTGTGGACGTACATTTCGCATGTGATATTTTAGGACACAGGGACAAAGTTCAGTTGCGGGCATACCTTTCAAATTTTTATAAGAAAAATAAAAAGGCGGATGAAGCTTCAGATCCGTTAAAAAAAAAGAAACTGTTTTGGGGACATTTCGCTGTGATGTCATGCTTGTGGGATTCTGTTTTGGTTTACACAAGTGCGGGGAGTTATTTTTTGTATCAGTTTTTTCATGCAGTTCACTGTTCTTATACGGAGTGACCGACTTTTAATTTGTGAACGTCACGGGGCTGGGTACTACGGGCAATTTTCATGTAACGGGGTCTCAAACCTGCCACATTTGCCGAGCTACTAAGAAGTGTTTTGGTTCGTACATTTCGCATGGTTATGTGCGTTCGCGTATCAGGTTTCAGTGTGTTATTTGCATTTGATTTTTCTCGTATAAAGTGACAGACTGTAAATTTATGAAAGTGGCGGTGATGGGTAGTACGGATAAGTTTCATGTGACAGGGTCACAAAAGCTGCCAAGTTTGCCGATGTATTTAAAAAAGAAATACTTGCGTCGTAGGTTTCGCGTATTTGCACTACATTTCGCATGGTTGTAGATGTGTGCGTACATTTCGCTTGTCAGTTCGAAAGCATTAGCTGTGTTATTTGCAGTTCACTGCTCCTATAAGAATTGCCCGATTTTAAATTTATGAGCGTTGCGAGATGATGTAGTACGAGAAAATGATATGTGGCAGGGTCTCAAAACCTACAAATTTTGCAGATGTTTCTGTGAGTAAGAACATTTTGGTGTTCGCACATTTCGTATGGTTGTGTACGTACATTTGGCTTGTCAATTCGAAAGTTTAACTGCGTTAATTGCAGGTCACTTTTCTAACACCAAGTGACAGACTTTGGTACGTACAAAACCATGCGAAATGTGCGAATACCAAAATGTTCTAATTCACAGAAACATTGGCAAAATTTTCGATGTTTGAGACTCTGTTACATACATGGTTGTGGACGTACATTTCGCATGTGATATTTTAGGACACAGGGACAAAGTTCAGTTGCGGGCATACCTTTCAAATTTTTATAAGAAAAATAAAAAGGCGGATGAAGCTTCAGATCCGTTAAAAAAAAAGAAACTGTTTTGGGAACATTTCGCTGTGATGTCATGCTTGTGGGATTCTGTTTTGGTTTACACAAGTGCGGGGAGTTATTTTTTGTATCAGTTTTTTCATGCAGTTCACTGTTCTTATACGGAGTGACCGACTTTTAATTTGTGAACGTCACGGGGCTGGGTACTACGGGCAATTTTCATGTAACGGGGTCTCAAACCTGCCACATTTGCCGAGCTACTAAGAAGTGTTTTGGTTCGTACATTTCGCATGGTTATGTGCGTTCGCGTATCAGGTTTCAGTGTGTTATTTGCATTTGATTTTTCTCGTATAAAGTGACAGACTGTAAATTTATGAAAGTGGCGGTGATGGGTAGTACGGATAAGTTTCATGTGACAGGGTCACAAAAGCTGCCAAGTTTGCCGATGTATTTAAAAAAGAAATACTTGCGTCGTAGGTTTCGCGTATTTGCACTACATTTCGCATGGTTGTAGATGTGTGCGTACATTTCGCTTGTCAGTTCGAAAGCATTAGCTGTGTTATTTGCAGTTCACTGCTCCTATAAGAATTGCCCGATTTTAAATTTATGAGCGTTGCGAGATGATGTAGTACGAGAAAATGATATGTGGCAGGGTCTCAAAACCTACAAATTTTGCAGATGTTTCTGTGAGTAAGAACATTTTGGTGTTCGCACATTTCGTATGGTTGTGTACGTACATTTGGCTTGTCAATTCGAAAGTTTAACTGCGTTAATTGCAGGTCACTTTTCTAACACCAAGTGACAGACTTTGGTACGTACAAAACCATGCGAAATGTGCGAATACCAAAATGTTCTAATTCACAGAAACATTGGCAAAATTTTCGATGTTTGAGACTCTGTTACATACATGGTTGTGGACGTACATTTCGCATGTGATATTTTAGGACACAGGGACAAAGTTCAGTTGCGGGCATACCTTTCAAATTTTTATAAGAAAAATAAAAAGGCGGATGAAGCTTCAGATCCGTTAAAAAAAAAAGAAACTGTTTTGGGGACATTTCGCTGTGATGTCATGCTTGTGGGATTCTGTTTTGGTTTACACAAGTGCGGGGAGTTTTTTTTGTATCAGTTTTTTCATGCAGTTCACTGTTCTTATACGGAGTGACCGACTTTTAATTTGTGAACGTCACGGGGCTGGGTAGTACGGGCAATTTTCATGTAACGGGATCTCAAAACCTGCCACATTTGCCGAGCTACTAAGAAGTGTTTTGGTTCGTACATTTCGCATGGTTATGTGCGTTCGCGTATCAGGTTTCAGTGTGTTATTTGCATTTGATTTTTCTCGTATAAAGTGACAGACTGTAAATTTATGAAAGTGGCGGTGATGGGTAGTACGGATAAGTTTCATGTGACAGGGTCACAAAAGCTGCCAAGTTTGCCGATGTATTTAAAAAAGAAATACTTGCGTCGTAGGTTTCGCGTATTTGCACTACATTTCGCATGGTTGTAGATGTGTGCGTACATTTCGCTTGTCAGTTCGAAAGCATTAGCTGTGTTATTTGCAGTTCACTGCTCCTATAAGAAGTGGCCGACTTTAAATTTATGAGCGTTGCGAGATGATGTAGTACGAGAAAATGATATGTGGCAGGGTCTCAAAACCTACAAATTTTGCTGATGTTTCTGTGAGTAAGAACATTTTGGTGTTCGCACATTTCGCATGGTTGTGTACGTACATTTGGCTTGTCAATTCGAAAGCTTTAACTACGTTAATTGCAGGTCACTTTTCTCACACCAAGTGACAGACTTTGGTACGTACAAAACCATGCGAAATGTGCGAATACCAAAATGTTCTAATTCACAGAAACATTGGCAAAATTTTCGATGTTTGAGACTCTGTTACATACATGGTTGTGGACGTACATTTCGCATGTGATATTTTAGGACACAGGGACAAAGTTCAGTTGCGGGCATACCTTTCAAATTTTTATAAGAAAAATAAAAAGGCGGATGAAGCTTCAGATCCGTTAAAAAAAAAGAAACTGTTTTGGGGACATTTCGCTGTGATGTCATGCTTGTGGGATTCTGTTTTGGTTTACACAAGTGCGGGGAGTTATTTTTTGTATCAGTTTTTTCATGCAGTTCACTGTTCTTATACGGAGTGACCGACTTTTAATTTGTGAACGTCACGGGGCTGGGTACTACGGGCAATTTTCATGTAACGGGGTCTCAAACCTGCCACATTTGCCGAGCTACTAAGAAGTGTTTTGGTTCGTACATTTCGCATGGTTATGTGCGTTCGCGTATCAGGTTTCAGTGTGTTATTTGCATTTGATTTTTCTCGTATAAAGTGACAGACTGTAAATTTATGAAAGTGGCGGTGATGGGTAGTACGGATAAGTTTCATGTGACAGGGTCACAAAAGCTGCCAAGTTTGCCGATGTATTTAAAAAAGAAATACTTGCGTCGTAGGTTTCGCGTATTTGCACTACATTTCGCATGGTTGTAGATGTGTGCGTACATTTCGCTTGTCAGTTCGAAAGCATTAGCTGTGTTATTTGCAGTTCACTGCTCCTATAAGAATTGCCCGATTTTAAATTTATGAGCGTTGCGAGATGATGTAGTACGAGAAAATGATATGTGGCAGGGTCTCAAAACCTACAAATTTTGCAGATGTTTCTGTGAGTAAGAACATTTTGGTGTTCGCACATTTCGTATGGTTGTGTACGTACATTTGGCTTGTCAATTCGAAAGTTTAACTGCGTTAATTGCAGGTCACTTTTCTAACACCAAGTGACAGACTTTGGTACGTACAAAACCATGCGAAATGTGCGAATACCAAAATGTTCTAATTCACAGAAACATTGGCAAAATTTTCGATGTTTGAGACTCTGTTACATACATGGTTGTGGACGTACATTTCGCATGTGATATTTTAGGACACAGGGACAAAGTTCAGTTGCGGGCATACCTTTCAAATTTTTATAAGAAAAATAAAAAGGCGGATGAAGCTTCAGATCCGTTAAAAAAAAAAGAAACTGTTTTGGGGACATTTCGCTGTGATGTCATGCTTGTGGGATTCTGTTTTGGTTTACACAAGTGCGGGGAGTTATTTTTTGTATCAGTTTTTTCATGCAGTTCACTTTTCTTATACGGAGTGACCGACTTTTAATTTGTGAACGTCACGGGGCTGGGTACTACGGGCAATTTTCATGTAACGGGGTCTCAAAACCTGCCACATTTGCCGAGCTACTAAGAAGTGTTTTGGTTCGTACATTTCGCATGGTTATGTGCGTTCGCGTATCAGGTTTCAGTGTGTTATTTGCATTTGATTTTTCTCGTATAAAGTGACAGACTGTAAATTTATGAAAGTGGCGGTGATGGGTAGTACGGATAAGTTTCTTGTGACAGGGTCACAAAAGCTGCCAAGTTTGCCGATGTATTTAAAAAAGAAATACTTGCGTCGTAGGTTTCGCGTATTTGCACTACATTTCGCATGGTTGTAGATGTGTGCGTACATTTCGCTTGTCAGTTCGAAAGCATTAGCTGTGTTATTTGCAGTTCACTGCTCCTATAAGAATTGCCCGATTTTAAATTTATGAGCGTTGCGAGATGATGTAGTACGAGAAAATGATATGTGGCAGGGTCTCAAAACCTACAAATTTTGCTGATGTTTCTGTGAGTAAGAACATTTTGGTGTTCGCACATTTCGTATGGTTGTGTACGTACATTTGGCTTGTCAATTCGAAAGCTTTAACTGCGTTTAATTGCAGGTCACTTTTCTCACACCAAGTGACAGACTTTGGTACGTACAAAACCATGCGAAATGTGCGAATACCAAACTGTTCTAATTCAAAGAAACATTTTCGATGTTTGAGACCCTGTTACATACGTGGTTGTGGACGTACATTTCGCATGTGATATTGTAGGACACAGGGACAAAGTTCAGTTGCGGGCATACCTTTCAAATTTGACAGGGTCACAAAGCTGCCAAGTTTGCCGATGTATTTGAAAAAGAAATACTTGCGTCGTAGATTTCGCGTATTTGCACTACATTTTGCATGGTTGTGTATTAGCGTACATTTCGCTTGTCAGTTCGAAAGTTCTCTGTTCGGAGTGGCCAATTTCAAAGTTTATGAACGTTGCGAGATTGGGTAGTACGAGTAAATAATATGTGATAAAGTCTCAAAACTTACAAATTTTGCTGATGTTTCTGTGATTAAGAACATTTTGGTGTTCGCACATTTCGCATGGTTGTATGCGTACATTTCGCATGTCAGTTTGAAAGCTTTAATTGTGTTATTTGCAGTTCACTTTTCTCATACGAAGTCACCGACTTTAGTAGGTACACAACCATGCAAAATGTGCGAACACCAAAATGTGCTTATTTACAGAAACATCGGTAAAATTTTCAAAAGTTTGAGACCGTGTCATATACATGGTTGTTATACGTTCATTTCGCATGATTGTGTATAGACGTGCATTTCGCTTGTCAGTTCGAAAGTTTTACCTGTTATTTGCAGTTCACTGTTCTTATACGAAGTGACCGACTTTAAATTTATGAACGTCACGAGAAGGGCGTACGCGAAAACGTGAAGGGTCTAAAAGCTTGGAAATTGGCCGATATTTCCGTGATTAAAAAATTTTGGTGTTCGCACATTTCGCATGGTTTTGTACGTACATTTCGCATGTCATTTTTGAAAGTTTTAATAGTGTTATTTTCAGTTTATTTTTCTCATACGAAGTCACCGACTTTAAATTTATGAACGTCACGAGATGGGGTAGTACACCCAAGTTGTGTTGCAGGGCCTCTAAACTTGCAAATTTTGTGCATGGTTGTGTACGTACATTTCGCATGTTAGTTTGAAAGTTTCAGCTGTGTATTTTGTTTTCTTTAGGAAGCTTTTATGTGCCTTATATCTCATTGCCTCACGTTTTTTTCGGCCAATCATTAAATTTTAAGTAGTGCACATAACACTGAGCTTGAAAATAAGATAGAGTTGGTTATTTACATATCACGGTTATATCAATAAAGGATTTTCTTGTATTATTTTTCCTGTATTTTCTTTTTATTTTAAAAGAGTTTTGTTTTTAAACATTCATCTGTATAAATCTGTATGTTGTTTTTAAACATTTCATCTGTATAATGCAAATCTATGTTTTTAAACATTCATCTGTTTGAATATCTTTTGTACTGCTCTTCAATATTTTGTAACTCTTCAATTAATGTTAAATAGTTTATGTATAGAAATGAAAGAAAATAAATATTACAGGGAGCTTATGGTGTAAATAAAAGAAAACAAACTCTACGTTTGTTTGGCTTTTATTTAGTGTTTCCCTAATACTCTTTTACAGAAAGCACGTGGCCTTTGTTTATAAACAAAATCGGTTTGTTTACATTTTTTACACAGTCTCGTTTTACAGCAAACTTATAGTTGCAGATATCAAAAAACTGTGTAAAATATGCAAATTATGTAAACAAAATATTCCGTTTCGCAGGGTTCATGCTTTGTTAATTTTCTCTTAATCTGCTGTCTTTTCTATATTTTCGCTTTCGGAATTGAATGTAAAAAAAAATCTACCGAGATTTTCATACACAACTTATGTCTGAAAAGTCCCTAATAACGAAGTTAGATTTTTGGCGTACATTTCGCGAGTTGGAGACGAAATCGCGATTCGTCGTTAGTTTCCCGACGTAGCTGAGTATGTGTGTATGTACGTGTGTAAACTTTTACTTAAATGCTTCTCCTCCTTCAGTATTGATCTGATTCCTTTCAAATTTTACACGAATGTTCACTAGTTAGGCATCTCTTTAAAAAAATGAGTGATCCGTCAGAAATTGGCTAAATGGTGTCATTTAAAATTTTTCGGTTGCAAATTTTCAAAATTATTCTTCTCCCACAATTTTGATCATATTTTCTTCAAATTTTGTACGAATATTCTCCAGGTAGGCCTCTTTTAAAAATTACTCATTTTGGCGATCCGCCAATAGTTGGCCAAATGGGGGCATTTTTTAATTTTTTAGTGTCACATTTTCAAAATGCTTCTTCCCCCACAATTTTGATCGGATTCCTTTCCAGTTTTGAGCATTTATTCTATAGGTAGAATCTCTTGAAAAGTTACTTTTTATTGGCGATTCGCCAAAAACTGCCTAAATTGAGGACATTGAAATTTTTTTGTTGCCAATTTTCAAAATGCTTCTTCTCTCAGAATTTTGATCAGATTTTTTTTCATATTTTTGTACGATTGTTCTTAACGTAGTCCTCTATTCGAATTTTTTTGGCCATCCGCCAAAAAATTGGCTAAATGGACGCATTTTTTATTTTTTTGGTGTTCATTTTTCAAAATGCTTCTTCTCCCACACTTTTAATCGGATTCCTTTGCAATTTTGCACAATTGTTGTCGAAGTAGACCTCTCTTGAACAGTTACACTTTTTTGCGATCTCTCAAAAATTGGCTAAGCGGGGAACATTTAAATTTTATGGTTGCCAATTTTCAAAATGGGCGGAAAAGCTAAAGGCTCCTCAGCGGAAGTTGAATAAACATGCGCACTGGTCTGAAATGCGAGCCGCGCATCATCGCAAGTTCAGTGATCATGCGCATTGGCCCAAAATGTGAACCGCGCAGCAATGCATGTTAAATAAACATGCGCACTGGTTCGCTTTGCGAACCGCACATCAACGCAATCTAAATACATATGCGCACTGGTCCGAAATGCGAACAGAGCATAACTGCAAGTTAAATCAACATGTGCATTGGTCCGAAATGCAAACCCCGCAAAATAATAAATACCAAAACATTAAAACTGAAGTATGATGTTTTAGACGCGGCGTTTTCTTCTTTTTAAAAGGCAAACGCAAACGTAATCACATGTGTTTGTTCATATCACCTTTCAATAGTCGCTTCTGCTCCTTGAAATAATTGTTTATGTCTGACAGTACATGTCAACAGTACACGTGTGTGGATAAAATTTCGATAGTTTGTTCGAAGGTATCTCTGGTAGACTACCCAGTCTACCAGAGATACACAAGATAAGAGATACAATTTTCTGGGAAACAAATCTTTGTATGTATTTATCGGTCTATGTTCGGTTGCTAAATTAATTATTCAGGTAGCCCTTTACCATCTCGTCTTTTGAGAGCCCAATTTTTCATCGAAATTCCCTTGTTCATGCACACTGGAATTGGTCTTGTACAATGTGACTACCACTTTCGGCAACCATACAGTCTTATCCATAGATTCACTAGATCTCGGCTGGTCACAAGTTCCTAGACATTCTTGTTTCAAAATTCCTCTCGTCCTGCAGTTTTGGTTGGATCTTCTTGATGTTACACATGTACAATTGCTAAGTGTTCTTCTACCGGAAAATTACTTTTTTTCGTACTCGGCCAAAAAAAGTCGAAATAACGGGACTTGAAAATTTTGTTAAACTGTTTTTCAAAACGCATCTGTTCCTACAGTTTTGGTTGTATCTTCTTAATATTACACATATACAATCTATAGGTGGTTCTCTAGCAGCAAATTAGTTTTTTTTTGCGATCGGCCGAAAAAGTCGAAATGATGGAACTTTGAAAATTTTGTTGAACTTTTTTTTCAAAATACATTTCCTCCTACAGTTTTGGTTAGATCTTCTTGGTATTAGACATATGCAATCTCTAGGTAGTCCTCTACCGTAAACTTACTTTTCTCTCGATCCATAATGAGCCATAATGACGGGACTTTGAAACCTGCCATAAATTTGTATATTTTGGTATATGCTTTTTACATATATTCACAATATCTGTGGGGCAGTAGTTGAATCTAATATCTCTGTCTCCCCTCCTTTCCCCTCCCTTTTCCCCCTCTCCTGCCCCCATCACCACCCCCCATTCCGACACACGTGAACAGAGTTACTTTTAACTGGATTGAATGTGTAGAAAAAGCCGTGTTGTGTATGTGTGTCTTTATGCAGTGTAAACAGAAGCATGTGATTTCCCCGTGACCACTTTTTAGCATTGTAGTTCCCATGTATGCTAAGCCTTTGGAGTCGATCAATAGTTGTGTGTTGCAAAAGAGGCCGATCACACAAGAGGCGCTGCAAAGAAAAATTATTTCTCAATGGCAGATCCGGGGGGGGGTTCAGGGGTCGCAACCCCCTCCCCCCCCAAAAAAAAAAACCTTGGGCTCAGCTTATTGCAATGTCCCTGGACATTCTTGTTATTAGATTCAAAGTAAAAGTCAGAATATTTTGTGAATGATCAAGACGTGTGAAGTTCTAAGGTGTACATAATTGTATAATCCCATGTTATTTTGGCGTTTTAAGTGAGGGGGCTTGTGTTGTTTGCGTTGTTCATCCGTTGTCAACAGACTGTGATGTTGCTATGTATTTTGTAGCCATGGCAACAGCGGAAGCAAAGCGAGCGCTGTGCTCTGCCCGGACAAGTCCGAGTGCCCGTGGGGCGACACGTGCTGCGAAACGAAATCTGGAGCCTACGCCTGCTGCCAAGAAGCTAATGTAAGAACAGGGATTCTCCCTTCCCCCTCCCTCTTTCTCCACCCCACATCCCCACGACACATACTAAGAGATGTCATCTGGGTCCTAGGCCTGCTGCCAAGAGGCTTACGTAAGTATACGGTCTCCCTGTCCCCCCTCCATCCCTCCCTAATTCTTGAGAGCTGGGTTCCTGCCTCCCGCCGTACAATGATGATGTGTACCGTTGCGGGTGCTGTCAAGGTGCAGGAAGACCGTTAAAATCCTTACCAGTCCCCTTTTAGAGAATAGTTGGTTGTAATGTCCACGACTGTTGTGAAGAGGCTAAGAAATGTTGAGTACACAACGGCACCAATGTAGATTATGTTTATGATCCGTGGTTTGTAAGAAAAGAAGACACAGGTCGTACAAGGATGAACTCCAGCACAAGTAAACGATTAAATACAACTAAATAAATATATATACTGACGAGCAAAAGAAACAAGATTGGAAGAAGGTTCAAACCCCGGTCGGGTCATACCTAATACTTTAGAATTGGGACTCCTCCATGCTACCCTGTGAGGCACTCCACATGTAAGGGTTAGAAGGAGGGCTGGAATGCCCCATTTCAGTATAATGTGGCAGGGGGATCCCGATATGACCATAGCAGTTGAAAGAACAATACAATACAATACTCTGAGTGAATTGGCTATACAGTACTTACGTACTGAATAACGGGTGTGCCCATGGGATTCATGTCTGGGCTATAGGGTGGCCAGGGAAGAGTGACGATGTTGTTGGTCTGCAGATAAGCCTCTCTACATGTGGACGTTGGTTGTCGTGACTAAATACACTATTGAGATTGTTCCAGAAGTGGGGTAGCATGTCAAGACTTCATTGATGTATCGCCATGCCGTCAAATTGCCCTCGAGAACAACCAACTGAGAGCGCCAACCAAATTTGATCACTCTCCAAACCATTATGGATCCACCTCCGAAACGATCAACTTCGTTGACATTGTTACGCCGATACAACCCTTTGCCGACCGTGAGCTCGGAAAACACGATAACGGGATTCGTCGCTGAACACCACACACCTCCAGTTCTGTATATGCATCCTTTGCACGTTCAAGACTGGTCCGACGTAAGGTCGGTAGGCACGAATTTTCCTTGCTGAGCCCTGATCTCTCTCTCTCTCTCGAGGTTTCTGTAGCTGTCCTGAAAGGGTTTCAAAGATGCTTTCAAACGATCGCTCGTTCCTGTCGCTCTGACGTCACGCGTGGTCTGCCGCTTCGTGGGCGGTCGGCCGTTGCTCCTGTGGCTTGGTGGCGCTCTTGCAGGTTGTAAATCGGCCTCCCGACTACACCCGAACCGCTGAGCAACGCGTGTTGCTGATATGCCACTTTCCAGCATGCCTATGGCTCGTTCCCTTTCCTCTTTAGAGAGGCGTGGCCTAAGTTTTCGACCAAATACTTTAATTTGCCACTTAATATATTTGCCTTTCCGAAAGGTTTCAGGGCAAAAGAAAGGTTGTGTCAATGCTTGTAGTAGACCTAGTACCGCGTGGAATAGGGTATTGGTTAAATCGCGGTACTGTTTCTTGATGAAGCGTTGCGCGGTTGAATGAACATGCCACAATGTGGCAAAGTGACCAGACATGCTATGTATAGAATTTGAAAAAAAATATTTGTTTCTTGGATCTCAAGTTATTTAAGAAAAATGATGCGAAGTTTCTTTTGCTCGTCAATATACTATTGCGACTACTTTCAACGTACCTTGATTAATTCTGTGTATGAATAAAAATGTGATCAAAAACGGAAGTGTTGTTCTTATTCAGGCCACGTGCTGCGCGGATAAGATCCACTGCTGCCCGTCCGGATACAAGTGCACGGAGAGCGGGCAGTGTACGAAATCCGGATCCGCCCTCAGTGTGGACTGGTATATGCACGTCAGAAACCGGGCATCCAAGTCACCAGAGGGCCAGGTAGGTGTCGTGAGGAGCTGGGTGGCGGGGCGGGGGGGTACACGCACGACAGAAAACGGGCGGCTAAGTCGGCAGAGAGCCAGGTAGGTGTCGTGAGGGGATGGGGCGGCGGAGGGGGGGGAGGGTACATGCACGTCAGAAAACGGGCGTCCAAGTCAGCAGAGAACCAGGTAGGTGTCGTGAGGGGGTGGGAGGAGGGGAGCGAAGAGTGGGGTTTGAAATCCGACCTCAATGATCCATCAATCTGAATGTTACTTCATCGTAACTCTGATAACAGTCTGACAGTCTTTATCAAATTTCGTTTTTTTGTGAGGGATTAGAGAACAATAACAACAATAAAAAGAAGCACTTCATATTTATCCCACTTCTTTCCCTAAGCTATGACTGCCAGCGTTATAGACCCGTAAACCCGCAAAATATATAAATGAAAACTGGCAATATTTCACTGACAATAGTGTGGAATGGTGAACATATCTTACGCAGCAGAGTGAAGGTGCGGTGAGAAGCGCGGTGATAGAAAGCCACGGCGGCATTAGTGACGCCATCATCTGCCCAGACAAACGCCACCAGTGCCCCAGTGGCTCCACCTGCTGTGAAATGGGCGGCCAGTGGGGCTGTTGCCCCCTGAAACAGGTGCGTCATTGTAAAAATCAACCCCTTTTAAAATATAATTATATTTGTATGTATATGATACAGTCAATGTTGGAAACCCGCCATTTCACGAAATGGCAAACCGTGTTGGGTAAATTCGCGTAATGCTTAAAATCTTTTGCCCTTTTTGACTGTAATATATATAAAAAAGATGTGGAGTGAAATGTCTGTGATGGTTTTGCAGCCTTCTAAGAAAGCAAAGACTTTATATGCAATTAAGGGTATTTTATCTTGAAATGCCTTCGTTAAAAGTCTGAGGTAAACTTAATCCTTTGTATGTGGAGAAAAACAAAAAGAATTCTATCCGTTTCATTTTGACTGACATTTCAAAATAAAATTAAAAAAACCTGATTAAGCGTGCTGACCTAAAAATACTTATCCCCAAGGTTTAATCTCATTTAATTTAAAAGGCTTGTTTTGTATGTGTGAGTGATTATGTGGGATTTGCTTGCAGGCCGTCTGCTGCGAGGACGGGGAGCACTGCTGTCCTCACGGCTACACCTGTGATACGGTGCACGAGAGCTGTGAGCGCCGGGCACCGCCGTCCTCGGACGTTGTACAACAGTATCTGAGGCTTGTAGCTCTTGCAGACGAACAGTGATCCTCACTGGCCTTCAGCCTAACCCCCTCCTCCCCCTGTCCCGCCCCCTGTACCATTTGTGCCATATCCAAGGTCCGCGGACACCCTACAAAAAATGAAGTTCACAGAACTGGTTTCCCGCCAACCCTCTGCCCCGTTCCCCACTACTTTTTTGTTCGTTGTGACATTGATCCGCCTCCAAGCCCGTCTCGCATTTTGAATATGTGATATTGACATTTTGATATTTGAAGAAGTAGGAAGAAAAAAAAGAGGATATATAATGCATATGAGGTATGGGATGTATATAATGTATGTGATCTTGTGTTGGATTGCTTCGTGGAAGGCATTTTATACCAGCACCTTCGCGACATGTAACGCTTAAGACTGCTAAAATACTCTTATGTTTGCCTGTTTGTAGCTTATCGATAATTCGTCAGTTTAATGAAAAGTGATGGAAACTTCATCAAATTAATATGGTGATTATTTGCATGTGGAGAGACTATTCTCCAGGTAATGTTCAGTGAAGCTCAGAAATTGTGCGAATATAAAAGATCATCTAACGCAATAAGGGACTGCATTTTACACACTACAGTCTGGATGAAATCAGTCTCCTTGTATGGAGTGTCGAGAAGGTAGGTGGACGAATTCCGGCTACCCCCTCCCCCCTCCCCCACCCACCTCCTCCCTCTTTCCACATCTTCTTTCAAATTGACTCTTGTCGGTTTTACCAGAGTGGACAGATTGTGTCTGGAAAGTAGAATACTGTGCAAATCTTGATGTGTTGGGACTGAGCACTTATGTCAGAGTAATTGGTACAGATGGAGGGTTAGCTTTATGTAAAGAGTATGCTTCAGAATGTGGTGACATGCCTTTGGTCATGTGACTGCGCCGGTCATGTAAAATTTGCCTAGAAAAAAACACCCCTGTTCTGCAAGTAGGTGAAAACAGTTGATATGGGGGTTTGTAGAATAGTACTTTACAAAATCTTGCAGTTTTGGCACTGATAATTTATATCATATGGTAATTGGTAAAGACGATTCTTTTGGATGTAGGCTTAGATTTATGTAAAGAATATGCCTCAAAGTGGGGGTAACATATCTGTGGTCATGTGACTGCAACCTGCTTGTTGTAAAATATGCCGAAAAAGCTATCATGTAATCACGCGAAAAAAGTTGTTATGAGAGGGCTATGAAGTCAACAGTTGACTTGCTATCTGGTCAACGGCTGAAAATGTTGACCAAAAAGTACTGGCATACTGTACGTCACAGAACATGGATCATATATTGACACTATTTCATGGTGACCCTTTTTGAGAAATGCTGACCCGAAAGTCCACATTTTCAGTGTGGTCAACACACTCTAATAGTTATGGAAATTGAACGTCTTTGATAGCCAATAACTTGAAATGTTTACTTAAAAACGTGTAGCAAATGGTGATGTGCGTCGTACATGTATGCGCAATACTTGTGAATTTGTAAAATGTACTATTCATAGTAACTATTTTCTAGCAAGTATAATGATTAGAAAATGGACTTGGTGGCAGTGTTGTATTTAAACGTTCACAGACTTGCAGTATGTTATTAAAAGTGACGCGGTTGTTTTTTTTGTTTTGTTTGTTTTTTTTTTTTTTTTTTTTTGACTTTCTGAGGCTTGCATCCGCTTATTTATATTTTTCCATGTGTTCTAAAATGTTCTCGTGTGTACATCCGCAATCTATTTCCTTCATTTCCGTGGCATCTGCTTCTTTAACATTTTCTGTAATTCATAGAATTTTTTTTTCAGTAAAACAGACCAAAATGTTTGTTTTTTTAAATGAGTAATGTGTATTTTTTGCCACCACATTTAAATCTTAACCGCCAGTTTATAGTCTGTGAATTGATGCCTGTAGTTGTCTGGTGTGACGCCGTTTCTAATAAAACACAATAAAAAGCTCAGTTGCGTTTTATTTGAAAAAAAAACCCAGCAATTTAAAAGGCTCCCACGGTCATAAGAAAAATTTGGGAAAGTCATAGAACATTTTTGCCGACGGGGAAATTTCATAGAAAAAAGTTATAGATCAGTCATAGATATAACAAGTTAAAAGTTTTCATATTTATGCAATTGTTCATGGTTGCAGTTACTTAAGCAGCAGGACCAATGGAAAGCCACAAAACAGTCACATGACTTTCTGATTCCTCCTGTCAGATTGATCGAGAGGACCAATGACAAAGCACACAGCAGACTTGAAACTCATACAGCATCGCCCTCAACTAAGCGCACCGCATCGCCCCCCACTAAGCGTACGGAGGTAGTGAAAATAGTTCGCTATAAACTAAAAAAAACATGTATAATGCAATATGATATAATAAAAGTAAAGCGTCATTCTCTATGCGCAGAATGTTATATTTTTCCCTCATCATAAGTGCACGTACGGACATCCGGAGATAATATCGTTATTATATTTCGCAGATCAAATAGGGGTGAAGCAAATAAAATATCTGTCACTGTTAAGTGACTCCATATTTCTCGTTAAAAAATTTGCGGCTCATTAATGAACATTCAAAAAAAAAAAAACAAAAAAAACAGAAACATGATCACACAAACTGCTTTTGATCATTTTTGGGTTTAAATGGGTTCTTCATCATTAAGCATGATGATATTGATGCATATTGCAGATTCCGCAGATAGACATTGTGCGACCGAAATAAAATCTTTATCAAAAATCTCGACGAACTGATTTATTTTGAGTACATGGGGGGAGGGGTGGGAGGGGGAGTCTGGATCGCCTTTTATCTCTCATTAATCAACGTAATGTTACTTATAATTAATTGGGCTCTTTTATTTTGTAATGTTTCTTTTTAATTGTTGCAGAAGTCATGTGATATGGTCAACCCATTTTAAGCTGCTTCAGTTTGTATCGCCTCCAGTTTCCATCAACGTCTTCAAGTATCCAGAAGGTGCCTTGTCCAGAAATTATGACGTCACGCGGGTACTTAACCCCTGGCAGTGCTATCGTAGCGCGTTCTTTGCTGTTTTTGTAAACATGAAATTTGGTGCCTTCAGGGTTTGATGTCCGGTACGCCACTAAGCAGTCGTGGTTGTTGTTCACAGCCAGCAGTGAAGGAAACACATGAGGCAGTGACATGACCGGTGATTTCGCTTCCCCGTTGTGGCTCAGTTCCTGAATGCTCTTCCAGCCGTTGCACACAAACACTGAATCAGCAGTGACAACAAGTGTCGCTAGATCATAACAGAAGACATCAGGAAATACATCGAAACAGGAATGCTGCTGCCACTGCCCTGCCACATTCACCAGTTTGTGTATCCGTGTTCCCCAGTACGAAAACACATACAGATACTCCCCATGCAGCGACACATCGGCGTAATTTTCGTCAGCAATCTTATGCGTCGCCTTGGTATTTATATCCACTAGATACAGACCGCTCCTTGCCGCCACTGCCAGTTCTGCCTCATTTATGAAAACAGATGAACGAGTATACTTACATTTGCCCGAGAGCTGTAACTCAGTCACAGGCTCGCCGTCACTTGTGTAAACTTTTATCATTTCTACGTGTTTAAAGCAAATGGCTATGTTGTTAAAGCCGTAAGCAATACGATATGCATACGCTTCTTGATTGAAATTAATGTCAATGGATTTGATCTCCTTGATGTTGTTGGTCAACACTTTTTCAAATTCACAGTTGACATATCTGTAGTCCTCATTTGGTAGCATAGCCCACACCCTGCCAAGTGTATTCGCATCAAGGGTGGACGAATCGTTGGCTTCAAATGCCGGGTATGAAAAATCACATGATGGCACTTTATGGCTGTCAGGCTTCGAAAAGTCATCCACCGCTGAGACTACATTTGTCTGTATTTCATGCAGCAAGCGGGCTTCCTTGGCTGTTTGTAGAATGTTTTCCGTACTTGAAGCAAATGCATCAATTTCGGTGAATTGTCGTTCTCTTTCATCCATTTCTTTCTTTACCTTGGCCAATTGAGCGCTCTTTATTTCAGCAAGTTCCTTTTCGATTTCTTCGTACCCTGACTCGATTTTAGCTACTAATTTATCTCGTTGCTCCTTTGCCTGTTTTATCGATTTTTCAAAACTGATGTTTATTTTGTCTTCTACTTCCTTTAGTTTTTTGCAAATAATTTTTGCTTGATCCGAGGTTGACTTAACGACTTCAAGTTTTTCGTTTATACCAGGCACATAACGTTTCAGGGCGTCTTCAATCGTCTCATAATTATGACCCTTGTGGTCAACTAGAGCGCATGTGATACACAACATCACGTCACATTTAGTGCAGTTGTACTTAAGAAATTCGTTTGGATGTTTCTGACATGCTATGGGCCTGTCAAGCACCAGGTTATTTTCAAGATTCTCTATTTTCCCCATCTTGTGATGACGTAATACACGGATTTTCAAGTGGCCTTCTTTGCAAGATGTACATAAGTATTCTACACAGTCCAGACATTTCCACACGGCTTCTGATTCCTCACAGGCAACACACGTCTTACGTTCACATGTTTCGCGATATAAATCCAGAAGCTGCGTTATATGAAAGTTGGGCTTCGTCTCCGACTGATGACTGAATTTGAAACAGTAGGGGCAGTTGTAACCTTTTACGCCGTTTTCTTCTTTCACTTTAATATTCTCCTGGATGCAGTGCTCACAAAATGTATGAAAACAATTCAGTCCTCTGGGGGATTTGTACATTTCTAGACAGAGAGAACATTGAAGAAGTTCTCGTTATTTCTCGCGGGTTATATTAGCAGACGACATCTGAAACGGGAACAAACACATGCCAACTTAACTTTACAGGCAAAAGTGTAGGTAATCCAGAAATAATCAAAAAGCAAACATTGGTATATTTTACACAGAAGTCATTTTCTCTGCTGAAATGTTGTAAAAGTAACAGTGATATAACATATATAGCTTTGTAATAAAAACACAACTTCCGTACCTAAACCAAAAAAAACAAACAAAAAAAACAAAACAAAACAAAACAGAATTTCGCTTTTGCGCCATCTGTTGTACGCCATGTCATCGGTTAGTAATAGCATTGTTGTGATGACGAACATAAAACACATATTTTAAAGTCTAACTTGATCACTTTGGAAATGCACGATTGTGTGTACTTGCTTGCGTTGTGTCTGTGTCTTGCTCCATTTGAAAGGTTGTGTGTCAGGTGCATCAACTGATTAAGCAATCCTTGCGACAATTCTTTTTAACCCCAACTCCTTACGGAAGCAGGGACTGTAGAAGTTGAAAGTACGTTGGTATATTACGTATGTACGATTTTAAATTGAAAGATCGTATCTCCTAGGATTTTAGACCAAATGACTTGAGATTTTGGTCGATGGTAGGGGATATAAGAACTTGTCTGACCAAAGTTGGCGGGAATATTGGCTAAAAACCAAATTTCTATAAAATAAAAAAATTGAAGTAAAAGGAAAAAAAACTGTAAAATCTCCATGAACTCTACGAAAACAGCCTCATGGTCTCGTAATTATAACGGACAGTAGCACACATTACTACATAGGTGGCCGTTACATTGTTTTCAATTGGTGAAAATACTGACATAAAAATGTAAAACGCTTTCCCAGTTCTTTCGTGTTAATATTCTACAATTTTGGTGGAAGATAGAGTAAATAGATGTCCACTTAGCTGTTAATTGCTTTGGCGATTCGCCAAAATGGACAGAAATATTGGCAAAAAAGTAATTGTTTATTGTGAAATCTTACTGCCTTGAAATTTCAAGGTAGCCCTTACCAGCTACGATGCTACTTCTCTCTCTCTCTCTCTCTCTCTCTCTCTCTCATTTTTTTTCTTTTGCTCATTAACTATAACTTGGCGGAAATTTTGGTGAAAAACCAATACAATTTCAGTAAAATCTTAACTTACTGCCCTAAAAAAGTTTTGCTGACTTGAAATTTTAAGTAACGCTAGCAGACAATATCACCTGGAGTTATTGGGGCAGGAAAAAATCGTGGACTTGGCGCAAGGAAATGGAACAGATTTTCAGCGGAATTGCGGATTTCCGCATTCGATTCATAATGTTTTCAATGAAAGCTATATATATATATATATATATATATATATATATTTGCGAAAAAATGCAAAAAAAAAATGCCCGGCTTTTTTTCAGTTGAGACAACATTAAGCAGCCATACTGCCGGTGGGCGGTGTGCGGTTGTGATATAGTTAGAAGAGTGGTATTCAATTTAATTCACCCTAATTATTACGTCAGACAAAACCTCCTGTTCGGTCTGGTCATCATTAAAGTACTTAGCTATAGCCATCTGTAGTGTGTCTTCTTTTTTTTTTTTTTTGAAAATAAAAAATTGAGTAGTTATGTACATTATTATTGTTAAATACTTATTCTACAGCAAAGACTGGAGGATGATGTTTTTCAAATGAAGACATTCCAAACTTTCCGAGAAGATGGATGTGGGGGAAGACGGTGGGGGGGGGGGGGCTCGCGTGTAAATTTGCTACCTGCGTATCCAATTCTTTTAATACGACCCGCAAGCCTGGGGTGGTATGTGGGGTGACATAATGCATCTTTTTGGGGAAACGGACTAGCACTGAATTGAAATTCTGCCTCCACCACCCCCCGTTTCCCACACCACACCTCATACGAAATTGTCATTGCTCGTGGAATGCAGTTAACCTCAAAATCATTCCTCCGGTTTTTTTGACACTCAAGGCAATACAAACAATACCAGGAGCCCTCAGCCATTCACCTCCCCAGACGAGCAAAGTTTCAAGACTAAAAGATTTAGTTGTTCTTTATCTTACATTCCTGTTGCACTTTCTATAAAGATAAGTTATTACTAGGCATTATTAATATATTATTTAACTGTCTTCACTCACCTCTGTTTCTTATGTAAAAATAAATCATTTCACATTTATCAAGGCAAAACAGTTACTTTCTAATTATTCATTTTATTTAAGGTTTTCTGCCTTAATACAGTTGAGCGAGCTTGCTTTTAAAGATAAAGAATAATAAATTGTGATCCGGTTATAATTTTTCTAACATTCCAGATGTATTATTTTTACTTTTATTGCAGGTTGAAATATTATACAAATCATTTCTACACTCAACCGTATTGCATTTACATAACATGGTAGATCTTTTATGTTAATGTCAAAATACAGGCAATTTGAAGCGCGCAGTGTTAGTATTTGCTTTGGATATTTGCTTGGGGCTTAATAACAAGTAACGTATTGTGTAGTTTATTGAGTACCCGACAAAGCCGATAATAATGCACGCGCAGAGAGCGTGATAATAAAAGGATAGATTGAAATACAATACAAGTACAAACGAAAAGGACGCTTTGTATATTTTTATAGCTTTCCAGTATAACTTCTTGCATAAATACAACTTCAAATATAACATTTTTGTTTAACATATGTGATAAGGATTTCAGTGGAAGGAGCTTGTTGAGACAATATTTAAAGTTGTGATGATAATGTGAAACGATTCGCTTGTACATTTGTGGCTCAGGTGCGAAATAATCACGGAATTGCATTCAAGGGTTTCAATCCCCTCTATCTAAAAAAAAACACTAGACTAAACGTTTCAAAAAAAAAAAAAAATAAACATAACAACATTTGACTGAAAAACACACAACTTTGTATGATTTTTTAAGTTGAACCACTCCATCAGCCCCTTCCATTCAGCCATTCCGCAAATGTCTACTTAGAGTTTACTGGGTTTTCTTGTTCTCAGTCAAAGCCATAATATTTCGTGTGGGAATATTATTTCTGTGCAATTAATAGCTATTATTTTGTTTTTGTTGCTTTTTTTGACTCCGTTGTAAATTAGATAACACTTACACAACACTCTCTGGAACAGCGCTTCACAAAGACCATATCAATGAAAACCGTGACGAGAATTAAAGAAGTTGACGAATAAAATCAGAGCTGGGAGACTAAAACTGATCAGCATCAAGTTTAGTGCTATAGATTTTAACCCTGAGAAACGACCTACAGTTTGTGTTGCAGGAATATATATCCAACAACTTGCAAATGTCACCCATCTGAGAAAATCACAGGTGAAATGATCAAATGATCGAAACCGTTGGAGTCCTGCAAGTCGAGGCCCACCGTCTAGGCATTGAGAGAGAGAGAGAGAGAAAGAGGAGAGGAGAGGAGAGAGAGAGAGAGAGAGAGGAGAGGGGAGGAGGGAGAGAGAGAGGAGAGTGGAGGAGAGAGCATTGAATTAAACTATTCCATCCCGCGGCCCTACCACTCACGATAAACATGTACGAAACCAAGATCACCCCTCCCCACCCAACTATGAATTGCTACTCTGCCATTTCATATAAAAGGTTGCTATTTCATCGACATTATTAACTTATAAATTATATGCCTTTACTCACCTGTATTTATCAGAACAAAATTAAATCATTTGACGTATATCGCACCGACGCACAAGCAAATTTATCGATCAAGTACTATTATTCAGCTTCCTCTCTAATATTGTCAAATTTAATGTCAATTTTACTTTTTAAGGTGATATTCTTTAACAACTTTGTGAACTTCTGCTTTAAACATGAACCATAATCAATTTCATGCAATAGGTTATCATTTTCTCGCAGTCTTCTTCAGAAGTGAAATATATAAAATATCCCCACTGCGTTCGTCCGTATTTAATAAATGTAATATCAGAGCTTATGTATATTATCACAAAACGTGTGTTGTTAAGCGTGAATAGCTGTGTGATACAAATAACCCCCTATATGTTTTCGATTTTGGCTTAGGGTGTAGCAGTTGGTAACCTAGTCTGTACTTTATTGACGCAAGCAAAAGCCGTAAATAAAATACGCCATTGATATTGATCAGGAGACCGTGATAGTAAAGGGACAATTATTAGAGAGAGAGAGAGAGAGAGAGAGAGAGAGAGAGAGAGAGGGAGAGAGAGAGAGAGAGAGGGAAGGAGGGAGAGAGGGAGGGAGAGAAGGAAAGGGGGAGAGAGAGGGAGAGAAAGATAAAGAGAGGGAGGGTGAGAGAAAGGGAGAGAGGAATAGGGGGAGACAGAAGGGGGAGAAAGATAAAGAGAGGAAACGTCGGTTTTCTGACGTCATTCCGACGTTGCAAAAACAGCAAAAAAAAAAAAAAACGATGAACATTTATTATCACTCGCCGGAAATGGAAGTCATTTTGAAAACGGGAAGAAAAAACGTAATTTTTATATGAAAATTTCCTAGATTGTACAAATTTACATGGAAAATGCTTTCGTATGCATTTCACAACAGCAGTTGAATGATTAATTATCTATTAATTATATACTGGTCGTTTCAAGGTGGTAAACCCGATGTCAGTTTCAGGTCTAACGTTGAAAACCCGACGTCGAGTCCCGACGCCGACCCGACATCATTCTGACGTCTTAATGTTTGCTGGGTTTTCTCGTACTTTAACATCGTCCAAAATCAACGATACAGATAGGTTCGTGGAGGCGTTTTGGGAAGGGGTAATATACATCCATGCGTAGTAATTTGGTATTCAAGTGGTTCAAATGATGCACGGTTGCCAAAATGATACTTGGAATAGTGGCTTTAAAAATTTGACATATCCTAAACTAAAATCAAATTAATTGGGAAATAATCTAAAACGGAAAAGAAAATCTAGTTTACTTCAGAACGCCGTTAAAAAATTTGTTTTGTTAAAAGCGCTTACTTTTTGTTCATAACGGGAACGCGTAGACAGTGGGAAGGTGATCTGTCTAAACACAGTGTGAGAGTGATTACGCGCGTTGTAAATTGCTGAGTGGAAGCTATGGAGGCTACCCCTTGGCCATTGTTCGTTTCAAAGGTAATAACACGTGTTATAAACTGCTGCAGTTGCCGCTGTTGAAAAAAAAACTACAGGTGCGTATCCCTGCCTAAGGCTATTGTCAAAGTTATTACGCCTCAAGTATTCTACCTTCACGATTTTCTTGTTACTCTTACTCAGCAGAAGTGTCTACTCCTTTTTGTGTTGTTTATGTTATGTGTTGATGTCACTGTGGTTATATTTATGTATTTAGGACTTTGCATGGATGTTTACATTGGCTGGCGGTGTGTCGCAACGGCGGGCTGCACTGCTGTTCGCAGATCAGTGCTTGTGACCTGAAACATGATTCAAGCATGCTGTAACAGATGTAACAGTCTGGGAGACATCACACTGCGCTGCATGATATCAGTGCTGGTGTGGTGATAATGTCAATGGCGATAGGAGGGCGGAGTTTACATGTCAGGATCCATCCTCAGGGCGGACTGGGATGTGCGTGGTAAAAAAGGGCCTCCCAGTCGACAGAGGGCCAGATAGGTTCCGAGGGGATGGGGATTGGAACGAGGAGAGGAAAGAGTGGGCAGCGCACGAAATCCAGAACTGCCCTCAGTGTGGATTGTTACATGCCCATTAGGAACAGGATTTCCAAGTCAGCAGGGATCCATGTCAGTGCGGGGAGGGGGCGTTTGAACTGGAAGGAGAGGCGTTTGCTTTTATATTTTTAATACAAATTATAAAATTAACGAAGTAAATGAAATTTTAAAACGAAAGTATTTTTAAGCATTTTGAAATCTTTTCCCGACTAATTATGCATCGAACCCCATATAAATCTGTTGACTGCTGCCACCGCAACAAAATTTGAATGTATTTTGATCTGCAGCAGTCAAGCATTCTTCAGTTTTACCAATACTTTTTGAAAATGTTCAGAATTCCAATTACGAGATTTCACGGATTTCCTATAACATACATAAAACACATGTCGTGTTTGCGAGGGATAATGTGATATTAGCAACGAAGAGGTATTTCATTGTGTCATGACAGCCAATACGGGTGCCACAACAACAGTATTTCCTTGCCAAAAGGCCAGGTACACAAAATCGTCCTTCCTGCTCTTTAAGTATCGAAGGCGTCACTCTACGCACTACTAAAAGTGTGTAATTGGCATTGTCAAAGCGTCGTAACTATGCCTAGACATGCATAAAAAAGATTGCAAAAATATGTAAATTGTAATTTTATAACATTTGTACCAAATTCACGAAATCAAACCACACTGACGTTTGGACCGAATGGTATTGCAGGCTCGTGTTACCAGTACCCCCAGTCTGTGGGAGGGCTTTTCTCATCACTCCATCTGCTCGAGTAGTTTAATCGTATACCATATATCATTTATATTATATGACAACAATAACGGGTCCATTTCAGATTTATTACCTCTATTGCTGCTCTAAATCTTCCATGTTCCTGGTAACACTGTTGTCGTCCTTAGTCCATAATGTTATAAAACGGTTCCGTTTTTAGTACGAGAACTTGTTGCGGTGCTTTCACACAGCAGACTGAAGGCTCCGCTTAAAGTGGTGGCGTTATTGACGGCGTCATCAGCGCAAACAAAAACCACGAGTACATCAGTGGCTACACCTTCTGTCAAATGCGAGAGCCAGCAAGGATGTCCCCTGAAACAGGTGCGATATTTTAAAAAAATCAACTCAATTTTAAGATATAATTACACTTGACTTGTTTTGGATGTAATTTTCAATTATAGTTTGTACAATTTTGAGGAGACTGAAAAGTCATAAAACTTAACACTTGTTCTTTTTTGTGCTTTGTGTGAAATTGCTAACTGTTTGATTTTGAGTCTCACACTAAAATTAAATAAAGTGTGACAAGACTGCACCGTTTAAAAAACTTATTGTCATAGTTTAACCTCTGGTGAGCTGTTTTTTAATCTGAGAGCGACAATGGGGGATTTGCTTGAGGCCGTTTGCTCCGAGACCGGTGAACACTGCTGTTTTCCCATGGCATTACCTATGAGTGGAGAACGAGATCTGCAAGCGCAGCTATCGTCGTCCTCGAACGCCTCTCAACAATATGTACGACCCGCCTCTCACACAGTCCGAGAGCGATGCTTTCACTCAACACCCCCAACCACACCCATACAAAAACACGGGGCTTGGACGCCTTTCTACAATTCCTGTAGTTCATAGGTGGTGCAGAAAACATTTACAGCCCTTACCAGTACACTCCCAAAGCCCAGTAATCCACTACAGTTCTTCGATATCTTACAACAATACCTGCGGATCGTTGCACACACATATGAACAGTGATGCCCTTCCCCTGCACACTTCTGTCCCCCTGCCCCTCCTTCCGCACAACGCGATATCGAACGCTTGATAATTGAAGAAGAAGAAAAAGAAAAGATTGTTTGATATCGTATAAGATTGCTTGTGAAAGGCATTTCTTGCCAGTCACTTTGCGACCCGCAGCACGCAAGCCTGCTCTTGAGCAGTCTTGTAATTAATTGGTAATCCCCTCAATTTGATATGATAATTGATTGAAAGCTTATTAATTTAATATGGTAATTAATTACGTAAAAAGGTATTCCACTTGTTCAGCGAAGCCTAAAGTACTTCATTTAATACGCAATGATTTGATGAAGCCAATCCCAAGATTACCGAGAAAATTGGCTGGGTGATTTGTCTCCCCACACTGTCTTTTTTTTCAAATTCACTCGCTTAGCACTTGCCAGAGGGGCAGATATGATATTTCCGGAAACTTGTTATTCATGGGCTTGCATCTAGAAAGACTATTCTTTAACATGTAGTTTAATTGAGGTGACATCAAATACTGTCTTTTTGGAACTGAATATTGTTATATGATATAAATCGCTAAATACGATTCTTTGCGATGTAGTTTTGTGGAAAGAATGTTTCAAAATATAGCTGAAATGTTTGCGACCTTGTGACTGCAGTATTCATATTATAAAATTTGACCACATTAAGCTACCGTTGTTTTGCAGGCAGGCGAAAACAACTGTCGTGGGAGGGTATGAAATCTGTAATTGGTATGTGATGTCAGATCAAAGTGATGAAAGACGTGGGCCAGCTAGCAGTTCTGTTTGTCCGCTATTTGCTGGTGTTTGGGCTTTACGAAAAAGGAAGCAAAGTGTTTACCCTTGGAGAAATGCTGACCTTCTTGTAGGAATAACGATTAAAATGGGCCTCGTGGCAATCTTTTATTCAAGCATTTATATTCGCAATGCGTCACTAAGAGTGACGCAGTTGTTTTATTTTTAGTCTTGCTTTGTTTTGTTTTTATTAATTTATTTCTTTATGTTTTTAGGGATCGGGTTTCATATTTTTGCAATTGGAGCCGTTTCTATAAATTTAGCTTTTTTCTGAGAAATGTTGTGCTATATCCGCAAACAAGGAGACCGTATTTTGGGGTCGTTCTGTTTAGTATTTAAACGTACAGATATGAAAATACTTATTAGATTTCTTGCTTTGGTTTCAGCCTGTTGTTCTTTGACAGAGGGGAATGGGATTATTTCTTAATGTATAAACCAAGATTCTATTTCCTTCAATCCAGTTTCAGTCAACTATTTTTCTAAAATGTGGCATGCTGCGACATATGACATAAATACTCTTTGTAAACTGACCCTAGATCTAACATCAATCCCTAGTACTTAAATGTAAAGGTATGCATAGCCATTAGCCAATAGCTATGTCTTACAAATAGATGCCCCAGAAATGAGAGTATTGAAGCTTGTGCAATTAATTTACCACCCCAGCGATATTCCTATTTCTTATAATTGCAACCACGAATGCATTGTCTCCATTACTTGAATCATACCTGCAACTTCCTGAAAAGAAGGTAGAAAATTGTTACTTTAGCAACATGTTCGTCATTTGAATACTCAAAATGAAGAAAGGTGACCACAATCATATCTTTTTAGCATATCATATGAGTTTTAGACTCATACGGTAAATATTGAATAGGATTGAAGAATGTAATTAGATTATGTTACAAAAGTAAAGAAAAACATTAAAAGATATGTAGGATTTATTGCAAATTCATCAGAAAAAAATCCCAAAACATTGCAGAAGCCGGGAAAAACGTGTGGGGTGAAGACACTACGACATACTGGTTTTAAACTTAACTAGAGGCGTTGTGATGTCAAAATCTTGGAAGAAAGCGTGGTTTTCCGATGATAAAGAAAAAGTACTTTTTCGATGTAGGCAAAACTCTGACTTTGGATTATTGGGATGTTGTGATCCAATGTATTTTAATAACCGGGTTGGAAGGTGCCAATGATCAGCGAAAGTAGCAGTTGAATGCAGTTCCAATAACGTTTTTATCAGAAATACAAACAGCTTGGTAAATAGCTTTTGCGAAGTTTGCAGGCAACGAAATCAAATAGGAAATTTTCGAAGTTTGTTAAAGAAGCAACTGAAACAGTAAAGAGACCTCCAGGAAGACAACACACAACGTACCTTTCAACGATAAAACGTGATTTACAAAATAAAGGAATCTACTCAATCTCACAAGCCAAAAAATTAGCACAAAACCGTACTAGGTCGAGAGACTCTGTATAGAAACGTATAGAGCTTTGCTCTGAAAGCGTTCGAGGGGGGAAGAGAACAAATGGCTACAGTAGATCCAAATTGGTGAAATTGAAAAGACCATCTTCCGTGGTTGAAAACAACTTTTATTTTTCAAGTATCACAAAATAAGAAATATTTGAGTAAAAAAGGTTGGCAGATTTGCATCTGGCTAAATAATTCAACATTTAGTCAGAATTCAACATTTTGTTGTCACCAATTTAGCTCCGAGTAGCTCTGACTTGTATAACATCGTATATATCTATGTCAGAGCTACGAAGCCTTCCATTGCTCCCCTAATAGGGGTCAACTTCACATGTTCTGAGGCACGAATCCTGCATACCAGTCCGTATCATTCAAACATCTACAGAAAGTTCATGCATAATATGCCCTTTTTGTAAAACAGGCACAGTTTTTAGTGAACTGTATATCTTCTATTTGTTCTTAAAAGTGCAGAAAAGTTAGCTTCCGCATCCACCTGTCAAATGTTTGTTTACATTCTGGCCTTTAAATGTCACGTGACCAAAGTCAAGGGACCGAAAATTTAAATAAAGGGGTTATAGTTTATTTGGACAATATATATTAAATAGTTGATAGATGCAGAATTACGTATAAAATTATTTGGTACACCCACAATATTTGACTTTTATGTTTACGTTCTTTTTGAAATATCAATTTAAAAGTTTTTTGGCGGATAATTGCAAATTATAGTTACTATTTCACGTAATAAAGTATGCTCCCTGTATACAAACAAATGTCATTTATTGCGGGAGATTTGGGGTTATATCCGTATTATTTTCTTTTAAAGAAAGCGTAACACAGAAGTTGTATATGATTACCGTTGTAGTTTGAGGGCCTTTAGCAAATGCCAATAAAAACATATGGGCCGTTGAATCTCGCACAAAGTAGCCACAGAGGTGCCTCAAAGCGAGCGCAGTTGACTTGCTTATCGTTATATAGCGAGGCTTTGAAGCGGTGCCTGGAAACTTTTTAGCGCACCGCTTCTTGGTGACCAATTATGATCTACTCTAACCAATTCTATCTCCTCTCCCTCGTTTCCCGACGACGACGACGAATTTTCGAAGTTTTCCTTCCACACATGTGTAATTTGTCTTTTCCACGCTTAATACTGTTATACTTAAAATCTTAGGAAATATTAACATATTTTGTATGAACGATTTCCTAAAAGAATGTTTAATTTTCTTTGGTAGTTGCTATTTTTTTACCCATTGAATAAGCCAAATCACACTTTGGGCGTTCCCATTAGAAATGCGTAAAAACTCTATGTTTCGAATAAAATAATCGGGTAAAAATGAAAGAAATGATAGAGAGATTTCGGGTTTTGCTCGAATGCTATTTTAAAATTTATTAAAGGTTTTAACAAATAGTTTCAAGTTTCAATTTCTTTTATGTTCCGAGTATCAGCTGTTTTTTTTTTGCAATATGTCCTCTATATTTTTCTATCATTTCTTTCATTTTTACCCGGTTCCCTCGCAGTCGAAATTCAAAATTATTGCTCATTTTATGACAAAAAACCAAAATGTGATTTGATTTATCAATCAAACATGACAAAACAGACTGAAAAGAAAGCTGCAGAAAAGAGTGATCAATTTCTCCAGTTCCAAGGCTCTTCTAAGGTTTGATTGTTAGTAAAATTGTTTTGCTGGATAATTTTTTTTCGCTTGAGAAGCTTGTTGTTTTGGAAATGAGAATGTGCAGTACTCGTGCTTGCAATATATCCAGAAGCATTTACGACTGACTCTGGCAGAGCTCAACAAGGGATAGCTCCGAGTCAGCTCTTCCTTAAATCGCCTCGTATATATCTCTGTCAGAGCTACGAAGCATTGCATTGTTCAGCTAATAGGGATCAACTTGATGTTCTGAGGTTCTGGAGTCCCTTTTACGAGTTGGTTAAAAGAAGTGGCGCGTAACTGGTGTATCAGCTACTGCTTCAAATCCTCGCTATATAACGAATATACAAGTCAACTGCGCTCACTTTTATGTACTCTGTGCCGGTTTTGTGCACGATTCAACGATCCACAAGCCTTTATTTGCAAAATGTCAAAGAAATTTTGGCCTTTTCTGCAGTTTCCTCTTTTTTGGGTCGAGATCAATGTAAATTGGTTGAGATCTAAAAAAGCAGCAAGAGTGGGGAAGACGGAGGGGGGGGGGGGGGGTCAATAGACTGATACTGAGGCTAACCTGAGCAGTATTTTTTCAATTTAGCCAGTTAAAAACAAATGTTTTTTTTTCTTTTTTTGCGGGGGTGGGGGTGACACTTCGCGCCCCAACCCTATTGATAAACACATTTATGTCGCAAAATGGTTTGCGACTCAAACCACTAGTGTCGATGGTGTGTTGTGCCTTCGGTGCTTAATAAACATTTTCCCTTTTTAGGCCCAGCCTGTTTTCATTTCTGTTAAAAAATACGGAAATAACCACAATTACCTGCTATAATTGACATTGTGTACATACAGGGAGCATGGTTTATAACATGTGCAGTTTTACCAAGAGATCACACTTTTTGTGACAAGTCGTCATTTTAACAATTTTTGGTCGATTTGAAAAACAACGTCACGCCCCACTTGCACAACTTTAATATATATATATATATATATATATATATATATATATATATATATATATATATATATATATATATATTCACTGTGCAAGGTAGCATATGCCTAAGATAAATAGTTTCGGAGAACTGGCGTGGAAAGCACCTAAGTCTTACATTCCAGTTATCTCAAGAGATCATAATTTTGTGACAAGTCGCCATTTTAACCACTTTTGGCCTATTTGAAAAATAACATAACGTTGCACAACTTCAATATACATATTTTCACTGTGCAAAGATGCATATGCCTAGGCTACATAGTTTTGGAGAACTCGCGTGGAAAAAAACAGCATACAAAGTGTTACACACGGGCGGACAGACGGACCGACGGTCAGAGGGCAATCCTACAGTCCACCAAGGGATTCAAACTGGAATGGCCCATTTCAGTATAATGTGGCAGGGTAGTCCTGATATAGCGCTGAAAGGGACTTAAAACACAAAAGAAAAACAAAAACAACCACCCCCTCGGGCTGGGGTGGGGTCTAAAAACAAGATAAAAATGTATCCCAGATATCTGAGTCCAACAAAATGGGGTCTCAGCTGTATTTCCTCACTGTGACTATTTGCTTGTTGGGAAGTAAGACGAGAACGGACTGGAGCATTTGTCTGACTTTTGCCTAGCATTGGTTTTGCTGTGACTCATTCCTATTGCTCATAGCAAGTAGTGGCTCAGATATTTTTGTACTTAGCGAAATAGGTTACGCTTCACAAAGTAAGTCTATTCAGGAAAAGATCATTATGTTTAATTTCATTGAATAAAGGGATAAGAGAAGTTGAATTGTCCTTATTCTACTTCTCTTCCCGACTACACTTTATGTCATGGTTAAAAATTGAGAAAAGCATTCTATTGTAAGAAAATCCCAAGCTGCGCATTGTTTTACGAATCCACGGTTAAATTCACAATACACTTCTCATATTTATGCCGTTCCTTACTACCTCTAAACGCCAAAGGGCCTGCACGTCTTTGGATAAGAAAATATGCGTCTGCCACGAGATTTAGTGAGATAGCGTTCTTTTAATTGAAAATTAGGCCGAATTCAAAAAAGACGCCAAAGACCATTTTTTTCAACGAATAATAGGGCATCGCTCTCGTAATCTTCTGTTATCACAAATCAGTACTCCTGCCAAAAAACGTTATTATTTATAACAGAAGAAACATAAAATGGAAACATTAATTACTGCTGTAATTGACATGGGCGTTCTGAGAATTTTTTTGTTTATTGCGGACGTGCGTTCTGTCGGTGAACGTTGTACTTTCTGTCCTTGGGCGTCCTGTCCGTGCACGTTCTGTCTGTACAGGTTCTGTCCCAATAACCACTTTAGCACTACATTTCGATGTATATCGAGGGTGGCGGTCCATTCTTACTCTCAACCGAATTTGGTGTGATGACGTCAAATCTCAGCAATGTTTGTTACGTTGGAATGTATCAGCCGATGAAAACTTAGAAATTTGAATGTTTCGTGGAATTTATGTGTTTCTCTTGCTGAGTAGATAAACAACAAATAGAATGCCCCAAAACTGCGCTAAACATCAGCTTGTTACCAACTGTGGAAAAAGTGCATTGTGTTATGACTGTGTTTTTATTACTGTGCTGTTATCCCCCTCCGTCCTAGGGGGGATATAGAAACTCCTCATGTCCGTCTGTCCTTCCGTCCGTTTGTCCGTCACTTTTGTCCAGACCATATCTTCGTAATCGTTGATAGCAGGCATACATACCTTCGGGAGTGAAAGAATGTATAATGTAGTTTGGAATGTCAGGTTAATTTTTGATTTCATCGAAACATGTCAAAGTTATGTACTTTTGAAATTTTTGGGAACCTCGGGAATGAAAGAATATATAATGTAGTTTTGCGCGGTGTTGGATATGCAATTTACGATTGTCTTGTTAGTACTGTGTTGCCTTTATACTGAAAGATAAGTTGTCAGTTAACACAAATACTGAAGGAAAATAATACCAAAGTGGAAAAAGTCGTTTCTTGGATTTTTATGGAGGGTTTTATTGTACTGTCAAGCAACAATGCGTAGATTTTTTCTTGTAAAGGGCAAAATACTGTGAATAATATGTGAGTTTGTTTCCGGAATCGGCGCTTTTGAATTTGTTGGCAGTCTTCAGTATATGCAGTGATATGTGATGGCAAGGGATCAGTGGCATTTTAGTGTTTGTTAATTTGGGAAATTTTAACTGTTGTTTTAGAAGAGAAATGACGTCATTCCGTCACCAGTCCCCCATCTATATGGCGACACTGCTGATGACACTGGCTTTAGTGGCGTCATTATTTGTCCGGGGAAGAAGTTCACGTGTCCGGATCACAACACGTGCTGTAGATCCGGGACCACGTGGTCGTGTTGTCCTATGGAGCACATGAGTGCCTGCAGGTTGAAGGGGAGAAAGGGAGAGGAAGGGAGCGGGAGGGGGAGGGGTTGACAGGGGGGCAGTTGGAAACTGAGTCTTATATTTTCATATCCGATTCGAGTTTAAACAAATGGTGTACAATTCAGGATTTCTCTGATGGAAGATGTGCAACTAAGCTGTGCTAAAGTTGTGTCCTGGTGATATGTACTTTAGAGTGTAATAACAAAGCGTGTTGTGTAAAGTTCTGCTGTCAAATAATGGCTGCTGTTGCGAGTGTTTAGATGTCTGTGAGGTTATGTGTCTGGCTGCCTGTTAGATTGTTTTATAGTGAGCATAGTTGTGTGCTAGGCTCTGTGCTGTGTTATGTGTCTGCTTGCCTGTCAGACTTCGTGATGTATTGTGTGTCTGGTTGCCTGACAGGTCGTGTGTTGTATTGCGCCCCTGTTTGTTAGGCTGTGTGATGTATTGTGTGGATGTATGCCTGTCAGACTGCTGTATTGTAAACCTGGTTGCCTGTCGAGCTGTGTTCTATCAATTGCCTGGTTGCCTGTCAGGCTGTTGTATTGTGTGGCTAGTTTCCTGTCTAGGTGCGTTCTATTGTCTCCTGCCTACACCAAGTGTGACGTCGCTCACAGTAGGTGCATCACTAACAACAACCCAAAATGGTGTGATGTCACCGCTTCTTGCATCCGCCCCGTACACAGACGACAGGTGACAACTCTGAAGAAAGCACACTGGAGACGAATGCTGTACGTGTGTTTTTAACCCCTAACAGGAGCGTTAGGCGTTTGGGTGTTGTCCGTGGCTTGGTCGAGCAATACTTCCCGTCATAGTGTGGCGTGCTCTCTGCGATGGCTTGTTTCTTATTCATTTTCTTCGAGCCACTGTGTGAAGTGAGTCGGTCGTAGAACTGCACAATAACAGTAAATAATTCAACGGAACAAAGATAAAGGAAAAGGCATAGCGCTTCAGTTTTTCGTGTGTAGGGAGTCTTGCTCATAAAATGTGCATCGTCTACGAGACAAAAATAGAATTTTGCATCCAGTAATATTCCAATATATCTCTATAAACCACGTAAAACAACATAAAAACTACTTACAACGACATAAAATAAATAAAGAAAGAAAAAAGTAATTGGATTAAGGTGTTATTGATGGTTCCTAGTCAACTGGGCGCCAGGTCAACTGAGCGGCAAATCAACTGGGCGACAAAAAAGTCAACTGGGCGACAACTCTGGGATGAACTGGGCGACAAAAAATGTCCAACTGGGAGACAAAAAACTCAACTGGGCGAGAGTAGAAGTCAACTGGGCGACAAAAAATGAATTACTTGAAGCATTTTAGTACTTATCATTTACCATCCCCACCTTTTGTGCTTTTTTGTCGCCCAGTTGACCTGGCTCCCAGTTGACCAGTTACCGTTTTTGAGAAAAAAGTTATGGTATTGAATGCACATGTGGTCTCGTGGCAACAAAGCGCTTCTGTCTCAGTTATTGCGCCACTCTTGTTGATTTTATGCCAGGCTGCCATGGAGACATGATATGACGTGCCCTGCAAGGTGTCCTCGTGCCCTACCAACACGGCGTACTGCGCCAAGAGGGGTGGTTTCTACGGCTGTTGCAAGTTTGATTATGTGCGTATATCGGACCCCACCCCCTCGGCTATCGCCCCTACTCACTCTCCACACACTGTCCCACCCCACACACTTTCAATCCTTCCCATTATCGCTGAAGAGCACTTTCTTTCTTTCTTTTTTTCTCCACCCCTGCCTCCTTCGCACGATCCGAATGCCCCCTGCCATGTAGCAGAACTATGAAGCCACCTGATAGTAGCAGAAGATCAAAATCAACTCGTTTTAATGAATCTGCACCAGTGTATATGAAAACCATCTCAGTGTGGTTTTTGTCTAATAAGAACACAATGAAAAATGCCGGATTCCCCGTTGTTAGGAGATGCCGCTGTCACAATCAAAACTCAAGCTGATGAACTGAACATGATACGGTTAACAATAAGAAGTCGTAGCCAATTAAAAAGATACAGAGCCACTAACTTGCTATAGAAACATACATCGTGAATAAGTTTCCATTGTTTTTTCTCCATGCTTTGCAATATAATTCAATTAAACAGGACCATTATATAACAGCATTTTGAGACTAGTCTGATCGTATTTCAGTACCACTGTTAAGCCCTTGAGTTCCCAACATTTTCACGTATGTGTTTTCAGGCTATTTGCTGTGAAGATTTCATCCGCTGTTGCCCTTGTAGCATGCGGATGCCACAGCCGGCGAGTGTGACAAGAAGCCCTGATGGGACCGTCAGGTATGGTTGACATGGCAGCGTGATGAAAAACATCTTTGCCAAAATATCGTATGAAAGTATCTAATGCGAACTAGGGTAACGCGTGAAATAGGGTCATGTACTGACCAGAATAACAATGGATCTGGGGTGAACTGTAATAATAATAATAATAATAATAATAATAATAATAATAATAATTGAGTTTTTATATATCGATTTTCCAGATGTGTTCAGATCGGTTTAAATGTGCGCATAAGTGTAGATAATTATTGATTGCAATTTTAAACCCAGGGTTCTACGTGTCCATATAGTGTCTTTGAACTCCCTATCTATTGGCACATACGCCTAACAATAATGCAACCCTAGATTGGTATTAGACGATTATATAGGCACGCCGACAACCCTGGGAAGGGGGTGGGGTTGGTGTTTATAAATTGTCAGTTGTGTTTATGTAATCCGGGATTCGAACCCGGATTACATAAACACAACTGCATGGCTGCAAACAAGCCGCTTATATAGGGTCACGTGATGACCAGGGTCGCAGGTGACTCGCTCTGGAGCTCCAGTCACGTGTTTCTTTCATATATATATACGCTCTTTAACCAATGAACCTTTGCCTTAATTTAGCATGTTATATGTTCATTTTGCTTTTGGGCGGTTCACGTACGTTACTTTGTAAGAAATATAAGCAGTAGTAATGGGGATCATATCAGTGAGGGCTGCCATGCTGTCGTATCCCATGGCAACCCGTCGTCACGGCTAGGCTGGTGGTTTCTGTATTCTTTCCCAACATATCTTGCAAGGCATGCACAGTCGACTTCAGGCAACTGGCAGTTCTCTTTGTTTCAACGAACAATGAAACTTAAGCGTTCTTAATATATATATGTTTTGTGTATTTTTTATTGCGCGTTTTAGCCCAGCTTACGTTACACGTAAGCTGAGGTATTTCTTAGTTAGTTAGTTAGTTAGTTAGTTCGTTCGTTAGTTATTTATTTAGTAAACTTTGTTTCAAAATGCATCTTCTCCTTCAATTTTGATCCGATGTCACTTATTTTTAGCGTGAGGCATTTCTAAGGGACCATGCATCCGGATTGTGCTTTCTAGTCGATCGGGTGACTTTTTAGGGAATTTTTAAAGAAAAAAAAATAAAATGTATCTCGTCCTACATTTTTGACCCGATGTCATTTATTTTTGGTATGAGGCACCCCTAAAGGGTCTTGCGTACGGCTTGTGCTTTTTAAGTCGATCGGACAATCTTGGTATTTTGGGGGAATTTTTGAAGCAAAACTTTCAAAAATAATTCAAAATGCATCTACTCATACAATTTTGATTTGATGTCATTTATGTTTGGTATGAGTCATCCCTAGGCGGTCATGCATACGACTTATGCTTCTTTAGTCTATCAGGTTGATCTTTGAATTTTGGAGAAGTTTTGAAGAAAAAAAATTAAAATGTATCTCCTCCTACAGTTTTGATCCGATGTCATTTTTTCTGATATGAAGCATACTAAAGGGTTGTGCATACGGCTTGTGCTTTTTAGTCGCTCGAGCAATTTTTGAATTTTAACGAGTTTTTGAAGAAAAAACTTCAAAGTGCATTTCCCCTATAGTTTTGAACCGATTTCATTTTCTTTCTTTTTTTTTTTGGTTTGAGGCATCCATAAGGGGTTGAGCATGCAGCTTGCGCTTTTTTAGTCGATCGGACAATTTCTGTATTTTTAGGGAATTTTTGAAGAAAAAAAACTTCAAAATGCATTTCCCCCTACAGTTTTGAACGTTTTTCTTTCTTTTTTTTGTTTGAGGCACCCCTAAGGGAATGAGCATACGGCTTGCGCTTTTTTAGTCGATCCGACAATTTCTGCATTTTTAGGGAATTTTTGAAGAAAAACTTGCTCCTACAGTTTTTATCCCATTTCATTTATTTTAGGTATGAGGAATCCTTAGGTGGGTCGAGCATTTGACTCGACTTGGAAATTTTTGATTTCGGGGGGGGGGGGGGGGTTCTGATGAAAATACCTCAAAATGCATCTTCTCCTGCAGTTTTGATCAGACATCATTTATTTTGGGGCTGAGGTATGCTTAGGGTGTCGTGAATACGGCCTGTACTTTTCGAGTCGATCAGGAAATTTTTAGGGAATTTTTGAAGAAAAAAATTCAAAATGCATTTCTTCCTACAGTTCATATCAGATTTCATTTATTTCTGATGTGAGCCGTCTCTACGGGGTCATGCCTATGGCTTGTGCTTTTTGAGTGAACTTTTTGAAAAAAAAAGAATCTCCTCCTATAGCGCATAAACGCAAGTTAAATGAACTTGGGCAGTAGTCAGATTTAACAACCGAACATCAACGCAAGTTAAATAAACATTCGCAGTAGTCCAAATTAAGCACTGTGCATCGATGCAAGTTAAATAAACATACGCATTGGTCCGAAATGTGAACCCCTCATTGACGGAAGATAAATAAACATTCGAACTGGTCCAAAATAAGCACAACGCACCAACGCAAGTTAGATAAACATGCGCATTGGTTCGAAAAAAGAACTACGCATCGACGCAAGTTGCAATAGACATGGGCAGTGGTCCGAAATGCGAACCGCGCATCAACGCAACTCAAAGAAACATGCGCACTGGTCTGAAATGAGAATCACGCATAAACACAAGTTAAATAAACATGGGCAATGGCCGGAAATGCGAAATGCGCAGCAACGCATGTTAAGCAAACATGCGCACTTGTCCAAAGAAAAAGAACTACCAATCAACGCCAGTTGAATAGACATGCGCAGTTTTCCGAAATGAGAACCGCGCATCAACGCAAGTTAAATAAACATGCGCAGTGGTCCAAAGAAAGAACCACGAATCGACGCAAGTTGAAAAAATATAAGAGCCTGGCATCGACGGGACTTCGAATCCCGTGTCAACGAAAGTTAAATGAACCTGCACACTGGTCCGAAATTCGAACCGCGCACCAACGCAACCTAAAGAAACAGGTACACTGGCCCGAAATGCGAACCGGATACCAACCCAAATTAAATAAACATGCACACTGGTCGAAATGCGCATTAACGCAACTGAAATAACATGCGCACTGGTCCAGAATAAGAACCGCATATCAACTCAAGTTAGAGAAATATGCTCATTTTCCTGAAATAAGAACCGCGTATCGACGCACGTTAAATAAACATGCGCAGTGGTTCGAAATGCGAACCACGCGCCAACGCAAGTTAAATTAACATTTGCAATGGTCCAATATAAGCACCACACATCACCACAAGTTACATAAACATGTGCACTGGTCCGAAATTCGAGCCGCGCATCAGCGCAACTTAAATAAACATGTGCAGTGGTTCGAAATGCGAACCACGCGCCAACGCAAGTTAAATAAACATTTGCACTGGTCCAAAATTAGCACCGCGCATCAACACAACTTAAATAAACATGCGAACTGGTCCTTAATTCGATCCGCGCATCAACGCAAGTTAAAAAACATACGCAATGATCCGAAATTCGAACTGCTCATCAACGAAAGTTGAATTAACATGCGCACTGGTACAAAATGCAAACCGCGCACCAACGCAAGTTAAATAAACATAAGCACACATCCAAAATTAGCATTGTGCATCAGCTCAAGTTAAATAAACATGCAAACTGGTCCGCAGTGCGAACCAGCGTATCAAGGCAACCTAAGGAAACATGTGCACTTGTCCAAAATAAGTACCGCTCATCAACGCAAGTAAAATAAACATGCGCATTGGTCTAGAATAAGAACCGCGCATCGACGCAAGTTAAATAAACATGTGCACTGGTTCGAAATAACCGCATATCAACACAAGATGAATAAACATGTGCACTGTTCCAAAATGAGAGCCGTGCATCAACGCAAATTAAATAAACATGCGCACTTGTCCGAATAAGAACCGCGTATCGAGGCAAGTTACATAAATATGCGCACTTTTCCGAAATGCGAGCGTTGTTTGAAGGTATCTATGGCAGACTATCCAGTCTACCAGAGATACAAAAAATCTGTTTCCCATTTTTCTGGATAAGAAATCTTTATATGCATTTATCGGTTCTGGTCCGGTGCTAAATTAATTACTGAGCCAGCTCTTTTGAAGCTCAATTTTTCAGGGACGTTCCCTTGCTCATGCACGCTGGAATTGATCTTATTGCCTTTCGTAAGGGACTTTGTTCTTGGACAAACTTGTTGAAACTTTTTTAGGCCAGCTTACGTTACACGTAAGCTGGTGTATTCGTATCGGTTTGCGGATGGCGTCTGCTACTTAGTTAGTAACTTGTTTATTTAAAACTTTTGTCTCAAAATGCATCTCCTCCTGCAATTTTGATCCGATGTCATTTATTTTTGGTATGAGGTATCCCTAAGGGGTCATTCAAATGGCTTGTGCTTTTTATTCGAACGGGTAATTTTTGAATTTTTTGGGAAATTTTTAAAAATAAAATTTAAAATGTATCTCCTCCCACATTTTTGACCCGATTTGTTTAATTTTGGCACAAGGCACCCCAAGGGGTCATGCATAGGGCTTGTTCGTTTTTAATCAATCGGACAATTTTTCTATTTTTGACGAAAAAATTCAAAAATAATTCAAAATGCATTTTCTCCAACATAACTGACCCGATGTTATTTGTTTTTGGTATGAGGCGTCCCTAAGAGGTCTTGCGTACGGCTAGTGCTTTTTTGTCTATCGGCTGATTTCCAGATTTCAAAAATAATTCAACTTGTGCATACGGCTTCTGCTTTTATAGTCGATAGGACGATTTTTTAATTTTTTAGGGAATTTTTGAACAGAAAACTTCAAAATGCATCTTCTGCTACAGCTTTTATTTTGGGTGTGAGACATGCTTAGGAGCTGGTGAATACGGCTTGTGTTTTTATTCGCTCAGGGAATTTTCGGGGGATTTTCTGAGAAAATACTTCAAAATGCATTTCTTCCTACAGTATTTATTTGATTTCATTTATTTTTGGTATGAGGCATCGCTGGGTGGGTCGAGCATACAACTGGTGCTTTATGATTCAATTTAATTATTTCTGGTATTTTGGGAGAATTTTTGAAGAAAATACCTCAAAATGCATCTTCTGCTACAGTTTTGATCCGATATAATTTATTATGGGTGTGAGGCATACTTAGGGGCTCTTGAAATACGGCTTGTGTTTTTTGAGTCGATCAGGGGATTTTGGAGGAATTTTAGAAGAAAAAAAATCACTTGTCCGAATAAGAACCGCGTATCGAGGCAAGTTACATAAATATGCGCACTTTTCCGAAATGCGAGCGTTGTTTGAAGGTATCTATGGCAGACTATCCAGTCTACCAGAGATACAAAAAATCTGTTTCCCATTTTTCTGGATAAGAAATCTTTATATGCATTTATCGGTTCTGGTCCGGTGCTAAATTAATTACTGAGCCAGCTCTTTTGAAGCTCAATTTTTCAGGGACGTTCCCTTGCTCATGCACGCTGGAATTGATCTTATTGCCTTTCGTAAGGGACTTTGTTCTTGGACAAACTTGTTGAAACTTTTTTAGGCCAGCTTACGTTACACGTAAGCTGGTGTATTCGTATCGGTTTGCGGATGGCGTCTGCTACTTAGTTAGTAACTTGTTTATTTAAAACTTTTGTCTCAAAATGCATCTCCTCCTGCAATTTTGATCCGATGTCATTTATTTTTGGTATGAGGTATCCCTAAGGGGTCATTCAAATGGCTTGTGCTTTTTATTCGAACGGGTAATTTTTGAATTTTTTGGGAAATTTTTAAAAACAAAATTTAAAATGTATCTCCTCCCACATTTTTGACCCGATTTGTTTTATTTTTGGCACAAGGCACCCCAAGGGGTCATGCATAGGGCTTGTTCGTTTTTAATCAATCGGACAATTTTTCTATTTTTGACGAAAAAATTCAAAAATAATTCAAAATGCATTTTCTCCAACATAACTGACCCGATGTTATTTGTTTTTGGTATGAGGCGTCCCTAAGAGGTCTTGCGTACGGCTAGTGCTTTTTTGTCTATCGGCTGATTTCCAGATTTCAAAAATAATTCAACTTGTGCATACGGCTTCTGCTTTTATAGTCGATAGGACGATTTTTTAATTTTTTAGGGAATTTTTGAACAGAAAACTTCAAAATGCATCTTCTGCTACAGCTTTTATTTTGGGTGTGAGACATGCTTAGGAGCTGGTGAATACGGCTTGTGTTTTTATTCGCTCAGGGAATTTTCGGGGGATTTTCTGAGAAAATACTTCAAAATGCATTTCTTCCTACAGTATTTATTTGATTTCATTTATTTTTGGTATGAGGCATCGCTGGGTGGGTCGAGCATACAACTGGTGCTTTATGATTCAATTTAATTATTTCTGGTATTTTGGGAGAATTTTTGAAGAAAATACCTCAAAATGCATCTTCTGCTACAGTTTTGATCCGATATAATTTATTATGGGTGTGAGGCATACTTAGGGGCTCTTGAAATACGGCTTGTGTTTTTTGAGTCGATCAGGGGATATTGGAGGAATTTTAGAAGAAAAAAAATCAAAATGCATTTCCTCCTACAGTTTTATCCGATTTTCTTTATTTTTGGTATGAGGCACCACTAGGTGGGTCGGGTATACGGCTCGTGCTTTTTGACTCGATTTGGGAATTTCTGATATTTGGGAGAATTTTTGAAGAAAATACCTCAAAAATGCATCTTCTGCTAGTTTTGATCCGATATCATTTATTTTGGGTGTGAGGCATGCTTAGGGCTGATGAATTTGCCTTGTGCTTTTTGAGTCACTCAGGGAATTTTGGGGGAATTTTTCTTAGAAAAATTTCAAAAATGCATTTCCTCCTACAGTTTTTATCCGATTTCATTTATTTTTGGTATGAGTCATCGCTAGGTAGGTCGGGCATACGGCTCGTGCTTTTTGACTTGAGAATTTCGTCTGATTTTTGGTTGAGTTTTTGAAGAAAATACCTCAAAATGCATCTTCCGCTACAGTTTTGATCCGATATCATTTGCCCTCAGCCAATATTGGCTGAAGGCTATTGCTATGGCCGTGTCCGTCCGTCTGTCCGTTCGTTAACACTTACCTTGTGAACACGCTCTAGCCTACAATTTTTTGCAGAGGCAACAAACTGCGAGATGCTCTCTGGCAGTTATGGCTGCTGTCCTTATAAAGAGGCACACCACACTTTTAGCTTCACCAAGCCTCGACTCGAGTTACCAGTGCTAGATGCTGCGGGAGTCTGTCCGTCCATGTGGTTTTATTCTTTTTGCGCATTTAGTATTAGGTACAGACGATACTGGTTGGTGGGGTCCAGGAGCGTTTGTTCTTCGCTCTTATAGTTATGACGTTATTTTTAGATGATGTTGTGTGTTTATTCAGGCCAATCGTTGCCCAGAACACTGCACTGCTGCAAGAAAATGGAGGTCTGCGACGTCAGCAAGGGCGAGTGCACTAGTAATGCCTAAGTCACTAGTGAATGGGCACAGAAATTGCCAGTCAAATCGGTGGACAACTTGATGTTTATTTACAACCAATCACATCACAGTAACAGGTCTCTTTGTTTGGAAGTGTTGTTTGGTTGAATGGATTTATTAGGCCGAAATGTCCGAAGTCAATTTGAAAATAAAATTGTTAAGGTTCGATAAATTGTATGACGCAGATCTTGAAGTAGTTTCGATACAAAATCAAGTTTGTTTTATATATTTCGGTACAGATGAAAAAGGTGTGGTATGGACGGACAAGAAAAGTAAGTGTCCACAAGGAAGCAACTATTGCATTATGAGGTCAGGCCAATATAGTTGCTGACCGGCGCCCAAAGTGAGTAGCTCCAAAGCAATTGTAAATATAATCTACAGCAGACAGAGAAATGGGTGTAAAATTAAAGAATTTTCTTATAATTTTATTTTTGCACTAATCCCCATCTCCTTTCCCATTCCATCAAATAATAATAATAATAATAATAATAATAATAATAATAATAATAATAATAATAATAATAATAATAATAATAATAATAATAATAATAATAATAATAATAATAATAGTAACAGCAATGATAATTATAATAATAAAATGCTGTACACAGTAAATTTTCTTCACTGGTTTCAATGTAATTCATTAACATTTATTTTTTTTGTCCTGAGGTAACGTTTTTTTTGTCTGCAGGCGGTATGCTGCGAAGACAAAGTAAACTGCTGCCCTAAAGACTGCACAGTCCAAAGCACGGGGGGGGGGGAGATGCGGCAAGGCTACTCATGTCTTTTGCCGCGCACCGGAAGTACGCCTCCAGGCCGTTGCTCGAATCAGAGAGTGGACCGAATAGCATGATGCATGACGGGAAGGAAAATCCTATATGTCCTGACAAGAAAAGCCGGTGTGCGACTGGAAGACATGCTGCCCCGTGGGCGGGGGCAAGAGAGGATGCTGCCCCTTCCCCGACGTGAGCTGTACTTTTGGCGTTGGCGTAAAGATATGAAAACAAAATATGATTTAAATCTATTTACTTTAAGCGATTGATAAAAGTGCAGGTAAATAAATTAAAAATTATTTCTGAACTACCTTCACTTTCCAACAAAGATCATGTATCTCATCTGTTTTTGACTAAAGCGCCCATTTCCGGCAGAAAAGGACCAAGCATCTGTTAGAACCTCACCCCTCCTCCTTATGTCCCCCTAAATCTGGTGATGTTTTGCCAAAATTCAACAACACTCTAAAGCCACTTAATAATAGTGGTACTGATATGTACCATAATAATAATAATAACTGACAGTAATTACAATAATAATAGGTACTATTTATTTAATTAAAATGCTAATAGATTTTTTACAGTTGATATTGGTATACTGCAGGCGGTGTGTTGTGACCCGATTTACTGCTGCAAAGAAGGCTACACGTGTAGTCAAGGGAAGTGCTGCAAGGACGGAATGTGGAAGTCGGCGATTGAGAAGCTCCCCTCACAGCCCGTCCCCAACCCTATTTGTCCTGACAAAGATAGCGAGTGTGCTGCGGGACAGACATACTGCCCCATAGGCTGGGGGCAATGGGGGTGTTGTCCATTCCCTGAGGTAAGACATAGTAGTTTTAATTTTGGCGCAAAATATTTGTAATACTTAACTGCCCAAATAATATGTAATAGGTAATAATAATAATAATAATAATAATAATAATAATAATAATAATACTTAATAATAATAATACCAATAATAATAAGATTAATACTATGATATGGTAAGAAAAAAAATGCTTCAGATCCATGTGTCAAACCCATCAAGTAGGAATTTTATACCGGACAACTTATATAAATAAATATACCATTATAATAGTAGTAGTAATAATAATAAAAATAAAAACAGTAAAAACAATAGTGATAAAATTAAAAGCAATAATAGTAATAATAATAATAATTATAATAATAAAAATGAAAATAATAACAATTATGTCTCCTCGACTAAAGGGAGACATAAAATGTTTGTACGTTCCGTTTCTGTATGTACGCGTGTGTGTGTGTGTTACTATGTTAGGGACAAAATATTGCTGGATTCTCGTAAGTAAAAATTCAGATCGACTTCAAACTTTGTCTGTTTATATTTTGAGTAGGTCGCACTTTTCTTTAAACTTTTGACGGTATTGCCTTATTAAATAAAAGACGTATGACGTCATTACGTAGAAATCTTGTGTGGCGGTTTAACAGTCGCTGAACAGCGGAGAAAGTTCAAACTTGGTGGGATTATTGCTGGATAGGTCGGAAAGAACTTTTTCAATTTTGTCGTGAGCAGAATGGACGAGTGCAGAATATGACGTCAATATATATATTTTGAACAGGATCTTGTGTGCATCATATCTCGATGACAAGAAGTCGTATCGACTTCATATTTTATATGGGTATTCCTTGTGTCAGTCGGACGGCACTGCCAACCTTTGACGGGTGTGGCAAAGCGAAATTAAAACAAGCCGTATGATAAACTTATGTTAAATTTTGTGTATGGAAGATTTCCAGCCGGAGAAAATGCGCATTTTTTTGCAAAAGAAAGATTGAAAGTGTGTTATATAAGCCTTTACTCATGTGTGCACTGGCCGCTCTAGTTCTATTATATTTAAATAAAGTGTTAGTAGATTTTTTATTGTCATGCTTTAGGCTGTGTGTTGTGATCCGACTTACTGCTGCGAAGACGGCTTGGAAAGTGCTACAAGGACGGGATGTGGAAACCGGCGAGTGTAAAGCTATCCTCACAGCCCTACCCCTCCAGACGGGCCGCGGTTGACGTCCCGGGCGAGGCGCTATCCCCACAGCAACAGCCTGTCGTCGAGGGGGACATCGTGTGTCAAGACAGGAAATCCTTTTGTCAGGATGCGTACACGTGCTGTCGTACCGGCGACACCTACGCCTGCTGCCCTCTGCAGAAAGTGAGGATCTGTTTTGAATATTTTCATTCGAACGAATAGAACTACTTGTGCAGTTTGATTTTTTGTAAATGGTTTACTTTGCCACAAAAATCATGAAATACTGAAACAGAGAGGGAGGGTTCAAAATTTAAATTACCTTTAATGAATAGTATTAGTGACTGCGGCGATGGATGGGAGGGGGAGCAGGAGGATTGGCGTTGTATAAGAATTTCCTCTTAAAGAATTTACTGGACGGAACTAGCCGCTTCTTGATGACGTGTGTGGCGGACAATGTCGCTCACGGTGACGTCACTGGGATGCATTCATTTTTGTGTTTATTTTAAATTTTTGAATTAATGGCGGGGGCGGGGGGTCTTCAGTGGGACAGTGTTCCACATTTTAGCCATCACCAATATTGGCTGAAGGCTATTGTTATTGATCTGTCCGTCTGTCTGTACGCCCGTCTAAACTTTTCTTGTCCGGATGATATCTCGAAAACTATTCATTAGAGCTTCACGAAACTGTACCGGAAGAAATTATATATTCTAGATTTGGAAGTAGCCGCTGCTTGATGACTTGTGTAGCGGATAAAGTAGCTCACGGTGACGTCGCTGGGATGCATTGATTTTTTGTGTTTAGTTAAAATTTTTAAATTAATGGCGGGGGCGGGGGGTCTTCAGTGGGACAGTGTTCCATTTTTTAGCCCTCACCAATATTGGCTGAAGGCTATTGTTATCGGTCTGTCCGTCTGTCTGTCAGCCCTTCTAAACTTTTCTTGTCCGGATGATATCTCGAAAACTATTCCTTGGAGCTTCAACATATTGTACAGGAAAAATTATATATTTTAGATTTGCACCGCGGGTTTCAATTTGTTCCACGTCTGTCGGTCTGTCCGTCCGTTGCACTTAAACTTTTTTCCTTGTCCTGGCGATATCTCAAAAAGTATTCATCGGATCTTCGCCAAACCTTACAGGAAGGAAGTATATATAGTATAGATGTGCAACAAGGGGTTCAATTTGTCTCTTGTCCGTTCGTTGCACTTTAAACTTTTTTCTTGTCCGGGCGATAGTTCAAAAAATATTCATCTGATAATCACCAAACCTTACAGGAAGGAGGTATATGTAGTGTAAATGTGCAATCAACCTTACAGCGAGAGCGCGTAGTGACGTGGGCAGTGGGAATGTGCTGTGTCCGGATAAGCACGAGTGCCAGAGTGGCTACACGTGCTGTAAACTGCCGAGTGAGAGCTATGGGTGCTGCCCCCTGTCCAAGGTGAGTGCGAGAGGTTTTGACACATGTTGTAAACCGCTGAGTAGAAGTTTTGTCCTCTGACCAAGTTGAGAGTCCTAGGTGGTAACATGTGTTGTAAACTGCTGTGTGCAAGCCACAGTTGCTGCCTGCTTCCCATCACACGCTGCAACTTCCTTCCCTTGGTAGAAGCTACGTACGTGTCAGTGCCTGACACGATTTTCAAACTTATTACACGGTATGTGTTATTACCTTCTCATTTTTTTACTCTGTTGACTTGCCGCCTGGCTACTCGTTGCTTACGTTGTTTCTGTTTATTTGTTTATATTTATGTATTTATAGTCTTATATTTATGTTGTATGTGTTCGTTTATATGTTTATGTTGACAGGCGGTCTGCTGTAGCGACGGCTTGCATTGTTGCCCAGAGGGTACTGTTTGTGACCTGGCGCACGCTTCTTGCAACAGCCTCGCCATCAACAGCTTCGCCGTGTCATGGGATACCATCTACATGCGGTATCAGAGGTCAGTGCCTCTCGCAGCATGGAACAGCCTGCGCGTCCTGATATTGAAGGTGGTGTCGGTGCCAGGGAGGGTGGGGGGGGGCAGAGGGGATGAGGGGGTCGAGTTGCGTTCAGTGCCGTTTGCACCATGGAGCAGCCTTTTCATGGTGAGGGGGGAGGGGGGAGGGGGGCTTGAGAGGGAGGAGGAATAAGGGGGTCGACTGGTGTTTAGGGCTGCAGTGCTGGTCGCAGCATGGAACAGCCTTTGCATGGTGACACTGAGGATGGTATCAGTGGCGGGGTGGGGGGGGGGGCGGATGCTTGAAGATGGAGGGAGAGGATGAAGGAAGGGGAAGGAGGGTGGGGGGAGAGTAGGGGGGGGGGTCGACTCGCCTTTAGTATTCCCGGGATCAGAACAGGGATCGTGTGTATATGGGGAAGTGAATTAAACACAAACGCCAACAGTTTATGTGAGATTCAAAACAAAAGGAGCATACTGTGTGAATGATTGTCACTCGCAGTGCTAAGTTCTAAGGTGTACATCATTTTATAATTCCATTTTGGCTTTTTAAGTGGCGAGGGGGGGGGGTCGGGGTTGTGTTGTTTGCGTTGTTTATTTGTTGTCAACAGACTGTGATGTTGCTATGCATTTTGTAGCCATGGCAACAGCGGGAGCAAAGCGAGCGCTGTGCTCTGCCCGGACAAGTCCGAGTGCCCGTGGAGCGACATGTGCTGCGAAACGAAATCCGGAGTCTACGCCTGCTGCCAAGAAGCTAATGTAAGGACAGGGATTCCTTCTCCCCTACTCCCGCGACACGTGCTGCGAAACGTAGTCCGGTACCTGGCCTCCCCCCTCCCTCGACACGTCCTACGAGACGTCAGCAGGGTTGAGATTTCGCTTTCGGTGGCGACCAACTTTTGGCTCGGGCGACTAACTTTTTTCTGAGTATTTTCAGGTAAATACTGTTGATTATTTTAAACACCATTTTGTTGTTTTTTCATGTGAGGCGGGCTAGACAAATTTTGCAAAAATTGCGCCGGGCGGCCAGAAAATTTTACGAAGTCTCAACCCTGCCGTCATCTGGGGATTACATCTGCTGCTAAAATGCTATCGTTTTGACAGAGAGTAACCCTTCCACTCTTCTTCCCCCTCCGCGACACCTATGAGATGCCACCGAGGGCCCTGGCCTGCTGCCAAGAGGCTTACGTTAGTACAGGGTCTCTCCCATCCCTCCGCCCCCTTAAATTGTTGAGATCGTTCATGCCCCCCCCCCTCGCCATCCCTCCGGGCAATAATGATGTGTGCCGTTACAGATGCAGGACGATTGTTAAAATCCGTACCCGTCCCCTTTTAGAGAAAATGAATGTTGTAAAGAGGCTAAGAAATGTTGAGTACAAACTGCAGCCGTACAGATCATGTTTGTGATCCGTCGTTTGTAACAAAATAAGACATAGGTTGTACAAGGATGTACTCCAGCACAGACCAGTCGATTAACTAAAACTAAGTAAATAAATACTTTAGGGAATACTTTAAGCATACCTTGATTCATTCCGTGCATACTATGAAATAGTTGCTGTGTGACCATAGACGGAAGTGTTCTTCTTATTCAGGCCACGCGGATAAGATCCACTGCTGTCCGTCCGGATACAAGTGCACGGAGAGCGGGCAGTGTACGAAATCCGGATCCGCGCTCAGTGTGGACTGGTATATGCACGTCAGAAACTGGGCGTCCAAGTCAGCAGGGGGCCAGGTACGTAGTCATGAGTGGGTGGGGCGGGGGGGTGGTATATGCACGTCAGAAACCGGGCGTCCAAGTCAGCAGGGGGCCAGGTAGGTGTTGGGAGTTGAAAAGGAGGGAGGAGTGGGGTTTGAAATCCGCCCTCAATGATCCCTCAATATGAATGTTACTTCATCGTAACTCTGCTGACAGTCTGACAATCTTTATCAAATTTCGTTTCTGTGAGGGATTAGGCAGCAATAACAAGAAGCGCTTCAGATTTATCCCAATCCCTTCTTTCCTTAAGCTACAACCATCATCGTTATAGACCCGTAAACCCGTCAAATAAATAAATAAAAACTGGCAATATTTCAAAGACAATGTTGTTGAATGGTGAACATATGTTATGAACATATCATATGGTGAACAGTGAACATATCTTACGCAGCAGAGTGAAGGTGCGGTGAGAAGCGCGGTGATAGAAAGCCACGGCGGCGTTAGTGAAGCCATCATCTGCCCGGATAAACGCCACGAGTGCCCCAGTGGCTCCACCTGCTGTGAAATGGGAGGCCAGTGGGGCTGTTGCCCCCTGAAACAGGTGCTTCATTGTAAAAATATTTGGCGTGAAATTTTTGTGATGGTTTTGCAGCCTTCTAAGAAAGCAAAGACTTTATATGTAATTAAAGGTATTTTATCTTGAAAAGTCTTCGCTAAAAGTCTGCGTTAAACTTAATCTTTTATATGTGGAGAAATGCAAAAAGAATCCTAACCGTTTCGTTTTGACTGACATTTCGAAATAAAATAAGAAAAATACGATTAAGCGTGCTGACCTAAAATACTTATCCCCAAGGATTAATCTCATTTAATTTAAAAGGCTTGTTTTGAATGTGTGAATGATAATGTGGGATTTGCTTGCAGGCCGTCTGCTGCGAGGACGGGAAGCACTGCTGTCCGCACGGCTACACCTGTGATACGGAGCACGAGAGCTGTGAGCGCCGGGCACCGCCGTCCTCGGACGTTGTACAACAATATCTGAGGCTGGTAGCTCGGGCAGACGAACAGTGATCCTCACTGGCCTTTAGCCTAAACCCCCCCTCCCCCCCTGCGCCATTTGTGCCATATCCAAGGTCCGCGGACGCCCTACAACAATGAAGTTCACAGTACTAGTTCCCCCAACCCTTTGCCCCATCCCCCTACTTTTTTGTTCGTTGTGACATTGATCCGCCCCCAAGCCCGTCTCGCATTTTGAATATGTGATATTGACATTTTGATAATTGAAGAAGTAGGAAGAAAAAAAGGATATATAATGCATATGAGGTATGTGATGACAGATCCGCTGTAACATATATAATGTATGTAATGTTGTGTTGGATTGCTTCGTGGAAGACATTTTCTACCATCGACTTTATTACATGTATCGCTTAAGACTGCTAAAATACTCTTATGTTTGCCTGTTTGTAGCTAATCGATTGAAAGTTCATCAAATTAAGATGGTGATTACTTGCATGTGGAGAGAATATTCTCCAGGTAATGTTCAGTGAAGCTCAGAAATTGTGCGAATATAAAAGATCATCTAACGAAATAAGGGACTACATTTTACACACCACAGTCTGGATGAAATCAGTCTGCTTGTATGGACTGTCGAAAAGGTGGGTGGACGAATTCCGGCTAGCCCCTCCCCCCTCCCCCACCCCCTTCTTCCCTCTTTTCCCCATCTTTCAAATGTTGGTTTTACCAAAGTGGACGGATTGTGTCTGGAAAGCACACTACTACTGTGCAACATCTTGATGTTTTGGGACTGATAACTTATGTCATAGTAATTGGTAAAGATGGAGGGTTAGATTTATGCAAAGAATATGCTTCAAAATGTGGATAACATGCCTTTGATCATGTGACTGCGCCGGTCATGTTGTAAAATTTGCCGAGAAAGTCAACCCTGTTCTACAAGTGGGTGAAAGCAGTTGTTATGGGAGTATGTAGAATAGTACTTTACAAAATCTTGCAGTTTTGAGACTGATAATTTATATCATATGAGAGTAATTGGTAAAGACGATTCTTTAAGATGTAGACTTAGATTTATGTAAAGAATATGCCTCAAAGTGGGGGTAACATATCTGTGGTCATGTGACTGCGGCCTGCTTGTTGTAAAATTTGCCGAAAAAGCTATCCTGTAATCACACGAAAAAAAGATGTCATGAGAGGGCTATGAAGTCAACAGTGGACTTGATATCAGGTCAACGGCTGAAAAATGTTGACCAAAAAGCACTGGCATACTGTACTTCACAGAACATAGATCATATATTGACTGATTTTGAATGAACATTGTTTCATGGTGACACTTTTTGAGAAATGCTGACTCGAAAGTCAACATTTTCAGTGCGGTCAACAGACTCTGATAGTTGGGGAAATTGAACATTTCTGATAGCCAGTAACTTAAAATGTTGACTTAAAAAACGTGTAGCAAATGGTGATGTGCGTCGTACATGTATGCGGAATACTTGTGAATTTGTAAAATGTACTATTCATAGTAACTATGTTCTAGCAGGTATAATGATAAGAAAATGGACTTGGTGGCAGTGTTGTACTTAAACGTTTACAGACTTGCAGTATGTTATTAAAAGTGAAGCAGCTGTTTTTTTTGGTTTGTTTGTTTGGTTTTTTTTTTAATTTTTGTGCGGGGGGGGGGGTTGGGGGTTTTGGGAGGGTGGGGGAAGGGGGTGGTTTGTTTAGACGCATATTGGGGTCGCTTGTGTAAATGCTCAATGAACTATTTTACTATGCACGTTTTGTATCCGCTCGTGGACGACAATGGCGTATCTGGACCCGTTTTCTTCAGTTTATATACATACAGGATATGAAAATACGCATTGACTTTCTGAGGCTTGCTTCAGCTTATTTATTTTTTTCATGTGTTCTAAAATGTTTTCGTGTGTAAATCCGCAATGTATTTCCTTCACTTCCGTGTCATCTGCTTCTTTAACATTTTCTGCAATTCGTAGAAATCTTTTTTTTTCAGTAAAACAGACCAAAATGTTTATTTTTTTAATAAATAATGTGTATTTTTGCCTCCACAATTAAATCTTAACCGCCAGACTGCTCATTTATTGTTTGTAAATTAATGCCGGTAGTTGTCTGGTGTGACGCCGTTTCTAATAAAACACAATAAATAGCTTAGTTGCGTTTTATTGGAAAAACCAGCAATTTACAAGGCTCCCAGGGCCATGAGAAAGACTTAGAGAAGTCATAGAAAATGTTTGCCGATCGTTAACATTTTATAGAAAAAAAGGTTATAAGTCAGTCATAGGTACAACAAGTTGAAAGCTTTCATATTTATGAAATTGTTCATAGATGCAGTTATTTGTAAGATTTACTTAAGCAGCAGGACCAATGGAAAACCACAAAACAGTCACATGACTTTCTGATTACACATTTCAGATTAATCGAGAGGACCAATGACAAAGCACACAGCAGACATGAAACTCATACCGCATCGCCCCCAACTAAGCGCACCGCATCGCCCCAACTAAGCGTACGGAGGTAGTGAAATAGTTCGTTATAAACTAAAAAAAAACGTGCAATGTAGTGTGATATAATAAAAGTAAAGCGCTATTCCGCATGTGCAGAATGTTATTTTTTCGCCATCAAAATAAGGGCGCGCACGGATATGAGGCGATAATATTGCATTTATATTTCGCATATCAAATAGATATAAAGCAATATCTATCACTGTTAAGTGAGTCCATATTTCTCGTTATAAATCTGCGGCTCATTAATGAACATTCAAAGAAAAAATAAAAGAACAAAAAAAAAAAAACAAACCTCACACAAACTGCTTTTGATCATTTTGGTTTAAATGTGTTATTGATGCATAATGCCCTTAATGTTACTCCCAATTAAATGGGCTCTTTTATTTTGTAATGTTTCTTTTTAATGGTTGCAGAGGTCATTTGATATGGTCAGCCCATTTTAAACTGCTTCATTTTGTGTCGCCCCTTTTTTCGATCAACTTCTTCAAGTATCCAGAAGGTACCATGTCCAGGAATTATGACGTCACGCGGGTACTTAACCCCTGGCAGTGCTATCGCAGCGCGTTCTTCGCCGTTTTTGTAAACATAAAGTTTGGTGCCTGGAGGGTCTGATGTGTCGTGCGCCACTAAGCAGTCGTGGTTCTTGTTCACAGCCAGCAGTGAAGACCCCCCATGAGGCAGTGACATGACTAATGATTTCGCTTCCCCGCCGTGGCTCAGTTCCTGAATTCTCTTCCAGCCGTTGCACACAAACACTGAATCAGCAGTGACAACAAGTGTCGCTAGATCATAACAGAAAACATCAGGAAATACATCGAAACAGGAATGTTGCTGCCACTGCCCTGCCACATTCACCAGTTTGTGTATCCGTGTTCCCCTACGCTGAAGCACATACAGATACTCTCCATGTAGCGACACATCGGTGTAGTTTCCGTCAGCAATGTTATGCGTCGCCTTGGTATTTATATCCACTAGATACAGACCGCTCCTTGCCGCCACTGCCAGTTCTGCCTCACTTATGAAAACAGATGAACGAATATACTTACATTTGTCCGAGAGCTGTAACTCAGTCACAGGCTCGCCGTCAGTTGTGTATACTTTTATCATTTCTACGTGTTTAAAGCAAATGGCTATTCTGTTAAAGCCGTAAGCAATACGATGTGCATACGCATCTTGATTGAAATCAATGTCAATGGATTTGATCTCCTTGATGTTATTGGTCAACACTTTTTCAAATTCACAGTTGACATATCTGTAGTTTTTGTGTGACATAGCCCACACCCTGCCTAGCGTATTCGCATCAAGGGTAGACGAATCGTTGGCTTCAAATGCCGGGTATGAAAAATCACATGATGGCACTTTATGGCTGTCACGTTTCGAAAACTCATCCACGGCTGAGACTACATTTGTCTGTATTTCATGCAGCAAGCGGGCTTCCTTGGCGGTTTGGAGAATGTTTTCCGTGCTTGAAACAAATGCATCGATATCGGTGAATTACCGTTCTCTTTGATCCATTTCTTTCTTTACCTAGGCCAATTGAGCGCTCTTTATCTCAGCAAGTTCCTTTTCGATTTTGTCGTACTCTGACACAATTGTAGCCATTAATTTATCTCGTTGTTTTTTGCCCGTTTCACCGAGTTTTCAAAACGGCTGTTTATTTCGACTTCTATGTCTTTTAGTTCTTGACACCTGATTTTTGATTGATGTGAATTTGACTTAACGAATTCAAGTTTTTTGTTGATATCAGGCACATAACGTTTCAGGGCGTCTTCAATCGTCTCATAATTATGACCCTTGTGGTCAACTAGAGCGCATGTTATACACAACATCACCTCACATTTAGTGCAGTTGTACTTAAGAAATTCGTTTGGATGTTTCTGACATGCTATGGGCCTGTCAAGTACCAGGTTATTTTCAAGATTCTCTTTTTTCTCCATCTTGTGATGACGTAACACACGGACCTTCAAGTGGCCTTCTTTGCAAGATGTACAGAAGTAGTCTACACAATCGAGACATTTCCACACGGCTTCTGATTCCTCGCAGGCGACACACGTCTTACGTTCACATGTTTCGTGATATAAGTCCAGAAGTTGCGTTATATGGAAGTTGGGCTTTGTCTCTGACTGAGGACTGAATTTGAAACAGTATGGGCAGTTGTAACCTTTTATGCCATTTTCTTCTTTTACTTTAATATTCTCCTGAATGCAGTGCTCACAAAATGTATGAAAACAATTCAGTCCTCTGGGGGATTTGTACATTTCTAGGCAGAGAGAACATTGAAGAAGTTCTCGTAATTTCTCGCGGGTTATATTAGCAGACGACATCTGAAACGGGAACAAAAATATTTCAGTTTAACTTTACAGGCAAAAGTGTGGGCAATCCAGAAATGATCAAAAAGCAAACATTGGTATATTTTACATTCTAACTGTAACACAGAAGTCGTTTTCTGTGCTGAACTGTTGTAAAGGTACAGTGATGTAACATATATATCCTTGGAATAAACAACATATATTCGCTATGCCAAACAAAAAAAAAGTCGCTGTGCCAAAAAAAAAAAAAAAAAAAAACAATTTCGCTTTCGTACCATCTCTTGCATGCCATGTCATCGGTTAGTAATAGCATTGTTGTGCTGACGAACATGAAACACATTTTAAAGCCTTACCTGACCACTTTGGGAATGCACCATTGTGTGCACTAGCATGCGGTTTTTTGTGCATCATTTATTTTTATATCCATATCTTGCTCCATTTGAAGGGTTGTGTGTCAGATGCATCAACTGATCACGCAATCCTTACGACAAATCTGTTTAACCCCAACTCCTTACAGAAGCAGGGGCTGTAGAAGTTGAAAGTATGTGGGTATATGACGTATGTACGATTTTAAATTGAAAAATCGCATCTTCTAGGATTTTAGACCAAATGACTTGAGATTTTGGGTGATGGTAGGGGATGTAAGTACTTGTCTGGAAACTTGGCGGGAATATTGGCTAAAATCCAAACTTTCTATAAAACACATCTCCTTGTAGGATTTTAGTGGAAACGTTCTAAAATTTCGGTGGAACGTCGGGTGGATAAGTGTCGGCTAGGCTGTTATCTTTTTGCCGATTTCCGAAAAAAATAGCGAAAATATTGGCGATAACCCAAATATTTTAAAAAACATCTCAACTCTTCATTAAAATAATCTTACGGTTTTGAAAGTTTAAGTGACAGGCAAACGTTACTATCTACCTGGCTGAACAATTTTTGTGAAAAAAAACCACAAAGATTTTCAGCAAAATCTTAAGTAACTGTTTTGCTTTCTTTTATTACTTTAAAACAAAATATCGGTAAAATCTTAACGAACTCCAGTAAAATAGTCTTAATAACTTGACATTTCAGGTGAAAGTAGAAGGCGTTATACCTATCCGGCTATTATTATTATTTTTTTTTGCTTTTTGCCAAAAATTGAGAAAAAAAAAGAAGTAAAATCTTAGCTAAGCACTGAAAAATAGTGTCACTGAATTGAAATATTAATTAAAGGTAGCAAGCGTTATTGACTAAGTAGCTGTTACTATTTTATGACTGCGAAAAGAATTGGTGATAATTATATCGAAGAACTAAAAATACTAAAAATTAAAATACTACGTAATTCTAGGAAATTAGTCTTACTGTCTCGTAATTTTAAGGAAGGCTAGCAAGCATTACTGCCTACAAGGTTATTGTCTTTTCTGTTGATTGTTCAAAATTTTGTTAATAAAACCAAAATTAATTTCTGTAAAATCTCAACTAACTGCTGGAAAATAGTGATACTGTCTTGAAATTTTGAGTGAAGTGAGAAGGCATTGCTGCTTACTCAGCTACTTCCTTCTTGGTAATTGGCCAAAAAGTGTCGGAAATTTTGGTGAAAAACAAAAAAAAAATCAGTAAAATCTTAACTAACTGCTAGAAAATAGTCTTACTGACATGAATTTTTACCTAACGACAACAGGAATTACTACCTACTTGGCTGTTATTATATTGGTGATTGGCCAAAAATTTTTTGTTCACTGGCAAAATAGTCGTGATTTTTTTCGGAAAACTAAAATAAAAAAATTGAAGTAAAAGGAAAAAAACTGTAAAATCTCCATGAACTCTACGAAAACAGCCTCATGTTCTCGTAATTATAACGCACAGTAGCACACATTACTACATATGGTGGCCATAACATTGTTTTCAATTCGTCAAAAACTGGTGGAAAAACTGGCATAAAAATGTAAAACGCTTTTCCAGTTCTTTCGTGTTAATATTCTACAATTTTGGTGGAAGAGAGAGTAAATAGATGTCCACTTAGCTGTTAATTGCTTTGGCGATTCGCCAAAATAGACGGAAATATTGGCAAAAAAGTAATTGTTTATTGTAAAATCTTAACTTACTCTAGAAAAATGGTCTTACTGCCTTGAAATTTCATTTAAAGGTAGCAGGCCTTACAGGCTACGATGCTACTTCTCTCTTTCCTCTCTCTCTCTCTCTCTCTCTCTCTCTCTCTCTCTCTCTTTTGTTGATTAAATATAACTTGAAATTTTGGTGAAAAATCAATACAATTTCAGTAAAATCTTAACTAAATGCCCTAAAAAAGTCTTGCTGACTTGAACTTGCTGTTCACTGGTACTATTTATGACCACGAGAAACAACAAGTCGTCGTTGGCCGAGTGGATAAGGCAGTAGACTCGAAATCAGAAGATTCATGGTTCGAATCCCAGAAGACCGGTATTTTTTTCTACAGGACATCTGAAATATATCACCCATATTTTGGGCCTTGATCTGAAATACTGGTGTTAAATTTGGGGTTATTTTTATGGCCATAACGGGAACATTCTGGGTCATAATGCTGGTGGAAAATACAGCCATAGTATCGATTATTATACTGGTCTGTTTTTTGGTACGGGTGTTGTTTTTTTTTTTTTTGACTCCGCAGAAAATCAGATAACACTTACACAAGACTTTTTAGAACAAAGCTTGAAAAAAAAACAACTGGGAAGCCCATATTATTGAAAACCGTAAGGAGAACTAAAGAGAAGTTGACGGATAAAATCCGAACTGGAAGACTAAAACTGATCAGCATCAAGAAGAGGCTGACAGAGAGAGAGAGAGAGAGAGAGAGAGAGAGAGAGAGAGAGAGAGAGAGAGAGAGAGAGAGAGAGAGAGAGAGAGAGCATTGAATTAAACTACTCCTGCCCCCAACAACCTTCAAACGAAATTGTCACCCCGCGCGGTCCTACCACTCACGACTAACATGGGCAAAACTAAGACCACCTCCCCTTCTCAATTGTAAGAATTGCAGCTCTGTCGTTTTATACAAAAGGTTGCTATTTCAAAGACATTGTTAACCTATTAATTACATGCCTTCACTCACCTGTGTTTATTAAAACAAAATTAAATCATTTGACGTATATCACACCGATACACAAGCAGATTTATCAGTTAAATGCTATTATTCAGTTTTCTCTCTAATATAGTGAATTTTGAAGTCAATTTTACTTTTTAAAGTGATATTCTTTGACAACTTCTGTTTTACGCATTAGCCAACATCAATTTTATGTAATGCGGTTATCACTTTCTCGCAGTTTTCTTGAGAGGTGAAATATATAAATATCCTCTCTGCGTTCGTCCGTATTTAATATGCATCATATCAGAGCTTATATATATTATCACAAAACGGGTATTGTGAAGCGTGAATAGCTGCGTGATAAAAATAACCTTTATTTGTTTTCGATATTGGCTTAGGGTGTAGTAGTTGATAACATAGTCTCTACTTTATTGAACGCTGTAAATAATATACACTGTTGATATAAGTCAGGAGACAGTGATAGTAAAGGCTCAATTATTAGATACAGAGAGAGAGAGAGAGAGAGAGAGAGAGAGAGAGAGAGAGGACGGTGGTTTGGACAGAAACAGAGACCGAGAAGGAAAAGAAGACACAGGGGCTTTTTCTTCAGGCTGAGACAATACTCTCGCATTATGATTATAAAAACTTTTATCGTGATTTAACATCGCCCAAATTCAACGACATACTCTAAACTAAAATCAAATTAATTGGGAAATAATCTAAAAATGATAGAAAATCTGTTTACTGAGTACGCCGTTAAAAATTAAGCGACAACTTTTGTTGAAAGCGCTACGTTTTTGTTTATAACGAGAACGTGTAGACAGAAGGGCAGTGGGAATGTGCTCTGTCTGAAAAAACGGATGCAAGAGTACTTTATTGAACGCAAGAAAAAGCTGTAAATAATATACGCCATTGATATTAATCAGGAGACCGTGATAGTAAAGGAACAAATATTAGAGAGTAAGAGAGAGAGAGAGAAGAGAGAGAGAGAGAGAGAGAGAGAGAGAGAGAGAGAGAGAGAGAGAGAGAGAGAGAGAGAGACAGAGGAGGTTGGGCAGGAACAAAGAGACTGAGAAGGAAACGAAGGACAGGGGTTTTTCTTCTTATCTGAGAAAATATTCTCTCGTTATGACAATGAAGACTTTTATCATGCTTTAACAGCGTCCACAATCGACGATATAGATTGGTTTGTGGAGGTGCTGGCAGCCGACCCCTGGGGGGGAGGGGGGGAGGGGGGGAGGGGGGGAGGGGGGGGGGTTCCAGAACTGTCGTTTTCCTACTACTGATATGTAGACGCTTCAGTTGAGTAAGAGTAAAACAGCACATTGTGAAGGTAGAATACTTGAGGCGTAATGACTTTGACAATAGCCTCAAGCGGGGATACGTTCCTGTAGTTTCTTTCAAGAAAAGCAATTGCAGCAGTTTATGACACGCATTACCACCTTTGAAACAAATCATGGCCAGGGGGCAGCCTCCATAGCTTCCACTCAGCAATTTACACCGCGTGCAATCACTCTTGCACTCGTTTTTTTTCAGACAGTGCACATTCCCACTGCCCTTCTGTCTAGGCGTTCTCGAAATAAACAAAAAAAAGTTGCACTTTCAGCAAAAAGTTGTCGATAAATTGTTAACGACGTACTCAAGTAAACAAGATTTTCTCTTCCGTATTAGATTATTTCCCAATTAATTTGATTTTAGTTTAGGATATGTCAAAATTTTTAAAGACACTATTCTAAGTATCATTTTAATGTAACTGTGCATCATTTGAACCATTTGAATACCAAATTACTACGAGTCGATGTGGATTACTTGAAAATTTCACCATTTGATTCAGTGTTATGTAAAGTTTTGTCATAAAGTAATCATGGGCTACTTGCGCAGCTGGCTGTGTGCATATTTATAGCATGTAGCCATTTTAACTTAAAACTGGGATAACTTTTGTTATTCTTGACCGATTTACCTCGAAATTTCACTGTTTGATTCGGTTTTCTATCTAGTTTTGACATAGTCATGGGCTATTTGCACAGCTCGCTGTATGCATATTTATAGCACGTAGCCATTTTAACTTAAAACTGGGATAACTTTTGTTATACTTGACCGATTTACATGAAAATTTCACCATCTTGTTCAGTTATTTCTTGTGTTATTTCGCGGATGAATACCATTTTGGCTTGACCGCTAGATGTCTCTGCTGTGCAGCTCTACAACTGTATGTGGGACATTCTGCTGAGTCAGCAATTTTAACCAGTTTGAACAAGTTACACACCATATTTTGATTACATGTAAGTAGCATAAAAGCATGAGTGAAACATACATTTCAACCAGTGATAAATTCTGCTGAGTCAGCAATTTTAACAATTTTGAACAAGTTACACACCATACACCATCGAAGTAGTATACCTTTTTGTTCTGCTTGGACAAACTTTTTGTTTTTATGACTCTATGACATTATGTGACAACATGCGACTGTGACATTATGTGACTTTATGTAATCTATGACATTATGTGACTCTCTATGACTTTTTTTAAACATAATAGCCATATTTCTATGTCTATTTTCACTATTATTATTATGCTAATATTTAATTAGTCATATTTCAATGGTTTTATTACAATAACCACACGCATACACAGCATAGGAATAAGTACATGAAAGGTCTCAGAGTGTGGGGAAACCAATCATTTAATTTCAGAGTGCACTCGTTCAGAGCGTGGGAACGATCAATAATTTGAGAAGGAATGGGATTTTCCCTACGTTAAGTCCAATGTTATGTTTTATGTTATAGTAGTTGGAAAATGGTGCAAACTTTACCAAATGTAGTTTTTGACAACATATGATATATAAAATAAGTTTTAGCATTTTACCATGGTACTTTTTCAACTATTCTAAAGTTATAGTTGTGCAGAAATGGTGGTTCTAGACAAACTTTAACAAATTTAGTTTTTCACGTTTCAAACAATTCTACCACTTGGTTGGTTGGTTGATTGTTGGAAAATGGGAAGTGAAAATGTGGATAGTTATGTAGGAAAAACTGCACCCATTCAAACATGTGTTCGAATGGCAAGCCCATTTAAAAGATGTGTTCGAATGGCAAGCCCATTCAAAACACGTGTTTGAATAATTTTTGGAAGATATTAGGGTCGTGGTATTGTTCAACAAAATTGTTCAACATGTTCAACATGTTGTTGTTCAACATGTTCAACATGTTGTTGTTCAACATGTTCAACATGTTGTTCAACATGTTCAACATGTTGTTGTTCAACATGTTCAACATGTTGTTGTTCAACATGTTCAACATGTTGTTGTTCAACATGTTCAACATGTTGTTCAACATGTTCAACATGTTCAACATGTTGTTGTTCAACATGTTCAACATGTTGTTCAACATGTTCAACATGTTGTTGTTAACATGTTCAACATGTTGTTGTTCAACATGTCAACATGTTGTTGTTCAACATGTTCAACATGTTGTTGTTCAACATGTTCAACATGTTGTTGTTCAACATGTTCAAACATGTTTGTTCAACATGTTCAACATGTTCTTCAACATGTTGTTGTTCAACAAGTTGTTGTATATAAAGCTATGTTTAAAGACTTTCTCATCATTTGAATTGTGTAGGTTGAACCGAAAGGATGTATCAATGCAACATTTGTTCAAAATCTTACAACTGGCCACAAAGACACTTAAAAGACACTTAAAAGACACTTAAAGGTTTGCTCACACGTCAGAAGTGGATGAAGAATCGGATATGGAAAACCCTGTAAAACTACCTTTCACGGAAACTTTCGACGAAGTCTTCTATGGAAAGTGAAAGCGTTAACATGGCTGAAAAGAATGTACATGCTTTGTACAGAATGTGGTGCATTATACAACAGCGAAGAAGCTTTGCTCAAACATATGGAGCGGGTCTGTGGTGAGGATGCCGATGACAGGAGTTCTGAAAGTGAGTCAGAAACAGACTCTGAAAGTGAGTCAGAAATAGACTCTGTTTGGTATGATATGGTTCAAGAAGTCTACGATGACTATGATGACAAATTTCAAGAAAAGGTTTCAGAATATGAAGAACAAGGACTTGAAGATCCGCGTGAAATAGCAAGCTATGACCTTCGACCCATTTATAAACATGGACTTTAAACAACTGTTTATGAGACTATTCAAATATACCCAGCGTCTAGAAGAAAGCCAACATTATCAAAAGATTTTAAAGGACTTTAATTACTTTGTGGATGAAAAACATTACAAG
>OX457031.1:63744125-63794516 GCA_949752745.1 Protula sp. h YS-2021 | reverse complement strand
CAGTTATGTTAGTAAAGGACGGAGGAAAAATGATAAATAAAAGCATTAAAAATAGTTTATTTTTGCTATTGTAAATTCTAACATGTACATATATTTATTAGTATGTTAATAAAAATTTGATGTGCCACCACCGGAGAGCGCAGTAACTCCGCATAAGAAATCGTTATGCGTGCACCCTGCAGGAGTCGAACCTGCAATGACACTAGCAAAAAAGTTGATAATATATACACACCAACGAGAGAGAAAAGATATAATTGGTTATATTATATAGGAATAAGTTGGTGACAACAAAATATTAAATTTTCAACAAAACTTAATAAACCTGATGCAAATTTGCCAATCCTTTCGACTCAAACCAAATCACACTTTGGGAGTTTCGAATAAAATGCGCAAAAATTCTGAGTTTCGAATACAAACTAGCTGAGTAAAAAATGAAAGAAATGACAGAGAGATTTTGTCTAAATGCCAAATTTCTCTGCACCAAACTTTTAGCAAGCCGTGTGCTATTCTAATTAATTAAAGAAAGAAAATTAGAATCTTGATGTTTTCCCTTATCATTTCGTGATAATTTATACCAAAAAATTGCAGTCGAAACGACACCCCCATCGGAAAGAACGGAAATTACAAATTGGCTTATCGAAGTGGTATGAGCCACCACCGGAGAGTGCAATATCTCTGCATAAGAAATCGCTATGCTCGCACCTTGCTCGAACCAGTCCCGAGTAACCCTATGTCTTCATTACTACTCTATCCAGACTCCTACTCGATATAAAACATGAAATTCTAATTTTTACAAGATCTAAGAACCCCTTAACTGAAGTAATTTTGGCCTCATATATGTAACAATGTTAAAACTACGATACCTGAAATGTGCGATATAGGGGTTTTTGCTAAATTCTTCTAAGCTCGGATATAGTTTTACCTTCAAACTTCTTATATCTTGCATCCTACTTCACTCCTGTTATTTCTGCTCACAATGGGACTGTCACTGTAATATACATGTAGAAATCAAGTTCTGGTTTTTTGGTGTGTTATACCAACTTTCTCGTGCTGAATGAGATTCTCGGCGGGTCTCGCAGTAGTACGAATTGGCTTATTGCGTTTGACCTCATCCTTAAATCCTCATCCAGTCTAAACAGCGTTTACCTTGATTACAATTCTGTCGAATAGATACACCATGTGAATATTTTGGCTGTCCTGTGTGGGATTATTCTCTCTTTTGATTCATACCTCTGTTTTGGAGCCTCCATCTTCCACTCTCTTGGAATTTATATGTTCTCTTTGGTTCGGTACGATGGTTGTCACATTTAGTGTAAAGTTTAGTGTAATGAGAAATGAAATATATAAATAGGCATTCTTTTTATTTTTCTATTATCTGGGGCCAAGATATACTAGGATAACTTGGCTTCCGAAGGGGGGGGGGGGCAAGATGTCCTAAAGGGGGAGGGGGCCAAGATATCCGGGGGGGATCAAGATATCCTGTTACACCGGCAATGTCGTTAATAAACGACCGGTTTCGAGTAATCCATGCGTCCTTCACATTTGGCCCATATCCCCCAAAAACTGTATGTTCCGTAACTTGTCGGCTCCATTGCCGACTGTCAACAGTTGAAAAGTGAACATAAAAAAGTGCTTTATTTTTCAATCAAAAAGAATTTAATTATAACCTTATCAGTTTATTGAAAAGTCTATCAAGTCGTTTCTAGAAGGCGAGGTCTTTCTTTTTCATGCAGGCGATAATACCGTTGTTATAAACAGATGACCTCTCAGAGATGTCGGCGATAATACAGTATTTGTGCAATATTACAGTATTCCCAAAATGTCAGTGCTTTTAATATACAATGTATAACAAATATAACGCATTCTTTTCATCTCTTTAAAGGGAAATGCGGGTATTTCACCCACAATTGACATTTCCTTCATACTTTCACAGTTTAATGCTTGGAGGGTATACATTCAAAGATTGAAAAGAAAAAGGGGGGTCACCGATATTATAAGAGAAATAAAGACACTGAAAGGTCGCGTACTTTTTCTATAGAAACCATGGGAAAACCAAGAAATTTCAATCAAAATGCAAAATTCACACATAATCACAATTGACAATTGCCTCATTTTTTCCCTGTTTGAAGAACACACCACACGAAATGTTTTAAGCATTTAAAAAATATATGTCACCGTATCAATAAGAGAATTATACAATCGTTTTGACAAAATCCCATTGACTCAATGGATAAATGGTGAAAACAGTGTAATATGATTTTAATGGACAATATATCAATACAGGCCCTTCTAGGAACAAAATATCAATACAGCCCATTTCTGGACACGACCCTATTTGTCTTTGAAAAGAATTTTTCGATCTAGACGGATTTAGTAGTTATTTACACTGTCTAAACATGGATACGAACTCGGCGATATTCAATGTAATACGCATTTCGGTCGCTAGATGGCGCAGAGATACCCGCATTTCCCTTTAAAAATTTTATCCAGTTCTTTGTGTTTTATTCCATTATCTGCAACTCAAATCCCCCACCTGATTTAGTTCATATGTGTCGGAAAAATTACCCATACCAAAGCTCTAGAGTGGCTTGTGGGAACCAATTAAAAAAAGACGCTTTTTACAGATACGGTGCCATTTTGAAACTGAGGTTGGGAGGGGGCAAAGGGTCTAGAAAAGGGTATAAAACAAACTACGGGTTGGTAACGGAAGATTTTTTGTGAAAAAGTATATTAGTTCTTTATTTTCACCAATCATGTATTTTTTTTTTTTTGCATTTTATGCGCTTAAACATTTAACACCAGTTGGCTCCTCCTTAATTTTTCTCTCTACATCCCTTCGTCAAAGCTACCAAAGAGTTTGTTAGCACTCAAAACTCGACAGGCCTTCAAGCCAGACTCTAATCATCCCACACATTTTACCCTAGCAAACCTGATTTATGTGTTTTTATGCAATATTCAAGAAGTTGTTTCTGACGAGTTAACGAATCCATTATTCTTCTTTCCCCGAAAAATCTCCCCAACATTTCTACTGATTTTTCCATTTGATTCTTCAGTCCTAGTTCATCTCATGCGTGTACCTGCCTACAACAGCAAAAAAAAAAAAAACAAACCTTTCTATAAAGGATGCCTTTTCTACTTTGGAGAGGAATATTTAAAATATATCGCTAAGAAAAGTACTCGTATTGAACAGACTACCTTCAAAGACAATGTTTGTTTGTTAGATTAAGATAATAGTAGTTCATTTAGAATTTCAAATTTTTTTCATTGCAAAGATTTGGACTTTTTTGTTTTCTTGGACTACTTCGTAGCTAAAATTGCGCCACCTTGAACAAGGAAAAGTTTAGGGTGAAGCTGCACAATGGTTTGTTTCTGTCTCACAAATAAAACACATTACCAAAATTGTCATTGCTCAAACTGAAGTAAGGCTTCAGAATTTAGCCTTGCTCAAATGGTAAGGGTGTATTTTAGAGTAGGTGTTTATATGCATAGGTTTATTGTTTATGCTACACCTTTACACTAATACCATATCACATGATCATATTTGAATGATTCGGTCCGTTCTGAATAATGTCACCAAACAACTAAGACGTCTCTCTCTGTTGTTACAAAGACATAACATGGTGTCAGATGTGGTTAAAAAATGTCAAAGTTGCAACAGTCAACAGCTTTCGACTTTAGAAAATCACAGCAATGGCCAGAGCGGAGAAGCCGTTGGCAGAGATTTCGTATTGCCTGTAAGCTGAGAGAAGACGAGGGAGAAATTCAAGTGTCCAGTCTTATATAATCCATGGACATACAGGCTGAGACGATTTACAGTTCATTTGTCTTTGCAAATGATAGCGAGAGAAATAGTCACGATGCCGCGATTGCAAGGTTTGACATTCATTTTTTGCTGTCAGTGAATAAAATAAACGAACGCGCCAAGTTCAATGCCCAAACCAACAGCCGGGAGAAAACGTTGAAGCTTACATTAGTGCGCTGTATGAACTGTCTGAAACGTGTGGATATGAGGCAAGGGCGAAAGAAGAGCTGATCCGAGATCTTCTGGTCGTGGGTATTTCAAACAAGGAATACTCAGAACGACTACAGTTAAAGGATGATCTCAGCCTTGCCGATGCCAATGAGATCTCAAGAACGTCTGAAATAGTAAAGTCTCAAATGACAAGTCAACAAGCTGCGGCTAATCTCGATGCGGTGAGACGGAAGGGATTCCAAGATCCCAGACCGAAGCAGTTTTCGGGGCGAGGTAGCAAACAATAGCCCCGAAAGATGCAACAACCACAAACAGAACCGCAATGCGGGAACTGTCGATATTCCCATGCAGGCAAGCCGTGCCCTGCATAAGGTGAAAAGTGTCGATTCTGTGGTAAATTCAAACATTTTGAATGAGCCTGCCGAGCCAAGAAAAAGAATCTACATGACGTAACTAAAGATAGCGGTGACCTTGGAAGTGATGTTCAAACCCCAGCATTTTTTCTGGGGGCTGTTGATTGCCCTGATGTTCGACCGTCGGAGGTAATGTTGAATTTGAAAAACTTACCTGTTAAATTCAAGCTGGATACTGGCGCATGGATTGTCACATGCATTCCAGAGGCAATACTTAACAAGATTAAACCAAGGCCAGAACTTCAGCCAAGTTTTGCACTGTTGTCAGGTCGATCGGACTCAGTGAATGCTATGGGACAATTTAATACGACGGTAATACACAAGGGGAAGCAATACAAATTTCTTGTGTATGTTATTTCATCAAACCTTCAAACGAGTCTTCTTAACAGAGACGTTGCAACAGCAGTGGGACTGGTTCAGTTCGTGGAACATATCAGTAATGATATATTTGGAGAGTTTGGTCTGATGAAGAGCTGTGAACCGGTGAGGATCAGACCAGGAAGATGACGCAGTGCCTTACAACCGTGCATCTCATCGACGTGCATCAGAACCTTTGTTAAAACCAGTGAAAGAAGAACTCGCCCGTATGGTGTTTAATGGTATCATTCAACCGATTATGGAACGAACCCAGTGGTGCGTGCCCATGGTGCCGGTGGAAAAGAAAATCTGTGCTGATCTCAAGAAACTCAGCAACTCTGCGCAACGAGAGCGATGCCGACATTGCATGAAACCTGTCTGGTGCTAAGGTATTTTCAACTTTAGACTATTCACAATCGTTTTGGCAGTTTCCACTCAACGAAAATGATAGACATTACATGTGTTTCATCACACCTTTTGGAAGATATGTCTTCAGTCGTTTGTCATATGGGTTAAACTCCAGCACGGAAATATTATAATGCACCTTGAAACAGTTCCTAGCGAATATAGATGGAGTGTTTGTTGATGTGGACGACATCTTAGTCTATGCCCTTGATGTCCCTAGGCATGACGAGATCCCAGGGAAGGTGCAAGACAAGACTAGGGAGTCCGGTTTGAAGCTCAATAAGTCGAAATACCGTTTTCGAATGACGAATTGGTTATCAGGGTCATGTCTTTTCAGCTGACGGAATGTCTCCAGATCCGGAGAAGTCGAACGCTATCTGTAACATGAAGGAGCCCTCGAATGTTGCAGAACTCAAGATGCATCGGGATGGTGAATTATTTGGCGTGATATTTGTCAGATTTATTACAGGTGATAACCCCGATGCTAGAACAGCTCAAATACGACAATACTTTTACCTGTGACGAGCCACAGAAGAAATCATTTGAGGACGTAAAGAAGTTAATAACTTCTGACAGAGTACTTATGTACTACGACATAACAAAGCCGATCTTTGTCACAGCCAATGCAAGTTCGTATGGCTTTGGGGCTGTTTGTTGCTGCTGATGGATGGACAGATGAAGCCTGTAGCATATGCGTCACGTTGTCTCACACCGACGGGAAAGCGCTGACCATATGCCGCTAGAGTCAAGCATTAACACAAAAGATCTTGATAAAACACAGATCAGGGGTTGTTGATGCGACTGCTGCGTTTCAACTGAACACATTGCTGGAAAGCATTTGGTTGTGGCTGGCATACTCAGTAAGAACGTTCAGCGAAGTCAGTTTGAATCAGATCGCCAGTGTAGTTGAAGAGTATGTAGCGATGGTTGAAAGCACATAGCCATTCTCAGATCCAAATCTGGAAGAGATCGCCAACGAATCTTCCAAGCATCCGAACTTATCGATAGTAATGACATATACTCTAAATGGTTGGTAAGAGTATCAAAAGGACATTCCGGAGTCCATTTAATCATATCCCGCAAGTAGACAGTATTTTTAGGTGAATAAAGGTCTCATTACTTACCTCAACAGAACTGAGATTCCGAAATACATCCAGGCTGATGTGCTTCAGAAGTTGCATGCAGGTCATCAGGGCATCGTCAAGTCAAAGCAGCTTGCGTCTCAGTCTGTGTGGTGGCCACGAATTAATGCCGACACACAAGCTATGTGTCAGAACTGTACATTTTGCTAGGAAATTAGGCCATCAGAAAGACACGAGCCATTAATTCCAACCCAGCTTCCTGAAGGTCTGTGGTAAAAAAAGTGGGCATTGGCTTCTTTGAATTGCTACAAAGTCAGTACATGGTTATCATTGACTATTACAGTAGATACACTGAAGTGGTGTACTTACCTGACATCACCAGCAAAACAGTGATTCTGAAGTTGAAATCAGTTTTTACCCTTTTTGGAATACCACTTGGATGCCGAGCAGATGGCGCAAAGCAATTTGTGTGCAAGGAATTTGCTGAATTCAGTGGTCACTACAATTTTCTTAATAATGTCAGCAGCCCATATTTCAGCCAAAGTAATGGTGAGACTGAAGCTGCGGTCAAAATTGCGAAGAAATGTCTGAAACAAGAAGATCCGTTGGCTGCACTAATGTTATATTGCACTACGCCACATTCAGCCAAACTACAACCACCCTCAAAGCTTTTGTTCGGCAGATTACTAAGGACAGTGGTGCCAACCAATCCGAAAAATCCCGCTCCTTGTTGAACAAAGGATGCTTTAGTCAGAGACAATGATGCTGAGTACAAAGAGAAAATGGCTAGAAATTACAACAAAACACGTGGGTGCGTTTCGCAAGCCACATTTCCCGATGGACAAAATGTCCGTATCAAAACAGACAAGGAGACGATATGGAAACCAGCAAGAAACGCCAGTAAGACAGAATATCCAAGGTGCTATACAGTCTAGACGCCTGAAAATAAAAGTCTACAAGACAAATCTTTGCAAAATAAAACTGTGTCTGTGTCGCTCCCATCACCTTTAGTTCAAATAAAATCTTCTGTAAGTGTTAAAGCAAAACCTATGTTGGTGGAAAATATAACAGTAGTAGCAACTCGTTCAGCAGAAGTGTCAGTGTAACCTAAAAAGTTAGATTAGTAAAACACTCACCAGTTTAAGTTCCCCTGTGTTGTTAGTTGACACGATTTTTTGTTTCATTTCGATTCACTGACCAGTGAATAGAATTCATAGATAGTTGTTCTCATTTTCATCGAAAGATTAAAATTTTATATGCAAATAGCTTTGTTTAAAATAATTAGTATGTATTATATAAAAATAAAGATATTATTCTTTGTTCTCCAAAGTGAATATAAATAGCATTTTCTGTTGCGAAAATAAATCCTCTGTTTTTGTGAGGTATTTATACACCAGTCTGAAATAGTTCTTCGAGTTTAATTATGCAGTGCATGTTCTCGGATCACCAATGATATTCTCATAAATTTAGATAAAAACCACGGGATATTATTAGCATTACTGGACCTATCGGCTACGTTGGACAAAGTCGACCATGCGCTACAGTTACAGCGTCTCAAATCAACACAAGCGATATCCGGGCAAGTCTTTAATTGGACAGAATCCTATCTGATGGACAGAACTATGTATTTGAGCGTAAATGGGAAATGCTCAGAACCAGTAACGCTCAAAGTTGGACTGCCCCAGGGATCTATGTTGGACTCAGAGTTCTACAACGACTACACGCAACCGATGGGTCGACTGATACGCATGTTACCACATATATGCCGATGATACACAAATTATAAAAGTCGTACGTCACCCCTAGAGATACAATCCGAAGCTTCCGAAAAGTCACGAGGTATCGAGAAAATTGCGTCCTGGATGAAAAACAATAAGCTGAAAATAAACTGTGAGAAAGCTGTGAAGCCTGTCGTCAGTGCGAAAAATCTCGGAGTCACCATCGATAACGAAATGGATATGAACATACACATAGCAACCGTATGTAAAGCATGTTTTTTCTATATCTCGTGGATATGGAAAATCCGCAGATTTATTGACGCAGAGGTTGCCAAAACGTTAGTTCATGCTCTTGTTATCAGTCGGCTTGATTTCTGCAATAGTTCTTACATTGGCCTTCCAAAATCCAAGACAAAACACCTTCAAGAGGTGATGAACTGTGCGGCAAGACTGATTTTAGAATATCAAAGCATGAACACATCACTCTATACTTGGTGAAGTTGCACTGGTTTCCGGTGGAATACAGAATAACCTTTAACAATAACTCATTGATGTGTCTTCAAGTCTGGTCCTGCTTACCTGAATAACTTGGTATCCTTGTATCAGCCAAGTAGGTATTTAAGATCGTCCGACACAAACTTGCACGAAAAACCGAAATACCGAAAAAAGTATGGATATCGGACCTTTTCTAATGTTGCTCCTCGAATTGGGACGAACTTCCAATACATCTGCGACGAACCGAGGATATTTCATGTTTTAAGAAAGCACTTAAAACACATCTTTTTAAGAAAGCGTATAACGTTTAGTGATCTAAATCAGTATTTTAGTATAGTCTAGTCACAAACATTTTTAGAATTGGATAATTAACTAGTATGTAATGCGCTTAGGTGAGGAAGCTAAATAAGCGCAATATGGTGATGATGATGATGATGATGATGATGATGATGATGATGATGATGATGATGATGATGATGATGATGATGATGATGATGATAACGATGATGATGGATAATGTTAAATATAAAGATTCGACATTCACGTAAGTTATTGTTTTAAAATTTTAATTTTTTGATTCCAGCTCAACTCTTTACAATATGATTAAATAATTCTAAAAACTTTGTCGGAATCGTTGACACTTATTCATTATAAATATGTAAATTTCTAAGCTTAAAAAAAATCAGATTATAAAATTTGCTAAAATAATGCTTAAAAGCTTATTTATATGTAAAACTAAATAATCAATATGAAGTTTAAATATTGGAAGTGGGTATGAATACAGCCACAATGTGTGTGCCGCCATGACATACACGAAGAAAACAATAAAAAGTTGATAGTAAACTGCTAAATGTTTTGTTCATAAGTGCAAATTTTGTATTAATTGAATATGTTAAGTTTAATTAAATATTGATATTTTCGATATATATTTATAAAACTAGCATGGATATTGATAAATGTAACATTTGAACAGGATATCATATTTTCGCTCATATAATTCAAGGTGAGAGTTTTTCCTTTTCTTCTTAAATGGGGAAAAAGATGTGAAGCTTGTTATTTTTAAAAGGGGGAGATGTTTATATGCATAGGTTTATTGTTTAAGCTTACACCTTTGCATTAATACCATATCGCGCGATCATATTTGAATGATTTGGGCGTTTCCGAATGAAGTCACCAAACAAGTAAGACGTCTCTCTCTGTTTTTACGAAGACATAGAAGTAGGTACTTAATTATAGAGTCATATTATCCTCTCCGTAAATTGATCTGAATTCTTCTGTTAACTTCAGCTTAAAGTTTTTCCTTTAGGTGGTTAAGGTGTAATTTAGAGGAGGATCTTAAATTTATAATCATTACCGTCTCTGTAAATTGACACAAAAATGATCCCTATTACCTAAAATTACATTTGTGATCTAGGCTATACATTTACCCCCAGGACGAGTGTATTGGGATCTTTGCTTTGTGTTCTTTCCAATTCAATGAGTTATGATGCAGATGAGTTTAGCTCCGTCGCTGCAATTAGAAACAGCAACATTATGAAAAATACCTGTTACTCAATGAAAATGAACGAATCATGTACGCAACAATCGCTGAATTACTTCTACCTCACTCCCCATTTTTTTAATTAGTTGATTTTGTATTTTCAGTATCGATCTACATTTTATCATCAACGATCAGAACAATTGGGAAACAGGGGACTCATCGAAACCAAATGTACGATGTCACGCTGTGTAAACTTTATATTTTATGTTTCTTATAGCACTTCCTCAAAAAGCTTGATAAATTTCCCAGTCTCTTAAATTTGATAGTGAGTATTAACTTTATATAAAGAAGTAGTTAATATAAAGTAGTAAAAATAGTTTGGGCAATGATTTGACAAATATAACAAAAATAAGGGCTTTCTAAAAGGCTTATAGCAACAGTCTATTTAGTAAATATTAACGGTACATTTTCTATTGTGAACTATATGCTATGATAGTACATAACTGTTATATGTTGCGAATACTTAAACGGTTTATGTTAGAAATGGAAATATAGCGCTGTTTGTTTTACATAATGACCAGTTTAGTACATAAGGCCAAACAATTTTTAAGCTCGTAGCTTCATTTTTTGTCTTTTCTGTTACATCTGAGAGTATTTATTTATTTTCTTGGAGACTTTTATGCTGCTTATTGTTATACAATTTGCAGAAACAAAATTATATTTAGAAATTGTATCCGAGAGATGTTCAGAATAAACTTTATTTGATTTGAGCTCGTAGCTTCATTTTTTGCCTTTTCTGTTACATTAAATCTCCCTACTAACAACGTATTTTATGTTTGTATTTTATGCTTCTTGTCTGTCGTGTATAATTTGTTAAATTTGCATGTATCTTTCTAACATACATGCATTTAATTTTTGTAAGGTTGTTAGAGCTACCTTATATGAAGAGCTACATATGTTTTGGTACAAATAACAGTAATGTGACTTACAGCTTTATTTTGGCATGAAATAATTGTAATTACAACTACTCAACTGCATTACATTGGTCATTTTTGCAATAATTCACATTATCTGATAATATATCAATATGTCATTCATATCATTATATTATATATCAATTGTCATATTTATCCGAGAGAAGTATTAACAACATTGACTATGGACAATGCCTCAGCTCACAAATGCTGATGTCAAGATTGATGACATATAAGTAACCCAAATTTCAAGATAGAAAGGCTGGCGTCAGTCACGATTTTAATGAAAAAATGGTATATCGTCAATATATCCGCCAATCTTTGGCGAATCGCCAAAAAAGTAATATCCAAGTGTTTCGGCCATTTTGTCATTGCCATACAAACAAAAGTAATAGCCACGTGGACATACATACAGCACCCTTCCATCAAAATTTTAGGATATTTCCAATTAAATCTTAGAAGATACGTTTTCATGAAAATTGGTTTTGACTAATAGCTCAGCCAATTTTAGGCCAATCGCGAAGAAACGTAGTAGCCAGGTGAGTACCAAAGCCTCCTACCTTTTATCACAATTCCAAGAGATTAAGGCCAAAAAACAAGAGACAATTTTCAATAGTGTTTTTGGCGAATCAACAAAAAAGCTATAGGCAGGTAGTTTTTAATTTTCGTTTCCATAATTCAAAATTTTAAGAAGGTAACATTATATTCCTGGTCTAGAAACGATGTTAGCAAGCCTTAGTTTTTTCGCCAATATCTCTTTCATTTTCTCCGAAATATGCAAAGCAGCAATACAAACCAGGTATGTACCATTGTCCACTATATATAACCAAAATTTCAAGACAGTAAAGCCGCTTCTGTGGTGCGAGTTAAGATTGTACTTACTTTTTCTCGTTTTTCGCCAATATTTCCTCCAATTTTTGGCCAATTACCATAACATTGACAGGTACGAATTATTATTGCTTCGTTTTCGTAAATTTTTATGACAGTCAGGCTATTTTGCTGGTTGGTTAAAATTTTGCAAAAAGTTTAATTGCCAATATTTCGATCAATATTTGGTGAATAGCCAAAATTTAGCCAGTGCTAAATTATGTAGCAAGCATTTATGCACACTTATGTGCACGCTTCCATTGAAACCATAGGAGGATATACTTTTTAACTGCGTTTCAAGCAATATTTCCGCCAGTTTTTGGCGAATTACCAAAAACAGTAATGGCAAGGTGGCTAGTACCGTTTTTACAAGGAAATGAGGTTATTTTCCAGGCGTTAGTGAACTTTTTCGAAAAATTCCTGCCTTTTTGTCAAAATTTCGGCTAATTTTGGCGAATCATAAAGATGCTTGCTACTTTTACTTAAAATTTCAAGAGAGTAATACTATTATCCTGCAGTTATATAAGACTTTGCTTATTTTTTTGTTTGTTTCTTTTCACTAAAATTTCTGTCAGTTCTTGTTCAATCATTAAAAAATGTAATATCTAAGGTAGGTGTTAACGCCTGCTACCTTTATGTAACTATTTAAGAAAAGCCAATTAAGTTTTTTTCGCCAACATTTCCTCCAATATTTGGCGAATGTAAAAAAAACTAACAATCACATAGTTTTTGATTTTTCGTTAAAATTTGCTTTGCTTCAACAAGCAAATTATCTTTGCTTCAACAAGCAAAAAAAGTGTAACGCATGCTAAGTATATCACATGCTAATAATAATTTAGAGACAGTCAATCTATTCTCCTGGAGTTAATTAATATTTTACGAATAACGTTTAGGTTTTCACCAAAAGTATGCTAAGTTTTGGCTAATCACCAAAATTGTACCAGCCAGGTCTCAAAGGATTCTGTTACCTTTTCTTAAATTTCAAGACTTTCAGAGCATTTTCCTTAATATCATCAAGATGTTACTAATATTTTTTTTTTTGTTTTTTTTTTCTCCAAAATTTTCCCCAGGGTTTTGGCCAATCTCAAAAATAACCGCATTAGAGATATTAATGCTTGGTATCTCTGTTTAAAATTTTAGGACAGTAATACTATTTTCTTTGAGTTATTTAAAATTTTACTGGTAAAGTGTTTTGGATTTAGCTAAAACATTCTCGCCAGGTAGTTAGTAGCATTTGCTACTCCGCTTAAAATTTCAAGATACTAAGACTATATGCCTTTAGTTCTTTAAGATTTTACGGATACTTTTGGTTCTTCGCCAAAATATACGCCCTATATTGGCTGAACACCAAAACAAAGTAACAGCCTGGTAGATAGTGATGCTTGCTACCTTTATTTAAAATTTCAAGACAAAAATATTCTTTTCTTGGAGATGTTTCAGATATAAATGAAAATTATTTGATTTTTCGCCATATTTTTTAATCACGAAAAATGTAACAGTGGTCGAAACGGGACTAAAAGAACAGCCATTTTTCGTTATTTCTAAGGAAAATGGTACCCTTCGAAAGTATAAACTTTCTAACATTTACATGATTCAAACTAACAGACTAATGCATTTGATATGTTATCGCAATAACTTATATCCCACATTGGTCATAAAACGATAGTTGACTTAAGATGAGATGGAATAAACAAGGTCCCTTCAAACAATGCTTAATTCAGAATGACCGCTACTATAGTAGTGGTTTACATGATGCTCCGGTAACTCCAGGGAAACTACTTTAGCCAAACAAAGATAAGGTTAGAAAATATAAACTCATAGACTGAGTATTTTAAAAATCAACAGCTTAGTGAACTAAACAATTATTATTTACAATAATTCTCCTTGTAAATATAAAGCAAGAGTATTTAATCGAAAATAAACAGAAACGCTCTATTCTCGCCTTACTACGAAGAGTTCGAATCGATCATTCTTACGTCAAATTGATGTATTGTGCAATAAATGCTGGCTACTAACACAGCATTTTGCTTAACTTAGTTATCGATTCGGTTTATCTCCCACATAATAACATAACCTTGAAGGCATCTTGCGTCTCGCATTTTTCAAGCACCCCTGACACCCAAAGATACCCCACCTTCCTCTAGATTCATGTAATATTCTCTGCCTTTTCGCAGTTTTCAGAAGTTGTGTTGAAACAATTTGCAGAGAAAACGATAACCATGGGTGTAAAATTTAGTCACACTCACTTTTATAAACAAATATAACGAACAGTTTAATGCAACGATAACTGAGAGGCAATCATTTGTTGTTCTAACGTGAATCTATCCTTCAAAGATTTTACACTGAGGGTTTGTCTATTTTCATTGCCTTTTTTCACTTTGTTATAGTATTCAAATTTAAATTTTGTATACACATTAATTAAAATATATACAACACTACTGATAAAGACTGATATTAGACTGACGTATGGCATCCACATATAGTTCAATTCAAATAACAAACCCATCAGAAATGATCCCGAGAATCCAGCAACACTTGACGACATTGAAATAACAGACCCTATAGCGCTTGTCAGTGGAGTATATTGGCCAATCCAAAGGTAAATTAATCCGCACATTGGTGATCCACTGATCCCAGCCAGTGCGACACTTATCCACATTAGGTTATCGTTTAGAACTGGGGTTAGCACCATGAGACTGTAAGCTATTAATGAAATGGTTAAATTTATGGATATTAATTTGGCGGGTTTCAATACATTGACTATTAGAACTGCTAGAAATCGACCAAATCCTTGAGTTCCAGTATATAGTGACGTCAGCAGAGAAGCATGATTAACAGTCCATTCAAGTTTTCGGATTGCAAAAGAAGAAAGAAAAATTGTTGGCACATAAATGAAATACATGATGAAAAAATAAAACAGTGCACCTACTGAAATAATTACGAATTTGACTGATTTGTTACTTAAATTTGTGTTATGGCTACCTTCTGATTTTGATGACACTTGCGATCTTATAGATCGTTTATTTGTGAAAAATACGATAAAGTATATTAAGGATACAATTAAACCAAAACCACCAATTATAACATATGGGTATTTGACTCCCGACACATGACCAGAGCAGTCAAAAAAGGATCCAGTGTCACTGGAAATACTGCCATTGTGTTCTAGCTGTGTTATATTGTTGTGTAGCATTTCTGTAGCATGTAACAGGCGACAATTGTCAGGAATGTCCACTAGAAAGAACATAGCAATGATTGGAGACAGGAACATTCCAGTACTCCACATCACATAGTATAACTGCAAAAAAGAAGCTTGCATTGGATGTCCAGTCCATAAATTAAACAAAATTCCAGGCACACTAGAATGTATGATACCTTGTCCAAATGTCATAGCAGTTACCATTGCCTGGTATCCAAATAGATGTGGCATAAATGTTGAGGCTAGTGTGAGCAACCCCATGACGAAAATAGTCAATGCATGCAAAAGACGCTGATTAAACCGATGAAATATTAAACCCGTTACGAGGCAACCAAAAAAATACGAAACGTTAGACAAAGCGATTCCTCTTGACACTTCTGATGTAGAGCATTGGAATAGTATTGTTATATGGACCAGCGTTGGTCCGAATATACCGCTGATTAAGCCCACAAATACACCACTCATGTAAACGCAAGCAGTAACAGAAATTTGCAGCCACATTGAGTAGTGGCTACTTGTACCACTACATTGCTGAGCTCTAAGTTCCGAACTGGGATTTATCTTGTCACTCTCTTTGTCTTCTTTGATGTGTATTGAAGAGGCACCATTTTGCCGTAGAGGATCATTTGAATGATTTGCTTTCGAGTCCAAAGATAGAAGACTAGTTATGATGTCATTTTCTCTATTTTGTATATCCATTATTAGACGTGCTTATGTATTTTATGAAAGCATTGATAAAGTCTTGCTTCAGAAATGTATTAATGTTTCCCTGCAACGAAATTGTATTGGGTGCGATATTTGCACCTGATGTTTATCCACACACGTTATCAAAGCAGCGCTTCTTCATCTATTTAAAGCAATTCATTAAATTACAGCCAAATAAGTAGCATCGAGTTAGCATATGTAATGTTATGCATTGACTGCATACGCTGCATATTTTAGCTGTCGATACGGTAGCCTGATGCGCATAAACAATGGCCTTATAAACATAATTACTGCAAAGTTGTATCCATCTAATAACATGTCGAAAGTCCACAAGTACAACAAAGACTAATGCATTATAAAAATTTCCATTGTTATATTGTTCTAGAAGTATTGCTAACCATTTTTAGCGCAGGTTATTGTGACCTGGGTCCAGATAACTATCCTGTCTTACTTAGATAAACAGAGACACTAAAGAGATTTGTGAAGTATGTTGTAGTAAAAGGTCAATGTTATTGCTTACTGCAATGTCCTTCAATAGGATTATCTCAACGAAAGAATATTACAATATATATTTTTGCTGTAATTATTATACTATTCGTTATATTATTCTAGATACCAATCTCATTTTTTGCTGGACGTTACTGTAATGTCCGTTTGATGTCATTTAAGTCCCACTTTTCTCATTACTGAAGAAATGAAAGCTTAAGAATGTTTCAAATATAATAGATGAACAGAAACACTAGGTATCATCCGAATACTTCTAATTAGGTTACAAAAGACCGTATGTTTGCTTATTAGTCGTTTTCATATTTTACATCAATAGCTGAAACATGTAATGTACAATTTAATGCATTTATATCTAAGAGTCCATCATGTGTTCTTCTTGTGTGAATCCAACCTTCAAATATTTCAGAAAAAAGGCATCTGCTGTCTCATTACTTTTAATGACACCATTACAATGTTCATATTTAAAATTCACACAGATATTAATTTAAACAGGTGCAACATTACTGTTAAGTGTTGAGATTAAACTGAGGTATGCCATCCACATGTAGCTCAATTCGAATTCGACCAGTTTTGATACCAGCATTTGGGAGCGCAAAACAAAGGAGGCTTAAAAATATAATATTCATTGCAAAAATTGTTAGAAGTACTGAGACACTACCAGTGGTATGAACAAATTTTCGAGAAAAAGTCTTTTTAACAAATTTTAACAAATACCTTTCAACAGTTCTCTTGTCAAATTTCACCAATTAGTACAAAGAGACAAGATTTTACCTAAAGAGGTTTCGGATTCGCCAGGTTGACAAAAATGATGATTCAAAGTAATATACTTTTGGCGAAGTTATGAAATAAATATAAATCTGCTACACTTTCGTTAAAGACCGTTTCAACAGACAGCCAACTAAATATAAATCACCATACATTCTTTTAGCTAAACGGGACTCGAATCGTGAGGCTAGTACATTCTCTAATACAGTTATAAACACTGTGGATCGACATCAAAGCAGCACAATCTATGCAGGGTGCTTAAGTCCAGCATAACTTTGCCGCTGGTTCAGCATGATGAGTTTATTTCTCATTTATATTCTTGAAACGTTCTTTGCACAATGTGTTGAAATCTTGCATTTAAACCGGTCAGAAATTATGAGATAAAATGACGTTATTCTGACGTCACAGATCAAAAAGAAGGTCACCAAAATGATATTTAAAATAATCTCGGGACGTATTTTCCCTAACCTTTAGGACATGACATGACAAGACGCTGATGTCTACGTCAGAAGTCAACACTTTTTCAAATTGATCATCTAACTATGGTTCCTGTGTACTAAATTTCAATGACCTTGCTCGAGCCAGAGGAGTCGCGTGGAAGTGAAAATAAGTGATGAAAAAGACCAACAAACAAGAAAAAGCCAAAAAAGTAAAAGGAAAAAGTTTGCGATTTCTATTAAACCCACAACTCCTTGGACTGGAAGTCCCATGTGCAAACAACAGATCCTAAAGAAATTATCCCACAAAATCAACCTGACAGGAGGCAACCAAAACATGAAACGGAAAATAAAGCGAATCATTCTGAAACATCTTATGCTGAACATTGGAATTGTATTGTTGTATTAACTAGTGGTGGACCAGTAATATCCGTGACTGACCCCACCAATAGATTACTCATTTAAACGAGAGCGTAATAGATATTCTATGTTACGTGATGTAATTGCTAATTGTACCATTACTTTGCTTAGCTGTGGTTTTAGTGTTGATTGTACTGTTGTCATTCTCTTTTCCTTCTTAGATGTATTTTAAATCTACAGTTAGAGGAGCAGTTACATTGTCGTTCTCTCGACTCTGCCTATCTATTATCACAAGTGCAGTAAATCCTGGTTAATCCAAACTGAGTTGTTGCTGGCAAAATTTGTATTGATTATGAAGGCGTTGCTCAGGTTATACAATAATGGCTTGCTTTGCCTACTAAATATATTATTGGTGGTGATACAGGCAATCTGACACATCCCATTGTATCTCACATTGTTTTCTCTCTCAATTTTACAAAGGTGGCAAAGATTCCCGACTCCTCATTTTCCCAGTATTCAATCAGGACATTAATACATCCAATAAATCCCATCACAGAATATTTTAAGCTAAATTGAAGTGAACGATCAATTAAAGTGAGTGAAACTGGTAAGTTTGAATTGAAATTTTTCGGTATCTGGAAATTAAGTCCCGTTACAACTAAAGTTCAATAGACTCAGCACATGAAAAAAAAAACAGAATTATCTTTTTTCTCGTTGACTATCTCATCCCATTTTCAAAAAGAAATACCGTACCAAAACACGGTAAAACGTGCTGAAATTTAGAATGTCCAGATAATTGCTAAACAAACAGTAAGGATAAGTGCCTCAGTAACACATACAACATATATTTCCACTCATATACTTCAATACAATTCACAGAATGCAGTTTACCTTATCATAACATTTTCAATTTTGTTCAATATTGTTCAATGACCTTTTCTTACAAACACTGTACACTTGAACACATAGCGGACGTTAGACCAGACAAGGTAACTACGTAACGGTTTTGACAGGACGCAAACAAAAGAAGTCATGTTTGTTGCAGTACATTCTGATTGATATTATCTGGGAGACACACAAAAAGAATTGAAATATCTTGCTATTTGTTGTCCGATTTACACGGATAATTCATGCAGTAAAACTACACTTTTATCCGGTATCTGGAATAGAGTGGAGGTTTCCTTATTTACCAGGTTCTTATTGTATTTAAAACAATGGGAAGTTAAAATGGACTGGAATATCTTGTTCGTATTAGGGAGTTTTTCACAGTGTACCTGTTTGTCTAGAATAAGGTTTTACTGTACCTTTTAACTTCTTTAATCAAAGTATATATATTTTATAGTATGTAGTATAGTGTAGTTTAGAGTATACGTTATATACAGTATACAACACATATTTTTCACTAATATTTATCCATACTTCGTACCTCATATGCGCATGTCTTCATTTGATCAAGTCAATCAAATTAATTAATTAATTTTGTATTCAAACAAGTAATATTAATGCAAGCATTCAGCTGATCCAGAATGAGCATATACAGTAATTTGTGCTGATTGTATATCCAGCATGCACAACATAAGCTGTGGCTGTATAACCAAGACAGAGGACAAATTCATGAAATATTTAGTGTAACTTTTCGTCTATCAAACAGCATATTCATTTCCACGTGACTTATTCTATGAAATAATTCATTAAATAATGCAATGGATCTGGCTGGGACACTACTTTTATTGCTTACATGTATCTTCTTCAGATTATGTTTATCTTTCTTTGGATACTCATTTGTTTGTTTTTTTTTTTTTGCATATAAGTATTGTGTTCAGTTGTTGCGAAACTAGTCGTGCAGTCGTCAATATCAACCTAATTTTGGCCGTAACGACTAGTTTTGTTTCAAATTGCTCGCTATAAGTTTCCCTCTATGTATTTCATTATCTTCCACTTAATTAGTACCAATAATAATCTTTCAATTTTTTTGCATTTTTATTTGAAAGAATATCTGCACATCGTATTCCATGCAGGATAAGAGATTATCATTTTATTCAAAAGAAATAAAAAATAATTAAAGCAGAAAAGATTGTTTGTTTTCATTCTAACAAATATATTATCTGACTACAAAATATAGCCTGGCTGTTAGTCGTCCAGATGACGAAGAACTTTGTACATGACGTAGAACTTTGCACACCTACAGCAGACCTATTCGCTATAGTTCAATGACTGTAATAGGCATGACAGAATCTTTGGCAGCTCATTGAATGCATGAGTATTAAAATATTAAGTCATCAGTTCATAGAGATAAACGCAGAAACAATTACACAAAATGCCCCAGATTTGACACAGCATATATTCCATAAATGAGAAACAGAAATAAAATTTTTATAATACAATTTTAAAGATTGTAATGTAATGCAAATATATTTGCACTGCTTGGTTCCCTCTGCCGGAATTCCCTCTTGCCAGTTACATTTGAACATTTTGTAAGAAAATTAGGCAAGAAATGGAAAACAGTGTTATACTGAAATCAGCTGGTTATTTGATTCAAAGTCTATACAGTGGTCAAATGGGTACAATGCTATGATCGATCTTATTGACAGGAACAATCAACTACCAAAATACCAGAGATTCGTGTCTTATTGTCTTGCATTGCGATTCTCTCCTCTGTCACATATCTTTCAGAGTTCTGTATTCTCACATGTAAATATTGCAGTCTAGAAATTACCAAACATATACATCAAAAAGATTTCTGAAGCTCTATTATTTTCGTTGCGTGAACGGTGTTTGCATACTTCAACCTACTTCTAACAACTTCGCCAGACAGGTTGTGTACACATGCAATATATATATAGTGTGTGTGTGTTTTTGTCGTTCAGTGTACTGGAAATCCTCACGTGGCAAAACCGACTGTTCACGTTTTGAGCATTTAATGCGCATAAATATCATACTGCACAAACTCATAAATCCATTGATATTCACTATGAGAAACATTTTAAGCAATTTCGGGATAATTCAAGCGACGTAAAACACTTCCATTTGATATAAATGATTTGTGAATATGTGTATAAAGGTTGCATTAAGTTGAGACAAATAATGTCGTTTTAAAAGCAATAGAGTTTAATTATAGCTACAACGTATGATACATGGAATTTACATTTAACTGATTTTTTCAACCATCAAAGGAATGGATAAAGGGAACAAATTAAGAGATTCACATGCACGGTTGAAGTTGAAATTGTAGCAGTCAGAAAAATTACTATCGCAAGGTCCTTGTGCGATGTGGAGCTTAGAAACAATCTAAAACCAGATTATAGCAACGAATTTATTGGTGGAAATTCCTCCTGGTATTAACAGAAACCTACTTAGAACAATTGCTCGATTTAGTACAACATATAATGACAACCACACCAGCATAAATGTCCTTGGACAAAATACGACCTTCTACGACACTGTAATCTAAGTTGCGTGTGCAATCGATACTGCAGATGTACGGTAGGTTTGCGTCATAACTGGTTTATACTTTCTGTATAGTGTCGCATACTCGATGAATCAACCATCCATTAAGGCTTCCAAAATACAGGAATATTCCTATTCAAAGTGGAGAACTTTTACTTTCGAAGTTATTTTTATACTGACGGTTTTACTCACTTTCTGGCAGTTCAACTCTTTTATTTATTTAACACCCCCACCCAAAATTGATTGCAAAATTTGAACTTTTACACATATCTTGCAATCTTATGGAGTTCATCCCATAGTTTAATATGCTGATGGAGAATCCATGGTGTCTATTACACATGTCTGGAAAAGTCAGTTAATTTTCATAACTTATGCCGTGGTATCTGTAGTAGTACTGTTTGGATGTACTGGAGTATTTTTACCTTAAGCAAAACACGCTTGTTATAATCACACCTGTATGATATGCCATTATCTCATATCTGTAATTTTTATTTGTTGCAGCCACTTTGTATGCGAGGCAGAGGCGTAAGCAGCGTAATGCCGGTGCTGAAATTGAAGAAAAGTCAGACTTATAGGGCTTGTTATTTCAGAAGCAGGTGTAATATGTCACTGTTAAGCAATAAATGTATCAGAAGTATCCCAAGTTAAAGATAAACTCTCTTACAAATGTGTTATGAGGACTTATTTTAGCCCCACTCACATGTTCAGAGGTAGGGCAATACATAATCCAATTTGAATGGCATCAGCCCCTTTATGCTTACACTACCCTAAAACGGGGGGGGGGGGGGGGGCGGGGCGGTGGTTTACTGCTTCTCTTCATAGATTTCAAATTTTCATATTTAAGCTTAATCTGCAGAGAGAACAGGAGAAAGATATTGAGGATGCCCTTATCATTGGCTATTTTCTAGATCTGGTGCTGTGTATAAATGTAATGCGGATTTGACATTACCACATGCGCTTAATATGTGCAGTAGCTGGATTTTATTAGCAATGCAAATACTTTTCACATGAATACATTTGCATCGCAATCATTGCATTTAAATCATTCAAACATAGCTCAGTATTCCAGCTATTGAAATGCGACGGATTCGAAAAGTCCAACTTGCAAACATGTCAGTAATTTGACTAACCATAATGAAGTTACTTAAAATACGACAGCTTGGCACAAGACCATGGAGAGAAGACACTAATTTGTCAAGTTTCTCAAGATATGGGCTTTATTTTTTGCATTTTTGCTATTTTTTCTAATTTTTATCAATTGAAAGGAATAATGTTAATGACAGGTGATGGTTTTAAATAGTGATTTATCACTAGCAACAATTTCTCGAACCGTTTGGCCATGGACCACAATTAATTTTACATAGACTTTCTGTATAACATTTTGAAATCTGGCACTCTCCACAACATTGTACGATCTAAAACAACCACAAAATCAGATGAAGTAGACCTTTAGAAGAATAGAAATCAATAGAAAAATGCGGTCTTTCGATTGAATATTTTGCTATGCTGATTAGAAAATAGCAATCGTGTTATTCCCAAGTTTTGGAAGACAGATTTCCACTTGTATTTTGCTGATTTTAAAAAAATTGTTACGCATAGACCAATGAATATTTCACAGCAATTTTGTCCTAAAACAATCCAGCCTGTTGTAAATATTTTACAATGATAATTTGTATTTATTGACTGCACATGTGTTACATAATACATTTACCGCGGCACTGTTTTTGGTTTTACTCCTTGCATGTTTATGTTCTACCAGGAAATGTAATTGTGGTATATGGCCTATCAGGGACGGAAAAATTTGAATTCAAAATAAATACTCTAGCACAATAATTTCTAGTATGTTGCACAACACACAATCAGTTATGACGCTAATCGCTTCATTGGTTAGAGAACTAGAGGCGTTTGAATTGCGCTCTTCAAAACATAAAAATTGCTCAATGCTCGATTCTTAGAAAATAAAATTTTAAATCTTTCATCCTTCCATTTATTTGTAACCCATGGTTTTATATACCATGCCATGAATCACACAAATGCACTCTTATATTATGATTGGTCCTACCTGATGCAGCCATACAAGACGTTTTTAGTATTCCTTAACTAATATATTTTATTTATTATGACCAATTATTGCATTATAGTACTAAACATCGCAATGTGGTATGTATGGATGTGATATGAGCGCAACGCCACTATCAGCAGACTTACGGCTATCGTTTCCGGTAACACCTTTTGTTTGGGGAACACATTTTGTTTCAGAAACGTGAAACGCGTTTAGCAATTATCACTGAGTACTCTGAAATCCACGAGCGGACCTTCAGCATAGATGTCATTGTGCTCAGAGTAAAAATTTCGGACCGTGTTTGTTTTCTTCAACTATGGCAAGCTTTTCCGGATAACTATTTCAAGATGGTTAGGGCCAGTAGGGTAAAATTTGAAAAGGACATACTGTAGCATAAATTCATTTCAGTTTTGTAATATTTTCTTTTCATTCTCAAGTTTTTATATTAATCTCGCATTAGAAATTCGTCCTGTTTTAAAAAAACTGTTTGAACATATCTTCCAACTCCACCTGAGTTACTGTCCGGAAGATGATTACTTTAGATTGTTGCGATATATACTTTGCTTGCTGTTTTGAAAGTTTGGACTCCCTCGTATCCGTTTTTTTGGTGATGGATTAGCTCATTCGGTTATGGCGTTGGTCTTATAATCCCAAGGGTCCGGGTTTGAATCCGGGTAGATGTGGTAAGCAGCCGTTTAACGCTCACTCCGACTACCTTAGTCAAGCGAATCTTTTAGGCTATAACATCTCTGACGGGATAAGGAATTAACTCCCACTAAGGCTTTCTACCATCCCTTAAAATATCTGTGTTTCTAAAATAATAAGTTACATTATATCTGCATAATAGTTATCTGTAGTCACTGTGGTAAGACAACACTGTTTTAATGTGTATAGTTCTTTAAAATCTTGCGACATTAATCTATTAGAGGCACAAAGCTGTTCAGAAAACCATAGTTATTTTCTCTCTCTGTTTGAAACTAAAACAGCAAAATAAGACATATACATAATTACAGCTCAATAAATGTGTAACAATGATAATTATATATTGAAATTCAGCAACTCCAATAAAAACCAGCGTACTGCACTCCAGTGGCGATAGTCTAACTTAACCACACAGATTAACTGAAATTACCTCACAACTCATAGGCTTTTTTGTAATACATGGTGAATCTGTGGCAAGTATATTGTTGAATATGATAGACACAAGAGCAAATACGCGTTGGAACATCCAGCTCATAATGAATTACATGATCCACCTTTCTAGCTTATAAAATAGGACATGTAAGTGCACTACATACTCGAACAATATATCGGTAAAATGCATTATTGGAATACTAACTGCTTAGGATATAAATTAATATACTGTTTACTACAGCTTATTATATACTGACTGGATGTAAGTCTTGCTTACAATTAGTCAAGCAATAGTTTCAAATCCAATGTGATTGTTAGTATAACTTAATACTCACCATTTAGTTCTCAGCTCAGACGTTTTATTTATACTGTTTTTGGCATACCACAAATGTTTTAACAATAGACAGCAAAAATAAAGAGGACGAAATTGTGATGACTCCTCACTGCATGGACCAATAGTAAATCCTTCAAATGATCACCTATGGGAAAATCGAGCCTGTCTAAGATACAGCGAAGAAGATAGGAACAGTGAAAGTATTATTTTCAGCCCAGAAATCAGTGCGAACCAGAGCAGTAAAATAAAGAACGTTCTCTCAAGGTGGCTGTAAATATCCGTTACCGCTTGCATTTAGATGAGTGGTGTATTTCTTGGCTTAATCACTGGTAATTGGGGTCCAACACTGGTCCACATAACCATACTGTTCAAATGCTCAACATCAGAGGTGTCCAAAAGAATCGCTTTATCTAACGTTTCATATTTCATTGAATCTCTCGCGACAGGTCTGGCATTTGATCGATTCAATCCGCGGCAATTTCATGCATTGATTGGGTTGTCCTCTGTAGCCTCTACATTTCTGCCAACTTATACGGATACCAGGCAATGATGGCCGCCATGACATTCGGACAAGGCATCATCCATTCCAATGTGCCTGCAATTCTGTTTAATTTAGGGACTGGGCATCCACTGCAAGCCTCTTTTCTACAGCTATACCATGTACTATGGAGTGTGGGAACGTTTCTGTCTCCAATCATTGCTATGTTCTTTCTAGAGGATATTCCTGAAAACTGTCGCTTGTTGAATGCGGAAATGCTGCAAGACAAATTAACACAACTAGAAAACATTTATAATGTTTACAACCACACTGGATCCTCTGGATCCTTTTTGGATAACAATGACTGCTTTATCGATGCCTCGGGAGTGAAATATCCGTACGTTATCGTTGGTGGTTGCGGTATAATTCTATCCTTTCTCTACATTTTTGTGTATCTCACAAATGAACCAACAATAAGATCGGACATGTCAAAATCCAAAAGTAATCACACCCAGATTCAAATAACAATTCAGTCAAATTTATAGCTATTTCAGGTGCAATGCTGTATTTTTTCATCGTGTGTTACGTTTATCTCCAAGGAATTTTTCTATCTTCTTTTGCAATTCGAGGACTTGGTTGGACTGTCAATCATGCCTCTCTGCTGACGTCACTCTATACTGGAATTCAGGGACTTGGTCGAATTTTAGCAGTACTAGCAGTCAATGTATTAAAACCTGCTTAATTGCTTTCCATAAATTTGACTATTTCATTATTAGCTTACATCCTTATTGTAGAAACCGCTATGACGAGCGATTTCTGTTTTATTTTTAAATGGGCTAAATCTGTGAATAACTCTGTATTTTTGGGCGTTCAATTTCAACTTTAAACGTGGTTTTGTGACGTAATTACAGATGTTTTGATGCTATTTCTCAATCAGTATAGTAAGAACTGCCATTGCTTTAATGTAATGATGTATTGTACGACCGGATAACCTGGTGGTTTCAAAGAATCCAAGTAAATACTGCTTTCCCTTACTGAAAATAACTTATTTGTTTTTGTGTAAAAGATAAGACATTATGCAACAGCCTTCCGCACCCATCAAGGGTCTCTGGGTGGGGGTTTCCATGTTTGCCATATGGGTTATTATGTAAGTAAAATCTGTCAGATCTTTGGTTGCCATAGTGGTCAAATTAGATAAGTTTATTGGGTCAATGATTCGGCCTATTGTTGTAGAATACTTTATATACTGTAGCCAATAAGATCCCGAATTGGTGACGGGGCACGTGTTGCACTGCTCCACACTGGGGTAGAATTTGGGTATAAGAATATGTAATTTTGTCCCATCTTGGAGTGATTCCGAGGTAGCGCACTCGAGATAAAACACGGATAAACAGAAGGTGTAGGTCCTAAGAATTGGACAAATTTAAGGGTCCCACAAGGGGGCAAGAATTGAAGGTTCAAACGGTACTTATGAGATCCTAAAGTGAACAAAAAGTTAAGGTCCAAAAGCGGACAATTAAGATAAAAGAACTGGATAATTGTAACATCCTAAAGTTGGACAGTTATTTGAGGCTGTTTATCAAGAATAAGTACTGAATCTCTAAGTGGATAAATGGGTGCTTAAAAAAACACGGATTTATTTTAGAAAGTTGTAGGAGGAGCCAAAATAGTTTTCGGTAAGCTATTGTCATTTTATTAATATTGTGTTGTTGTGATCACTTACCTGTATTTTAAGTGAAAAACGTAAAGGCCAATATTCCAGAGAATATGTCTGTACATTTCAGCGGTTTATTTCATTTGACAGCGATTTGTTTATGTATTGATACTTGTTACTTAATCGTCAGTTTAAGTGGAATTCTGGTTTAGTGAATAAGTGTCACAGCCGTGTACCTGAGATTAATGTGTGACTGAATATGTATTGTTTCGGTTACCGTTGATGATCTTTATAACAACGTTGAAGAACACGTCCATCAAGTTTTAACGCTGGTGACGTACCATTAGGTTTTCTGTGGGGTGAACGCAAGACAAGTTACCTGTGATATATAGGTAAACACATAACATTTTATTTGCTTAGAACCACAGTTCAGTATTTGTGAGTTCAGAGGTATATGTAATCAGCTGTATCTCGAAAGATATAGAAACGTGTGTTATTTGACAAAATCTGATAGAACCGCATGGTTTTGAAAGGAAATGGAAAGCTTTTTGATCTGATTAGATTTCAACTCATTTTTTCTTAATGTAACCCTTTAAAGGCCCAACGAGGACTATAAAAGCAGCCCTTAGCTCCTCCCATTGTCATTATGATTCTGGAGCTCAACGAGGCACGTTTTTACCAAACGTTTTGACAGATTTTGTTAAAATAAAATGGTCGATGAGTTAACAATTACTTTTTAACCATACTAAAAGTATTTTTACAACTGTTTGAAAAGAGTTTACATCAAAATTCAACTTTTAATCATATCACAATTTTAAAAACTGCCCAACCTCATTGTAAATTCCACGTGTTTTACGCGACCTAATTGTTGCTTGATTGACGCTGTCAAAACATTGACCCATTGATGCTCATTGAACAGCATGTTATAGGGAGCCATTCCAAGCAAAACCGATTTCACACATTTTCCCTTTCAACTCCTTTGTCTAAGCTGGACTGACAGTGTGGGTACAAATATGCTGCATAAATTAACTGTTATCTTCAGTTGGTCATTTCGCACATCGCACAAAGACGTTTATCTTAAGGTTGTAAAATCTGTATAAAATTGATTGATGGCCTTTTCCAAGAAAGTGAGAATAGGGGCGGACTCGGTGCCATGGCTAAAAGCAGTGTTTTCAGTTGGGCCTTTAACAGCAGAGAAAACATATTTTGGATGGTGTGACGTTTAGAACGTCTTAACTGTGTGTCATTAAACAGTGTGCAAAAAATATTATTTTAGGTCCGAATGACGGGAGAAATATTATGATGTCTGGTTTAAAGTATGGAGATAAAATATATACAAAAACGCTAAATAGCCATTTTGTTTAGTATTTTACTATACACCTCTCTTTTCATGATAATGGTTTAGTTTCGACTTTTTTTATCTTGACCGTGATCGAAATGGCAAGGTCACCTAGGTGCTTCTTATGTAAGTCGTTTCCCTACAAAACTGCCGACGCACAAACGACGTCGGTAATCTCTAAATAGTATCGGCAGCGTTGGCAGCTGATTTGAAACAGCGTTTATACGTCGGATATACGGCGGAATATACACGCATTTTTAGAAACATCGTATATGCATCGAAAATGCGTCGGAAAAAAGATGCCGATATTGCCAACGCGTATTATATGTATTTTTTTAAACGTCTATAAAACGCATATTTTCCTATGTATAGACGACGTCGGAAATACATCGGAAAAAAGACGTCGATATTGCAATCGTACATTATACGTATTATTTTATACGTCTATAAAACGCATATTTTCCTATGTTTAAACGACGTTTGAAATACATCGGAAAAAAGATGCCGATATTGCCAACGTGTATTATACGTATTTTTATACGTCTATGAAACGGATATTTTCCGATGCTTATTCGACGTCGGAAATTTTTCGACTGACGTTTTGTAGGGGACATTATGAAGAATCAATAATGGAGCATTATGAATATACTTGAAAATTATCATTTGCCTCAATAAACTATCCCTCAGCAAACATAAAAGTAGTGTAGAAAGAGGGGTTAGGCGCCACTTTGTGACGTCATACTGTCTGGAAGTGACGTCATCATGTCTGGACCGGAAGTTACGTCATAGTGTCTGTTTGTTTCTATCTGCTTCAGTTTTTTGGATGGAGCGCGCGCACGTGTTGGGATGACGTCATGATGAAGGGTAAACGTCACAGCAGAGTGTGCGTAAACGAAACGTCATTTTGTTTTCGTAATTTGAAATAACGGACTTCCGTTGAAGTGTGGAACTTATATTTGTAACATGCCGCCATTTTAACTGTGTAAAAAGTGAAAAAGTGGGATAACTTTCGTTATAGTTGACCGATTTGAATGAAAATTTCACTGTTTGATTCAGTTTTATATCTAGTTTTGTTATAAAGTGGTCACAGGTTATTTACACCGGTGGCTGTATGCATTTTTGTAACATGCCGCCATTTTAACCTTGTAAAAAGTGGAAAATTGGCATAACTTCCGTTATACTTGGTTGATCTACATGAAAATTTCACTATTTGATTCAGTTTTATATCTAATTTTGTTATAAAGTGGTTATAGGCTATTTGCGCAGCTGGCTGTATCATTTTTGTAACATGCCGCCATTTTAACTTTGTAAAAAGTGAAAAATTGAGATAACTTTCGTTATACTTGGTCGATTTACATGAAAATTTCACTGTTTGATTCAGTTTTATGTAACGTTTTAACATTAAGTGGTTATAGGCTATTTACACCGATGGCTGTATGCATAATGTGACATGCCGCCATTTTAACTTTGTAAAAAGTGAAAAAAATGAGATAACTTTCGCTATAGTTGGTCGATTTGCATGAAACTTTCACTGTTTGGTTCAGTTTTATATCTAGTTTTTGTTATAATGTAGTCATGGGCTATTTGCGCAGCTGGCTGTAGGCATAATTTGACATTCGCCATTTTAACTTTTTAAAAAGTGGAAAAGTGTAATAACTTTCGTTATGGTTAACCGATTTGAATGAAAATTTCACCATTGAATTCAGTTTGATGTCTTAGTTTTACAGTAGTTTGTGCATAGGTGGGTTATTGGAATGGCGCGCGCCTACCATTCAAACATGTGTTTGAATTATTTTTTTACGTCAAACTATTGTTCAACAAGTTGTTTAGCAATTGTACAACAATTGTTTAACAAACTGTTGTTCAACATGTTCAACATGTTGTTGAACATGTTCAACAACATGTTCAACATGTTCAACAACATGTTTAACAAGTTGAACATGTTCAACATGTTCAACATGTTCAACAACATGTTCAACATGTTCAACAACATGTTCAACATGTTCAACATGTTCAACATGTTCAACATGTTCAACATGTTCAGCAACATGTTCAACATGTTGTTGCACAAGTTGAACATGTTGAATATGTTCAACTTTTTCAACAACATGCTGTTAAACAAACTGTTCAACAAGTTGTAGTTCAAGCAAAGAAAAAACAAGACATATGTTGAATAGGTTTATTAATACATTTAAATACACTTAAATACACTTAAATATATACAGCTTAAATCTATAACAATATTATAACATTTATAGATTTACAAAGTCTTTATTATAATGTTTAGTCAAATAAGTCTATTTTTCTTCATCTGCTTCACTCTGTTCACTGGCATCCATATCACTTTCTTCGTCACTGCTTTCATCTTCCTCCTCCTCATCTAGAAGCTCTTCAAAGAATGCATCGTTTCTTCTTATAGCCGCATTTAGTGCCTTTGAATACTCGTAATGTTTTTCATCAACAAAGTAATTAAAGTCTTCTAAAATGGTTTCATAATGTTCGTTTTGTTGTAGACGTTGGGCATATTTGAATAGTCTCATAAACAGTTGTTTAAGTCGACGCTTATAAATGGATCGAAAGTCATCACTTGCTATGTCACGCGCATCTTCAAGCCCTTGTTCTTCATATTCTGAAACCTTTTCTTGAAATTTCGTATCATATTCATCGTAGACTTCTTGAACCATATCATACCAAACAGAGTCTGTTTCTGACTCACTTTCAGAGTCTGTTTCTGACTCACTTTCAGAGCTGCCGTCATTATCACCCTCAACACAATGTTCCATATGTTTGAACAAAGCTTCTTGACTGTTGTATAACGCACCACATTCTGTACAAGCATGTGCATTCTTTTCAGTCATGTTGACGCTTTGACTTTCCATAGAAGACTCATCTAAAATTTCAGTGATAGGTCGTTTCACAGGGTTTTCAATATCTATCTCCAATTCTTCTTCTTCTGAAGTGTGAGCATTCTTTAAGTGTCTTTTAAGACTTTGTGGCCAATTGTAAGATTTCAGACAAATGTTGCATTTATACATCCTTTCGGTTCAACATACACTTTTCAAGTGATGAAAAAGCCTTTAAACATAGCCTTATATACAACTTGTTGAACAACATGTTGAACATGTTCAACATGTTGTTGAACATGTTGTTGAACATGTTGTTGAACATGTTGTTGAACATGTTGTCTACGCCTAGGGGAGTTTAACGTCATAACGTCATTATGACGTCATCATTATGACGTCATTATGACGTCATCATTATGACGTCATAATGACGTCATTGGGACAGACGCGTGCTTAATCAAAAACTGTTTCAGCAGAATTTATTGCTGTTTGATATGAATGAAATGCATGTCTCACTCTTCCTTTTATGCTACTTAGATGTAATCAAAATATGGTGCGTAACTCGTCAAAAATGCCAAACTTGTTAAAATTGCTGACTCAGCAATTTTAGCAATTTTAACAAGTTTGGCATTTTTGACGAGTTACGCACCATATTTTGATTACATCTAAGTAGCATAAAAGGAAGAGTGAGACATGCATTTCATTCATATCAAACAGCAATAAATTCTGCTGAAACAGTTTTTGATTAAGCACGCGTCTGTCCCAATGACGTCATTATGACGTCATAATGATGACGTCATAATGACGTCATAATGATGACGTCATAATGACGTTATGACGTTAAACTCCCCTAGGCGTAGACAACATGTTCAACAACATGTTCAACAACATGTTCAACAACATGTTCAACAACATGTTGAACATGTTCAACATGTTGTTCAACAAGTTGTATATAAGGCTATGTTTAAAGGCTTTTTCATCACTTGAAAAGTGTATGTTGAACCGAAAGGATGTATAAATGCAACATTTGTCTGAAATCTTACAATTGGCCACAAAGTCTTAAAAGACACTTAAAGAATGCTCACACTTCAGAAGAAGAAGAATTGGAGATAGATATTGAAAACCCTGTGAAACGACCTATCACTGAAATTTTAGATGAGTCTTCTATGGAAAGTCAAAGCGTCAACATGACTGAAAAGAATGCACATGCTTGTACAGAATGTGGTGCGTTATACAACAGTCAAGAAGCTTTGTTCAAACATATGGAACATTGTGTTGAGGGTGATAATGACGGCAGCTCTGAAAGTGAGTCAGAAACAGACTCTGAAAGTGAGTCAGAAACAGACTCTGTTTGGTATGATATGGTTCAAGAAGTCTACGATGAATATGATACGAAATTTCAAGAAAAGGTTTCAGAATATGAAGAACAAGGGCTTGAAGATGCGCGTGACATAGCAAGTGATGACTTTCGATCCATTTATAAGCGTCGACTTAAACAACTGTTTATGAGACTATTCAAATATGCCCAACGTCTACAACAAAACGAACATTATGAAACCATTTTAGAAGACTTTAATTACTTTGTTGATGAAAAACATTACGAGTATTCAAAGGCACTAAATGCGGCTATAAGAAGAAACGATGCATTCTTTGAAGAGCTTCTAGATGAGGAGGAGGAAGATGAAAGCAGTGACGAAGAAAGTGATATGGATGCCAGTGAACAGAGTGAAGCAGATGAAGAAAAATAGACTTATTTGACTAAACATTATAATAAAGACTTTGTAAATCTATAAATGTTATAATATTGTTATAGATTTAAGCTGTATATATTTAAGTGTATTTAAGTGTATTTAAGTGTATTTAAATGTATTAATAAACCTATTCAACATATGTCTTGTTTTTTCTTTGCTTGAACTACAACTTGTTGAACAGTTTGTTTAACAGCATGTTGTTGAAAAAGTTGAACATATTCAACATGTTCAACTTGTGCAACAACATGTTGAACATGTTGCTGAACATGTTGAACATGTTGAACATGTTGAACATGTTGAACATGTTGTTGAACATGTTGAACATGTTGTTGAACATGTTGAACATGTTGAACATGTTCAACTTGTTAAACATGTTGTTGAACATGTTGAACATGTTGTTGAACATGTTCAACAACATGTTGAACATGTTGAACAACAGTTTGTTAAACGATTGATGTACAATTGCTAAACAACTTGTTGAACAATAGTTTGACGTAAAAAAATAATTCAAACACATGTTTGAATGGTGGGCGCGCGCCATTCCAATAACCCACCTATGCACAAACTACTGTAAAACTAAGACATCAAACTGAATTCAATGGTGAAATTTTCATTCAAATCGGTTAACCATAACGAAAGTTATTACACTTTTCCACTTTTTAAAAAGTTAAAATGGCGAATGTCAAATTATGCCTACAGCCAGCTGCGCAAATAGCCCATGACTACATTATAACAAAAACTAGATATAAAACTGAACCAAACAGTTAAAGTTTCATGCAAATCGACCAACTATAGCGAAAGTTATCTCATTTTTTTCACTTTTTACAAAGTTAAAATGGCGGCATGTCACATTATGCATACAGCCATCGGTGTAAATAGCCTATAACCACTTAATGTTAAAACGTTACATAAAACTGAATCAAACAGTGAAATTTTCATGTAAATCGACCAAGTATAACGAAAGTTATCTCAATTTTTCACTTTTTGCAAAGTTAAAATGGCGGCATGTTACAAAAATGATACAGCCAGCTGCGCAAATAGCCTATAACCACTTTATAACAAAACTAGATATAAAACTGAATCAAATAGTGAAATTTTCATGTAGATCAACCAAGTATAACGGAAGTTATGCCAATTTTCCACTTTTTACAAGGTTAAAATGGCGGCATGTTACAAAAATGCATACAGCCGCCGGTGTAAATAGCCTGTGACCACTTTATAACAAATCTAGATATAAAACTGAATCAAACAGTGAAATTTTCATTCAAATCGGTCAACTATAACGAAAGTTATCCCACTTTTTCACTTTTTACACAGTTAAAATGGCGGCATGTTACAAATATAAGTTCCACACTTCAACGGAAGTCCGTTATTTCAAATTACGAAAACAAAATGACGTATCGTTTACGCACACTCTGCTGTGACGTTTACCCTTCATCATGACGTCATCCCAACACGTGCGCGCGCTCCATCCAAAAACTGAAGCAGATAGAAACAAACAGACACTATGACGTAACTTCCGGTCCAGACATGATGACGTCACTTCCAGACAGTATGACGTCACAAAGTGGCGCAGAACCCCTCTTTCTACACTACTCATAAAGGAGGAAAAGACAATACAAATAACTAAACTTAAAAGCGCCAGCTTTAACAAAAAACGAAAATGTAAGAGGTAAACTTTTTGGGACGAAATAGAAACAATAGACCACTTAATTACACTGCCGAGGCAGCCCCAGCCGCCGTGGAGTAAAGGTATGTTCCGCGCCTAGGATGCAAGAGGTCCCCGGTTCAAATCCGAGTAAGTACTAGTGTTCAGTTGCAATATATAGATATGCTGTGTTGTATATTAATATGCTATGGTGTATGTATGAATACGTGAATTATGAATGGTAGGTAAGAGTTCAATGGGTCAGTTAAGGTAAGAAACAACTTTTTTTCAAATGCGTACACGCATTTTTAAACGTCTATTTTCCGATTGTCACTTGGTCGGAAATGCGTTGGAAACCTCGGAAATATGCATTTTATACGTATAAAAATCATCTGAAGTTCGTCGGAAATGCATCGGAATATAAACGTATAACCGACGTATAGCCGACGGTTGGTAATACGTCGGATATACGTAGAATATATGCATAAAAAACTTCGTCGGAAAATATGCGCATAAACGACTAATAAACGATGAGCAAAACGGAAAAAATGTGCACATATCCGACGTATGTTGCCAATATTGCCGACGCATTTTATATGCATCTCCGACGTCGAAGAATTTGTAGGGTTCTAACTAACCGCCCTTTCACTGACGGTATACGAGGTCACGTGACCTATGACCTTGACCTTCAAGATCAAAAGTTAGGTTGCGGGGTTACTCACAACGTATATGTAGTTAATCTGGGATTTGAGTCCTGTTTCTAGTCATTTATCGTGATAATTACGTGTTCTGAAAACAATAGTTTCATCTCAGTTTTACCTTTTAGGTCAAGGTTAAAAAAGCGGGTTCAGAGACACCTCATTATTGTCTATGAGTGTACCAAAGTTCAAGATCCATCGACTGATAAGCTATGAAGATGTTTCTGGAAAGCAGCGTGAAGACATAATAACTTGGACCTCAATTTGGCCTTGACTTTGACCTTGTTCAAGGTAAGAAACTGCTGATTCGGCAAAGAATTTTCATTCCCTGCACGTGTGTCAAATTTTGTCCTTCTTGGTCAAATAGAGTTGGAGTTTTCTTAAAACAATCTAAACGAAATCTAAAAATTTAAATTCGAATTGAAATCCACTAATCAAAACTTTGGAGAAGAGAGCGAGGAACTGACATGAGAAATTCTTTTAAAAGACAAACGGAAGGTCTCATCTGCGCAATTGAAAATCATAATATTTATCCACAAAACTGACAATAACACGCAGAAGTTTTGCATCAGCTCAGATGTTAAACGTTAAAAAACAGACTAAACTTGCCGCGGAGTTTCGGGGGCGGGGGGATTCGGTGAGGTGGGGGGGGGCGGGGGCAACCCCTGGGAGGGAGGAATTGGCGGAGTGAATATTCCGTAAAGGGCAGGGAGGGCGTGGCGATTTTCATTCCATGCTCCGCGTTATTCACAAATAGGGGTCTTTCAGAATTGAAGAGGTCCATGCATAAACCTGATAACTGCAGTTATTAGCAGTGGAGAAAAACGTTTTTTTAAGTTTGAAACTTTAGTAACAAACATAGATTTTTCCCATCGCATTTTCGTAAAAAATGCCCACTTCTAATAAGTTTTGAGGTGTAAGACTTATATATGTGATAGAACAGAGGCTAAGAAATACCGTGGTGGTAGTAGTGCATTTTCCTGATAAGTGGAGTTATCAAGTTTATGCATGGACCCTTTCAACTGTATTCCTCGTTCGTCGAAAACGGGTTAACATGTCCGAGTTACCGGAAGTTATGGATACGCATGGTAACCAGTGGGTAGGAGAGAGGCATCCTTCCCCACCCAATCTCCCCTCACCCCCCCCCCCCCACCCTCGGGATTTTTCTGCACTTTGTAGCACAAAAAGACATCTCGGACACCTGCCGACATCATTTAGAGATTGTTTCAATACAATTGTTCCTGTGAGTATGACCGTTAATCATCCCGAGCCGTGTGGTGCGTAATTGAGGTGTTTACTCACGGAGTTAGGTCAGATGAAGTCGACTGGCACTTCTACAATTCACGTCGGCGAACCAAACTTATGACGGTATATTTGAACAAAAAATCAAAACGTATATGTTGTATATTTTATTTTTTCTCGCGCTCATTTGAATGGCCTCGCGGCAATTTTCTTAGCCGCGCAACATTTACATTTCATATGTTATTTGACTATTTATTTCGCGCTCTTTAATTTCGCCATAATTTTATCCCGCACCATAATTAAACGTCTTGTGTTTTAAAGAACGTTTTTCTGACCATGCGTTTTATCACGTAATTTAATTTCTTAATTTTAGAACGCGAAAAGTTAATTATAGGGCGGCATAAATTGAATTCATTCTATCATTTTTTTTTTTAATAATAAAAACCACGTGCAGAAATCAATAGTGACTTGTATAACATAAAAAGTGGTTCGCGAACGAATTAAATATTTTCTCGTCTATTAATTATACATAAAAACCATAGCGTTCAAAAATAAATGTTGGAGCGCGATCGTCGTGAAATTTTTGTACAAGTATATCGCCATACAAACTTTCCGCGGTCCATTTTCGCAAAGGAAAAAATAATCCTATTTTTTATTTTAAACGTATTGATACAATAAGAAATTTTTTAAAACTTTCTAAGTAAATTTAATTTTATTTGCTGACAAAAGAAGTTATTGTAAATATGGAACTAGAACGTTCTCAAACAAGTTTTTTATTTCGTTTAAGAAAATTCCTCTCCAGATGAAGTTGATACTAATGATAACTTTCCCCCCCCCCAAAAAAAAAAACAAAAACAAAAAAACTGAAAACTTTTTTTTTTGTTAATGTTGTTATGTTTAATTTTCGTTTAATCCAATCTTGGTTGTATGGTGTGAAATAGCATCATTTTATATTTATCAATTCTTTATGATCATGTCATTTATTTGTCTGTTGTAGTTCCTACAGATAAAATTGAAGAGGGAGGTACGTGTGGTGGATCGGGGGGGGGGAGGGGGGGGGGGGGCTGGAGGCTTCTTGGATCTGCGAACGGTTATGTTATAGGCATCGATGTATCACTGTGACACGTGACCACTTTGTTCACAGCGAACGGAGGGTAGGAGTTGGAGGGAGAGGTATAACTTTGAAATAGTTGAAAGACAAGGTTTTTTATCTCTGATATAGGTGTTAACTTAATGCCTTTCTAAAACAAACTCAAGTAAAGTAAACATACCTCCGCTTGTCCCAGGCACAAAATATGAGTGTTTTGTATGTTCTAGTTTGTGAACTCTGATCAAGCAGTTTAATGCAGACTTTGACGTTTGTTCTGTCCTTCACTTTGTTAATAATGACCGCCAGAAACAGAGAGGACGCCAGGGGACTCCAGAGGACTTCACAGGACGTCAGAGGACACCAGAGGACGTCAGAGGACGCCAGGGGACACCAGAGGACGTCTAAGGGCGCCAGAGGACTCCAGGAGACGCCAGAGGACGCCAGGGGACTCCAGAGGACTCCATAGGACGCCAGATGACGCCAGAGGACATCGGAGGACGCCAGAGGACTCCGGAGACGACAGAGGACGCCAGAAGACTCGAGATGACGCCAGAGGACGCCAGAGGACTTCAGAGGACGCCAGAGGACTCCAGAGGACGCCAGAGGACTCCAGAGGACGCTAGAGGACTCCAGAAGACGCCAGAGAATTCCAGCAAACATTGTTTCTGTCAATTATAAACGTTGCATAGACGTTACAACTCAAGATTAGTTGTATAATCGTATAGATTATGGAGATCGACATATCATCTGCTTTCTGATGTTGGAAAAACGTCGATTATCCGATGCCTAAATAACATTCGATACAGCAATAACATGTAGAGGTATTCTGTTTCTCTGTAACCCCGGCGTCTACAAAGCGTCAATTTCCAAGTCTATTCAACTTTGGGTCAATAACGTTGATAACACCACGGGAAAATTGCATTTTTAGGTGCCAGTAATATGCAACGTTGAATAGATTATAATATAACCAGATCCGATGTTGCAGTTTGATGGGACTGACTTCAGAACCGGAATTAGACGTTGGATCGACGTCGGAATGTTTTTCGAAACGTTTCATTTTTGACCGTGACCACTCTTTGAACACACAATCCCAGTGTTTTAGGCAATCCATGCTAACCCCCCCTCTCTCCCTCCCCCTCCCCCCACCCACCCCTGCAAGATACACAGGTGATTTAAAGGTGTTTCATATTCATAAGAATTCAAGTAAATGCAAATAAATCTATTTTGGTCAAGGTATCGAATTTTGAAACGACAGATGCGCCTCGAGTCGTCTTATAATGGGTGTGAGGGGGGGGGGGGGGGGTTGGGGATGGCATTTGGTAGTATATGTGTTACCAAAACACAAACGCAGTAGGTACGGTAATTTTGCGGCCGGACGCGGTCCGCGCTGAGTGCCATCGTCAATAAAAAAGAGCGGGAGGAGGGGGGGGGGGCTGGAGGCGGGAGGAGGGGGAGGGGGCGTCATTACTGCCTTTTGTGTGATGTTAAAAAGTTGACGCTATATCGACGTCAGGATGACAGCCAAAGAAGAGCGTCCTCATATTATCGCTCACAAACCATAGCATGTTGTTTTGAGAAAAAAAAATGTACTTTCACAACGTGCTTAAGTTCATCCATTTGTCTGGAAACTAAAATAAGTCAGTACTCCGGCCTTTTTTTTTTTATTTATTTTTTTTTTCGTACCTATAAAAGATGTGATTTGGATTCTTTACATGTTTATAGTTTTATTTATTGGATCTCAGATCTAATTAAAGCCAAATCCCACGATCATTATCACTGACAAAAGAACCAATAGCCTTCTGAACCAACAGTATTCTGAAGACAATTTTTTAAACAAAAAGCGCACTCCTCTAATAACAAATTCCCCTCTCTTAAAACCGCCAAACCCACTACGCTAACATGGCAACCGCATGGTAACTGAATGGTAACCATAATCGCATGACCACTGCATAGTAACCGAATGATAACCACAACCGCAGGACAACTGCATGGTAACCACAACCGCATAGTAACCACAACCCAATAACAACTGCATGGTAACCGCATGGTAACGACAACCGCATGGTAACCACATAGTAACGACAATCGTATGACAACTGCAGCGTAACCACAACCGCATGGTAACCACATGGTAATCACATGGTAACCACATGGTAATCACATGGTTATCCACATGGTTACCCACATGGCCATATATTTCTTGTCACTGTAAAGTTATCGTTACCTCAACGCCAGCACATATTAACCATAAAATTAATTTAGACAAACCTGAAATGTTTGCTAACAGTAAAACAAAAATATATTCCATACGAGTTGTAATAATATGTTAACCATATGTAATACAATTTTAGCCATATGTTGATCGTTGTTTCATATGGTCACCAAACAGTGAACATGTGGATACCACATGATAACATACGTTACCCGCATATATGGTTGAAGCATTAAACAAATGACAAATGCTACTATTTTCTCGCCAACCATAGATGACCCATTTGTAAGCAATATGTGAACCACATGTGAATCACATGCTAACCACATGTGAACCATGTGTGAACCATGTATGAACCACATGTGGGCCATATATGAATCATATGTTGACTACATGCAAATAACATGTGAACCATATGTGAACCACATGTGAGACATATGTGAACAATATGCAAACCACATGTGGACCATATGTGAATCATATGAGAACCATATGTGAACCACATGTGAACCATATAATGACTACAAACGCATACAGATGACATTTTTTCTTATTTTTTTATCCACAGCGCGTTTTTACCAACAGGCATGTCCAAGGACATGACCCAGCCGAGTTAGCAAACAAAGAAAAAGAGAAAATCTCTGAAACGAGTACTGTTAGGCCAAAAAATGAAGAAATTGGTTTCTGAACGTAAGTTTTTCATAATTTTTATACACAAAAACGAGATTTCCCGGGTGGAAGCTACGCGAAAAGGGATGTTGGAGAGGTTGGGTTTTGATGATTCACGTATTTACCCGCATTTACACAATTTTACAAAAAAATTTAAAATTCCACCATTTCGGTAGTTATTTTTTTTTGTCAATTGCGAACATAAAAGCAAAGTCCAGGTGGAGAAGTACCTAAGAAACTTTCGACTAAAATTTTATAACTATTTGAAAAAGACTGAGAGAAATGAATGGTTTGACAATAATTCAGTTATTAACTACCATTTATTCCAGTTTTTGCCAAACTTCAAAGTTCCGTCATTTCGGCAGTTTTTGGCAAACCACGAAAAAAAATAACAGCCTGGTAGGCGATCCCCTGAGGAACATCTCTGTATAACATCTAAACTATTGGAGTAAAACTGTAGGAGGAGTAGCATTTTAAAAATAGGTCAAAACGGGCACAAAAAATGCCGCCATTTTGTCAGTTTTTCGTCAATCGTCAAAAGAAGTAATAGGAAGGGGACCACCCAGGGAACATTCCTGCGTAATATCAAAACGACTGAAGCAAAACTGTAGGAGGAGTAGCATTTTAAAAATAGGTCAAAACGGGCACAAAAAATGACGCCATTTTGTCAGTTTTTCGTCAATCGTCAAAAGAAGTAATAGGAAGGGGACCACCCAGGGAACATTCCTACGTAATATCAAAACGACTGAAGCAAAACTGTAGGAGGAGTAGCATTTTAAAGAAAAAGTTTTAAAATACGCACATACATTTAAGCACCCCCCCCCCCCCCCCATAGTGATACGACTAATTAACCCAGTCCGACAAAGTGAAATTGGTCACCATGTTGGACTTCGGTGTAGTGCAAAGTTCAAAATTACCGCCGTTTATTTACCAAACGTGGATAACCCAGTAAATTTATTCCCCAAAAGAGAAATGATGAATGCGATTTATGAACAACCATTTTTTTTTTTTACAGAAGTTATATATCCATGAACACAGAACGCACATTAAGAATAATAATGGAACGAGCACTTCATATAAAATTTGGGTCTAACCTTTTGTTGAACGCCGGCACTTCTAGTAGGGAAACGCAAAGTGCTAAATGAAAATTAGAACCCCCCCCCCCCTACCTTCCCCAAAAACAAAATAGCACACCGCGGAACGGCGTCTTCTCTCTCTCTCTCTCTCTCTCTCTCTCTCTCTCTCTCTCTCTCTCTCTCCTCTCTCTCTCTCTCTCTCTCTCTCTCTCCCTCTCTCTCTCTCTCTCTCTCTCTCTCTCTCTCTCTCTCTCTCTGTGTTTCGCTCCCCCTCTCTCCACTCTTCTCCTCTCGCTCTCTTTCTTTTTTAACATGCGAGTAACACATCTGATACCAAGTGCACCCCCTCCCCCCGGGGCCCTCCTCCCCCTCCCCCCTCCGGAACTCAACAACATCAAAACAAGGATGACTGAGAGGCGATCCACTGCTGGTTTCTGTGGGTCTCCTCGTTCTTCAGAGTCTTGGCTCGGAGCGTTTCGAATTCGTCCTTAGCCAAATATGAGGCGGTACCCTTGCAACGATCAAAGGTCAACTTTATATAAATGTTGACCGCGGTAAGGAGGAGGATATTACAGACACCTGTGACGAGACCGACGTACGTCAACCACATGTGATCCATCTCAAAGAGCCTGCCCATCAGGATCAGTCCCGTGAATCCGCCGACACTGGCTGTCATCAGGATCGTTGACGTCACAGCGCTCGTGAGCTCCACGTACTGCCCCACCCACAGGAACACGGCTGACGTCATGGGAGAGCCACTTAGCCCAGCCATGGCAACGCTCACCCACATTATGACGTCACTGAATGACAGGGTGAAGGACGCGAGAGTGTACGCTGTCACGTTAACGGCTAAGCAAATGGCGAGTAATTTGTCTGGCGTTAAAATGTAAACAAGGGGAACAGCCAATAGGCGGCCGAGGCTTTGTGTTCCCGAATAGAGTGACGTCAGCATAGATGCTTGGTAGACACTCCACCCAAGGCCACGGATGGCGAAAGATGAAAGAAAGACACCTGGGACATAAAAACAGCCACTGAGAAAAAAATAAAACAACGCCCCACTCGAAATGATAATAAACTTGAAAGAAGAACTCTTGGAGTCAGTTATGCTGCTGTTTTGTGAACGCTGTGTGGATTTCTTGGCCCTTAAAGAAGGGTTATTCGTGAGAAATACAACACCGTATAATAATGCTATGGCGATACCCAAACAACCAATAATAACGTAGACATAACGCACGCATGAAACATCAATATCGCAGTTTACGAAATCTAGCGAGTCATTATCCAGAGTAATTTGATCATCAAATGCAGTGCTGGTATAAAAATGAGTGTCATTTCCGCTGTATTCCGGTTCCGGATTGGCTGTGGATTTAAGTGTGGATATTTGCTCGTGAAGTTTCCTACATTGCTGTGGTATATCAGCTAGAAAAGGCATAGCGATTATTGGGCTGAGGAAAGTCCCAATTCCCCATATGACGTAATACGATTGTAGCACAGGTGCCTGGAATTTGTGACCCTTCCAGAGACTCATAAGAATTGCTGGTATACTCGATTGTACAATGCCTTGCCCGAAAGTGACAAAAGCTATCATAGACTGGTACCCATAGACGTGAGGCATGAAGGTGGATGTAGCCACGGCTAGCCCGATACAGAGGATAGCCCCGGTGTGGGACAGACGCGGGTTGAAAAAATCAAACAACAAAGCTGTCATAAGAGAGCCGAAAAAATATGTCATATTCGATACAGCAATTCCACGTGATATTTCCGATGTGGAACTCGTGAATAACATGGTGATGTGTACTAGCGTCGGTCCTACCACCCCGCTCGTTAGTCCTAAAAATAGCCCACTGGCGTAGATACAGCCACTCACTGAAAAACGCATCAATGGCGGCCTGTCACATGGACATTCAGGATCAGTTCTGGATCCATTTTTAGCGAGCTGACCGTCGCTGGAAGATCTCTCAAATCCGTCCTCTCCACGGCTGGAGGCAGGCTTCTGTTTTTGCCACAGTACGTCATCAGAATAAACTTTCTTGTTATCCAAGCGTTGATTATTTTCAGTAAAATAATTCTTTCTATCCATCGCTAACGCTTCGTTTATTTCACTTTAATTTTTTATTTATTTATTTATTTATTTATTTATTATTCATTGCCTTGTTTTTTTTTCATTTGCAAACAAGAACACTTATTATTATCCTTAAATAAAAAAATATCACTTTTAATCTTATCACACAATTACACATAAAAATTAAAAAAGCACCGTAAGTTTTAGATTTTATCAGATAAAGGAGTCCATTTATACTCCTCTTTCTGATCAGTACACGTCAATCATTCCGTTAACCGCTGTCTTATTATGCAATAGCACACCTCAGAACTCTGTTCTCGATTTTGCGTTGTGGTCATTCCAACTCGTTGTGCTGTACTCTTTGTCTGTGTAATGACCTCATTGTGACCCCCTTGGTGCTATTTATAGCCAGATGTACAGCATTGTCTTGTCAGTGTGTTACGTCTGACGTCAAACAAGTTAGTCTTTTTTTTTTCAACCAAATATCATTTTTCTTCTTTTATTTACTTTTTTTTCTTGCACAGTTCTTAACAGTTGTGCATAAAGAAATATTTCTTAAGTGGGAAAAAAACTATAAATAGCAAAGTACTGTCTATAAAACAAAGTCAACGGCAAATGAGGCTAATTTGAATATGCTAATGAATGCTAATGAATGCGTTAATGCTGCTCATTTCACTCCGTGCTCCAAGACGCAGAAAGGGTAGGAGTTGGGAGGGGGAGGGGGGGGGGGCGGTGTTGGCAGGGGCAAGGGGGTGACTATTATTTAGTGTTGATTTAATACATGTGGCTGTTTTAGAATACAATATTTTTAAAGCTAAACCGTATATTATTGAAGCGTTTCAGTTTTTTGTCATAGATCTTTCGTTTCGATTTGATAAAACCCAATCATATTTTGTTTCTGCAAGCTTTATGTGCGTTTCGGATTCGCTTCTGTTTTAGCTTATTTTTTCAACTACTTGTTGTCACGTTGCTCTTGGTCCCCATCTCCTGCCCTCCCTCCTCCTCCCTCCTCCCTCCCCCCCCCCCCCGTCCCTCTCCCGTCTCACCTCTCCTCAAGCACCGGTTACAATATTGATTCAGCAATCCGCAAACAAAGGCTCAATCATCTCAACGTGTGACGGTTCTGCTGCTACCAGAGCAGTTAGCAAGAATAGGACCGAAAGGCCGCGAGACGGGGGGGGGGGGGGGGGGGGGGGGGGGGGAGGGGAGGGGCTTGAGGAGGTTGGAGGGGGCGGAGGGAGGGGACAGAATTGAGTCTAAGACGGGGATAAAAGTGAACACACTCTTCGCCTTTTTGAGATCGTTTAAAAATCATGGGCACGCATGGTAACCAATTTGTGAGTGCCTCCCCCCCTCCCACGCGCCTCTGATTTTAGGCCAAGTGTTGGCAGATTTTCTCCGACGCAAAATGGACGTCATTCCCACTCGCAAATTTCATTTGCAACAGGGAACACGTTCGTAGTTATTCCGGAAGTTTCTACCATTTTTCGTTTTTTTTTTTTGTTTTTTTTTTGTTTTTTTCGCCGTGGGATGGTTTCCAGAATACTCCGACACTATTTGATGGAGGAAGACGAATTTGGCACACGTGTAGAGGATAACAAGGCCTCGGTGAATCCACATTTTTTAACTTCAACTGTCCAAGTCAAGGTCAAATTAAGGTCAATATTATTTTTCCTCCAGAATGGATTTCAGAATACTCCCCCTAGCCTTTGAGTCAGCGGAGTTTCAAATTTAATACACTTATAGACAATCATCAGATCTCGGTGAAACCACAAATATTTTTTTACCTATACCTTAATGGTCAAGGTCAAAGTGAACTCAAAATATTTTTCAAAACACCTATTTAGCACGGAAAAAAAGGCTAGAAAAAAGCGCTAAAATCCTAGTATGAATACATAAACGTATATAGAATGGGGATAATCCTCCATTCTGAATCTTGACCTTGAGGGTCCAGATCAAAGGTCAGCTAGGAGACTTATCTCAGAAACGATTAGAGATTTCCAATTCTTTGGGCCTAAACGTTACAATGACGTATCTGAGTGACCTTGACCCTCTCGGTCAAGTTCAAAAATCGTAAAAGTGACCATTATCTCGAGAGCTCGTGTACCGTTAACGATTGGAAGATTTATCTCGAAAACGGTCAGAGATTCTGAGGTCATTTTCCACACGTTGGGCCAAAACAACGACAAAGAAGTGGCAACTGGGTAACTTTGAACCTTTCAGTCGGGATTTAATACATAGATTTTCTTTTCTGGTTTCTGCAAGTGCGTCATTCTGTTATCTAGTGGAATTGGGTCTAGTTTGCCTTTCATTTACGATCTCGTCTTGCTTCAGTTTTCTAGCAAATAGCATACGCAAAAAAAGGGTAAAAATGCCCGATATCTGTTTCGAGTACCTGGCGCTCCACATTTGCTCACATTTGCTCTCTTTGTTTTATTCTACTGATTTCTCCTCAATAAAACAAAACAAAAAACAAAACAAAACAAAACACAAACAAAAAAAAAAACAACAAAAAACAAAAAACAAAAAAAAAAAAAAAAAAAAAAGACAGAAAAAAAAAGACAAAAAAACCTATAAAACTAGTAACACAGATGTCACCTCGGCCTCAATGAACAAGTCGTGAAAAAAAGAAAAAAAAAAAAGGAAAAGTGGATTAGTAAGAAGACAATTTGCCATAATTTGTACTAACTACGCACACCGCTATTCACGTTTACTGTTACTATAGAACTCACTTTTAAATACAAGATAAAAAATATTCTACACAGAAGGACAGTCCCAGACCTACTCCCCCCCCCCCCCCCAAACACACACACACCTCATCGCTCATTTAATGAAGTTAGAGGGTTTAGAAAGAAATAGATACCTCTGTAGTGAACTCGAGTCATTCTGACCCAAACGTTATTGGTATTTGTTTTAATAACAATAAATCAATTTCTGTCGTATTTTTTATCAGATTCGGGATCTTGTGAAAAAGGTCATTGAACACACAACACACCTGATCCATGATTGATCCCTGTGCCCGAATGGACATGTTTGGGGCAAGAAACAAGATACTGCATAGCCTGGCCTTATTCTGCAAGAAACTATACAGTATGCAGCACAGATACCTCAAACGATGTCATTTAAATATTATTATGAAACTCCCCAGTTTCGTCTCCTAATATTGATGAACGGTGGAGAAGTTCCAGGATCGCCAGGTGACAAATGGGCGTCGTTGTGGTTCAGCAGCCAACCTCTACGGCAGTTCCGTCTGCTGTTGTTGTTGTTGTTGTTGTTGTTGTTGTTGTCCAGCAGCCAACCTCTACCGCGGTTCGGTCTGATGTCTTTTAACCTTTTTCTTCTCCTTTTCCTCACCCATGAGGGATTTCGCGAAAACTCAGGAATTACTTTTTAAATAGAGTCGCTTTGTGCTTGAACGTAACAGTGATCTGCCCACATGTAAGCTTTTAATATCAACGAAATTGGCATGAAAAGTTTTCTTGATATTTTGTAAGATTCTTTTTAGACTGCGAGACGTAACTCCAATAAATAAATGAATAAATGAAAAAGTTAAAAAAAATATCACATAAAGTTTTCAGAGTTGTTATAAAAACAATATTTATTTTTAATTATGATAAGTAACCACATACACATTTGACGCAGACACCACCATCCACCATCACAACACCCTTCGCTTGCCAATCCAATCACCCCCATCACGTACCCCCCCCCCCCACCCCGACCTCCGCTGAGAAGTTAGGAAGGGTGTTTGATGGGGGGGGGGGGGGAGGGGAGGACTTTTTTGCTGTAATAATCGACTCAGAAAACGTAAACACCCATCATAATTACTACAACCCTTTGCACCCCCCCCCCCCCCCCCGCCTCCATCTCCCACACGGTTCAGACACATCACAGAATTGTCCAAGTTAATTATGTTTGAGTACGTGTGAAGCTTCTTCAAGTAGGTTCGCCCTCCACACTCCCACCCCCACCCCCATCCCCAACACACAAAAGGAAACATAATCAATTTCGCTAATTAAGTCCAATAGATTTATAATTCTACAACAATTACGTTTGAAGAGCAGCTGCATTGGGTGTTCCTGGTGTGCTAATCAGCAAATTGACATTACTTTTGTTCACATTTGCTCACACTGAACCCGATTCGCTATTCGCTAATGACGTTTCACATATTGCTATGTTACATTACGTTGCATAATGAAGAATAAAAAGTCCATTCATAATATTGCCCGCACTTGAGAGAATTGCAAATGTGAGATTCTCAGCGCAATGTGGATTCTGTATTTTCCAAAATTCAGTATAATGTTTCAAATTAATGATACTAATTCTCCACAACGATTGCAACGATTCATCCCATACTTAACAATAATTCCCACGGTTCGGTTCGGTACATTCATTTATTCGGTTCGGTTTTCTTGGTACGATTTTGTAAAAATTGCTAAAATGTTGCCGAGGTGGTATAATATTTGTATTTAACCAAATATTTACATACATCAGTCAATTTAGCTATGTGATTTGAAACAAAAACACCAAATTTATAACATTTTTAATAAAGCGCTCGAATTGATAAATTAGAAATTATTATTTTTAAATAAGGCATCCGTCGTGCTTATACTTAGAAGCACGCTTTTGATCTGTTTTGTGATTTTTGTTTGTTTGTTTGTTTGTTTTTGTTTTTTTGTTTTTTTTGTTTGTTTTTTTTGTTTTTTTTTCATTTTGTTTGTTTGTTTTTTTTTTAACATGAATTTTGTCAAAAACTAAGTTGTTTGCAAACAAAATTGCAATGCGAACTAAACATGTGACAGATTCAAGAATAAATAAATGCACGCATCAAACAAAATAGGACCAATATGGCTGCCAGAAGAGGACTCAACGTGGGGTGGGGGCGGGGGGAGACGGGGAGGTATAGAGGAGAGCGGGCGTCGGCCTAGAATAGCTCGTGAAATCGGCGGTGTTTATGTGGATCTTAGGAAAATCTGGTACTGCACAATGAAGTCTGCACACACACTGATCAGGAGGTCAGACGTTCACGAGGCGATTGTGCAAATATATGACGTAACATTTTTGCGTCTGCCTGACAATATCAGTACACGTATATTTTGTTCTGCACAAGATACTTTGGAAGGTATGGTATATTTGTACAAAAATTTCATGGCGTTCGCACTCCAGCATTTATTTTTGATCGCTATGATATTTATGAACAATTAATAGACGAGAAAATATGCCATTCTTTCGCGAACCACTTTTTATGTTCTCCAAGTCACTATTGATTTCTGCACGTGGTTTTTATTATTAAAAAAATAAATGATAGAATGAATTCAATTTATTGCGCCGTATAATTAACTTTTCGAGTGGTTAGGAAAGAGGGGTTCCAGCCCAGCCCCCCCCCCCCCCTAGGATTTTTTTTTTGGGTGGCAGGTGGCATTCCATCACAGTGACGTCAGACCCCCCTAGCCGGCAGTCGGGACCCCCCCCCCCCACACCCTATCCGGCAGTCGGGAACCCCCCCCCCCCTAGCCGGCAGTCGGGACAGACCCCCCTCTTGCTTAAAATTGCGATAACTTTCGTTATAGTTGACCGATTTGCCTGAAAATTTCGCTGTTTGATTCAGTTTTATATCTAGTTTTAACATGGTTATGGGCTAGTTGCACCGACGGCTGTATACATTTTTTGTCGCATGCCGCCATTTTTACTTAAAAGTGACCTAACTTTCGTTATACTTAACCAATTTGTATGAAAATTTCACTGTTTGATTCAGTTTTATGTAGTGTTTTAACATAGTCATGGGCTACTTGCACCGACGGCTGTATGCATTTTTGCAACAAGCCGTCATTTTAACTTTAAATTGTGATAACGTTCGTTATAGTTGACCGATTTGTATGAAAATTTCGCTGTTTGATTCAGTTTTATATCTAGTTTTAACATAGTCATGGGCTAGTTGGCCGACGGCTGTATGCATTTTTTGTCGCATGCCGCCATTTAAAATGTGACCTAACTTTCGCTATACTTAATAGATTTGTATGAAAATTTCACTGTTTGATTCAGTTTGATATCTAGTTTTGTTATTAAGTGTGTAGTAAATCAAAGGCCAAATTGAAACTGCCGCGGTAATTTTGCAACGCTGTTTTTATTTCTTTCCATCTTTCCAACACGAGCAGATCTTAAACAGCTTTAAACCGGTCTAAACAGATTTAAACAGATTCAAACAGATTGAAACAGGTAAAAATTATTGGAATCCCGCGGCAGAATGCCAAACGCTGCGAAAATCCATGTTTATATAGTAGGAGAACTGTCACACACGAGTGAACTAAACATAATAGACATACTAATCTTTTAAATATCAGTTGTGGGAAAGGAAGGGGTGAAGCATTTCACAGACCATCCGTCAAATAGCATGTCAAATAACTGAATGCTGCTTTACAGAAAACCTTGAAATAATGACGAACAAAAAGGCCGCACGCCTGAACTTCAACCAACTGACAGATAAATTCCACGCATTACCCAGAACGCCCTTGTTATTAAATGGCTCGTCTTGCATTTCTTACAAAGTGGTCACAGGCTATTTGCACATGTGGCTGTCAGCATAATGTATATTTTAGTAACGTTTGAAAAAAGTAGATAACTTTCACCATGTTCAACCGATTTGACTGAAAATTTTACCGTTTGATCTAGTTTTATTTCTACTTTACAGTGGTCAAAGGCTATTTGCACAGGTGAGAAGAGTAAACCATTCAAACATGTGTTCGAATGGCAAGCCCATTTAAAAGACTGTTCGAATGGCAAGCCCATTTAAAAGACGTGTTCGAATGGCAAGCCCATTCAATACACGTGTTCGAATATTTTTTGGAAGATATTACGTCGTGGTATTGTTCAACAAATTGTTCAACATGTTCAACATGTTCAACATGTTCAACAAGT